>OY743150.1:28199518-28785705 GCA_963555695.1 Dasypolia templi
GATAAAGGGCGAAGAGTTTGATCCTGAGCACAGTATTCTTGGGTTTAACTTTGGATTGGGACTATATAGGGCCCACATATAGATAAATTGTCAAAAAAGCTAAGTTCCGCAGCATACGCTGTTAGGAGAATTCGTAATTTAACTGACATAGAGACAGCCCGTTAAGTGTACTTTAGCTATTATAGTGTAATGTCGTACGGTAATGTGTTGTGGGGAAATGCTGCCGACATCCAGACTATCTTTGATGATTCCTCGTACTGAGTTACGTCTAGTCTTGAAACGCACGCGCCCCGCCGCCCGCTGCCGACATTGAGAAGAGAGTGCGATTCGTAAATGTTCAGCAAAACATGCACTAATAAGCTTTGTTTTTCACAATTATAAATCTGCCATATTTTACTCTTTTTATTTATATTCATGTTCATGTTCAGCACCAACTCGTGTTAGTCAAAGCAAATACCTGGGTGTACTGATTGATGACGGACTAAAGTGGTACTCTCAAGTTGAAAGCCTAACGTCAAGGGTCAGGAAACTTATTTATATCTTCAAGTCTCTAAGGCAATGCGCTGACTCTTGCACTTTGCCAGTCTGTCATCAGTTATTGCATTCCGGTTTGGGGTGGTACTGGCACCGCTAAGACTAGACTGCTTGGATTGGAACGTGCCCAGAGGGCTGTGCTCAAAGTGATGCTCAGCAAGCCGTATAGGTTTCCCACGAGTGAATTGTACGCGTAATGCAGGGTACTTACTGTGCGGCAGCTCTTTGTGCTCAATGCCACCCTCAGGAAGCATAGTCAGGTTCTTCCTTTAGATCCAACCACTCGTAAAGCCAAATCTGCGTGCCCATCAGTTTCTCACAAAACAGCTTTCGCTAGCCGACAGCATTATGTAATAAGTTCACTCATTTACAGAAGGGTCAACAAGCATATCCTAATGAGTAAATTAAATAAATACGAACTCAAAACTAAATTACAAAACTGGCTGTATAATCAGGACTATTGCCGTACAGAAGACATTATTTATAAAATAATATAGGCATGTAATAATCATTATTATTCTACAAGGACGGATACAGAAACACTTGCAACATCACACGAACACTCCTAACTCGACTACACACACCCTCGCACACACACCCCCACACACACATACCCACACACATCCTCCCACTAAACACCCCCCCCCCCTCTCATACACCACACTACATCCCTCAGACCCTCACAGCTATCGCCCTCTTTACACATATACATAACACACATAAATAAATAAAGGTTTCTTTTGTACACGAAGTTACAGTAGAACACTGACTGCTAGGTCACAGGGTTTTCCTAGTTTAGGAGACTTTAAACTTTTTAAACTATTTATGCAGCCTTTTCCCAAAATACAATGTAGGTATCTGTGAAATGTATTGGCATTGTATAAAAAAGTATTTTGTGTCAATAAACTTATTTTATTTTAGTTTATTTATTAATTATTTATAATTTTATAAATCGATTGTACCTACCAAGACCAAATCATTTCGCTGCGGGAAAACAACCACCAAAATTTTTGCGTGTAGGTAAATACAATATTATTCAGTGTTTTTTATGCCATTAAGGGCTGATATTACCAAATGTCATATTTATATATATGTAATATCTTAGCGTGGATTATAATTGACGTCTGTCATTTCTTGTATGAAAAAACTGTTAATAATTCAACATTTGTTCTCAGGATGACTTATTCTAGGTTTAAAGGTTTGGTGAACTTCGTATCTCGACAGCATATTTAACGTTTTTTTTTTTAATGACGTAGGTATCTAGATGATTATATTGATGATTTCATGCAATTTCTTAGTTTTCACATTTATTTCATTTTGACTGTAGATCTCATATAATGCGGAAAGAAATGTACTTTACAGATTGGACATATCATCGTTACGCTTTTGTAGCAGAGCTCATACGGAACATCTTTTTTTAAATCATAAAAAATGATTAATGAATCTAAAGAATGATTAAATTTACTTTCAGAACCTATTAGCGTTTCATTTAGTTAATTCAAATTCAATCACAGTAATCATAGAATATGTTTTGTTTATAAATCACATTTAATTATATTTATATTTTCTAATAATTATTATCACTATGTAGACTACTTCTACACTTATAATATTTTTATTTCCAAACCACTTTTTTATTACTTTACATTAAATGATTAATTATGAGATGTATTTGATACGCAGCTGTCTATGGGCAGGTTTCCGTACTCTTTCGTTTAGCGCGCCGCGCCGCGAGCCGACACTGGGGGTAAATTAAAGACATATTATGGAAAGCAAAATTCATATTTTCACGTCTCAGACTTTTGCCTAACTGATAGAGTTTCTTTAACATTATTACATACATTTCTTACATATTATTGCGTTAATGAAATAAACTAACATTATAATTTATTCAAGTAAAGTCGCAGATGCAGTCGCCAGGTACAAAAGAAAAGCGGACAGGATATACAGTATTCTGCACCAACTGTAGCGAGATATTCAAAAGATACAAAGGAAAACATTAAGATATAAAGTACACAATCATGACAGTCATAAATGCATTAGTAGTTGCGCATGGACGTCACCCCACGACCCACGTACAAACACGCTACGCGCCTCACTGCTCAATGGCCCGCCGCCCGGCGGCGCCCGCGCCGTTCTGCTAACCAGTTAGTTTTCGGTGTTCGCGTTAACATCCAAGTGTACAACTTTAACGGAACCGATATTACGTTTAGCCACTTTGTCGGTTAGTCGTAACTTAACGCGAAATAATTTTATTTCAGATTTTGTGTTAAGTCCCAAAAAGTTCAACTTGCAAAAAAATACATTGAATGTAATGAAGTCGAAGACAGTGACAGCAGGCGATGAATGAGATATGTTTATTATCTTTGAGTTGAGGTGGTCACTTTGGATGAGGTACTTACTGGGTGGGTGGACCTTTCTACTGAACTAGAGCTACTGCAAAAAGTCATTAAGTACAAGCATATTGGTCCATTATGTGTTAAACTTACTGCGCAACTTATCATAACTAAAGTATAGTCTGTTCTAAAAGTATCTGATGAAAGTGTCACTCATTAAAGGAAAACACTAACACATTCTCCAGCAATCACTCATAAAGGGAAACACTAACACATTCATCTGTATTTAAAAGGTTTCTACTTTACAGCTCAATTCTTTTTACAACAATTATTTTTTGAATAACATTAATTTATCTAAATTGAAAAATCATCGACGAAATTTGTTATAACTTGAACCTCGATGAGGGTTTTCGAAACTTTTTCTGCCACTAGGCGGCGCTTCGTAGGCGTCAGGTCCAAACAGCTGTCAAATAGCACAGATTCATAGGTACTGAACATAAATTATTGAAATTCTATTGCATTTGGAAGTGTTATTGATTTTATTATGGATTATTTTTCGTTGGAGTAAATTTATCTCTGCGAATGGCTACAAGCCACTGTTTTAATCGGGTTTTATCTCTCGTAGGGAACGTATGTCCTCAAAATAAATAATCCTCTAAATAAACCAAAAAATATATAGAAAATTACAATTCGCGTATGTATTTTGACAGTCCATTGGACCTGCCGCTACAGTCCTGCCATCTATCGGAGATCATTTCAGAAAACCCTCATTGTCAAATGAAAAACGTCTGTATGGCGATTTAAAATTAGAATTCGGGTTTAAGTATTCAAATAATCCAATCAAAGCACTCAATTTGTAAGTAGCACACAAATTAACATCCACAGGCACACATTTGTTTACATTTTCATCAGATAATTTTGGAACAGACTAGAGCTCGCTACTCTACACACACGTTGACCCGAAAAATTCACAAATTCGAGAGGTAGGACCACCTTGTTCAAAAAGTAGTAAGTATACTAGGTGAGAGTAGGGTAATGGGAGTCACCCTCACATACACGAAACAGTATTTGCAAGCGACGACGCGTAAACGGCATCCCCAACCCCCGCTCTGGCCTCCCAGTGCCGCTCGGAAAGAGTAGCGCAAGTCGGCGCGCGCGCCATCGAGGTACGCCGGTGTTTTGTTTTTGTGCTCCGCTGATCTAACTTTATGACAACGCAAATTAGAAGGTAAGTGTCTAATATCTTGCAGAATACGAATAATACTTTTAAACGGTTTAGTGTTTAAAGTTTTTTTTTTATTATTACTATTTTTCTCATTAGTGTAATTGTGGGAAATGAGAGTCAGGTGACTCCTAGATGCCTAGTGTACAACGATTTTGAAAGAAACAATGAGATGTGGCTCAGATGCACCTCATGTGGGCTATGGGCTCACGCGAAATGCACTGGGTGGGACTCAGCTGAAGGTTATGTCTGCATATCTGCTAGATTTTATATGACCACCATTATCTCCATGTCGGTGTAATGGGAGTCAAATCTGTTTTGTTTAACTTTTATAATATCCAAAGTAATTGCCAAAGTGTCTGAAAATTATTTCTAACAATGGTTAATTGAGTTTAAATCATGTTTAAAGGCGGTTGCAATAAATAGTGTTTATAATTGAAATTTTATTTGAGTTGTCGCTTAAGTGACCCCCATTACCCTCTTTTACCCTACTTAGGACGGGTTTGGGACCGTTCTTATGTCAGATCAAAGTCCTGGACTTTTCATGATAACGTAAACTTGGGTTCAGTTTTCGCTTACTTAGATTTTTGGAATTTGATGACACAAGTAAACACATACATTAGTAGCTTGACAAAGATTGAACTTGATTTGCAACAAAGAGTTTAAACCGCGGCAGTCGTTTTAGGCGGCAGCGAGGAGGGCAGCGGCGGGCGCGGTGGCTCGCTCCGGAGTACTCGGACTACGGTCTCTGTGTGCTTCCGTAACATATATAAGTCGAGAGGTACAGCTCCGTGCCGCGACTGCAAGTACTCGTCGTTGTTCTTTCACTCGCTTATTTTGTATAGGTAATCATTTTTGGTTCTAATTTTTGAGTGTAGGCGTGTTCGTGCTACACACTCGGATCGGCACATTAGATTCGATTGTACTTTTTGAACAACAAAGCTCACTCGAAGTAATGACTTAATATTTTCGGATCGTTTTTACCGCACGACTTTCATCGGCACATGAATGCCGAGCCGAACAAGTGTGTAGCACCGGTTAGCTCGAGACAGTGAAGTACCTAATGCGAGTTGAGGTTCCACTGTTTCGTTCGCGGTTGAGCAGTAGCCATTAGCTCTCTGTCACACATCATGTGTGCACTTGCACGAGTCACATTCTGTTAGAAATACCGGAAGTCCGTAAATAAGTACAATTCTATTTCATCGAAAAGTAAAGATACCTGCTTACAAGTTGAACGTTCGTTATACTACAACGGGGAAGATGGTTACAACACACGTTTGTCCAAGTCCTTAACATGTTACAATGAGTGTGATCTGATGCAGGAGAACATCCCTCACGCGGCTCGCTTGTTGCGCGGCGTGGCTCGGCTGCGGCACGGGTGACACTCGGCACTGACGCGATAAGGCAGCTGTCCAACACATACTCGTCCAGAATCGAACATTCGTCACGATCGTACATTAAACATACGACTATCTACCGTACCGTAAAAATCACAATGTACACTTCGAACAATTCAATAAACATTAAAAATGCAAAGATCAACAATGGCTAATAGGAGAGATATATAAACGACGCTATAAATATACATTATGTTATATCCTAATGAACCGGGTAAATTTATATCTCAAAAATGATAACATCTCCTTCCAGTCAATAGAGAATATAATTTATAAAACGTTAAAGTTGTATAGTGTGTCAAGTGTGTGCGACAGCGCTGCGGTGGGTCAGTGCGAGCGCGACTCCTGAAACACAAAGCGCGCGCCATCAGCGTGACGTCACTGTTGCAACAGCGGAGCGGGCGATGGAGCTCGGGTTTGTTACGGGGTTCATTCGCTGGCGAAACTGCACAGACGTGAGCACGACGTGGGTGAGGAATGCTCCACAACAAAGGTGTCGAGGGATGATGAAATATTGTGAGTTTGTAGGTGCTTATTTTTTATTTCTTGGTTATTTTTCGACGCCCATTACTTTGCAGTAGTGTGCAGTCACTTCAGTGGTTACGATTTGACATTTACACTGCTTATATGTCGTAGCAGAAAGAGCAACATAAAAAAAAACCTGTCATCTTGAGTTCATGCAAAAACCCCATGGAAAAAAGGACGGCCTTTTCCAAATTTTCTTTCCATAAAAACCCAGACAGGAAAAAGGAGCACAAACAGTTAAAAACAAATCGGTCCAGCCAGCCAGGTCTCTAGTGATGCGCTTCCAAACAAACATAACCATAAATAAATAAAAATTAAATGAATTTTTATTTATGAAGACAGAAAACAAAGGTATGCAAATTTTCGCAGTGCACGTGCTACCAGCTAGTGGTAGCTGGTAGCACGTGCACTGCTGGTGTGAAGGACTGTAGGTGAGTGAAGTTTCGCCCTCTACAGGCAGTTATAGTTACCCCGTCGACGTGCGCGTCGGGGTGCAGGTCCAGGTCGGCGGTGAAGGGCGCCACCTGCACGCGCAGCTGCACGTGCGCCTCCTGCTCGCACTCCAGCGACGACGAGCTGCAACACATTCATGTTGTTTTATTTTTTTTGTGTATGGCATCTCGCAGGGCAACCTATGAGGTTGTCGTCTGCTTAAACGGACTTGCCTGTGGTTGCCCTAATAAATTAAGGCCTCCAGCCAGGACTTAAACTTAAATACTAACTAAAACTAAGCGACAACGCTAAGGGCACCCCCTGTGGGGTACGGACCTCGGCTTAGGGCGTCGCTGGAAGAGGGCAGCAAGGGACTAGCTGGATCAGGATTTCTTTGATTTAGGGACGAATTTAAAGCTACAGGCTCAGCGGCGCGGGCTGGCTCGAGCAAGGGTCGGGAGGGGCGTGTATTTGGGCGTCGCGGCGGGCCTCGGCGGCGAGGACGGTAGGACGGCGATCGGGTTTTGGGCTTATGTAGTGTGCTGGTGGCCTTACTACTCTCCTGTAGGAGGGTAGTGGCGTCGTCGGGGGCAATTAAAGTATGCCTTAGTCGGCGAATACTGCTAATGCGGGAGGGAGTGTAGCGGGCGGCCGCTGCGATCAAGGGGTTGGAGTGTTTGATGCCACAGTCAAAGAAACGCTTCGATAAGCGTTTCATGAACTGGTTTATGGTAGGCATTTTATGGTCGATGTGGAGATTTATATTACGGACATAGAAGGGGGCCCCGTGACCTTTCTGAGGAAACGTTTCCTCAGAAAGGCATCTTATGGAGATGACGTGGGTGAGCGTGCGCAAATACAACGCAGGCATAGGTCATGATGGGACGGATGACTGCGGTGTAGATGCGCAGCTTGCATTTAAGTGACAGTTTACTACGGGCTGTCAGTACAAAGTGGAGCCTGCTAAGAGCGAAGGAGGCGCGCGCACGAACCGCCTTAATATGAGCCTTAAAGGTAAGGTTTTCATCGAGGATCACGCCTAGGTATTTGGCTTGCTTCTCCCAGGGGATCGGCTTACCGTACATAGTGATCGGGCTGGGAAGGGGGGGTGGGACTCGACGACGTCTCGAGAAGAGAACCGCCTGACTCTTATCGGGGTTGACCTCGATTCTCCATTTCCGGAACCAAGCGCCTAAGACGTTTGCGGAGGTTTGGAGAGTACGAGCTATAGCATTGGGACAATGACCGGTATAGTAAACGGCAGTGTCGTCGGCGAAGAGAGCCAACTGAGCCTTTTTACTCTGTGGGATATCGCTGGTGAACAGCGTGAAGACTAGAGGAGATATGACGGAACCCTGAGGGACACCGGCGCGAATAGGGTGAGGGGACGAGAGTGCACCCTCGATGCGATAGCGGAAGGTGCGATTCGACAAAAAGTCTCGTAAGATGAGCACGAGACGATCTGGCACTCCTAGTTGGTAAAGCTTGTATAACAAGCCGTTGTGCCAGACTTTGTCGAAGGCTATCGCTATGTCGAAGAATAGCACACCCGTCGTCGCGTTACGCTGCATACCGGCGCACAAGTGCTCTACGATACAGTGGACCCCGGTGGATACTCGAGTGTTGGGGACGGAAACCAAACTGCTCGTTGGGAATGAGGCTCTTTGCTTCGGCGTAGTCTTTGAGACGCTTATAAATAAGCCTCTTGTAGATTTTACCGAGAACGTTGAGTAAGCTAATGGGACGGTAGCTGGAGGGCTCAGACTTTGGCTTGCCTGGCTTTGGGATACCGATGACTGTTGCTTCTTTCCACGCTTGTGGGAAGATGTTGTTGCTCAAGGCGCCATTGAAGATGGCGGTCATGAGCATTATTAGAGGGGCAGGTAGGAGTTTGTATACCTTGTTTGTAATACCGTCCGAACCGGGGGCTTTTCGAGCTTGGAGCCCTTTTATGATGTCGTGCACTTCGTCTGGAGTGACGGGAGGCAGAGGATCATCAGGGTCTTCAACGGGTGGAAGGGAGGCTCGCCGTTCGACTTCAGCGTCGACCTTGTTCAGGTGAGCTTGGTCTACTGGTTGAGTGCTGGGAGAACACTGGGACTCTACGCTGTCAGCAAGGCATTCGGCCTTGTCGGTGCTGTCGAACGCGACGCTCTTGTCGGGGCGGATGAGACATTCATGTTGTTGAGCAAGTCCACTTTATATTAGACAAGCCAATTTATGTTAAGTACTACCGCTGGGTCCACGAAATTACACAAAACCAAATCTGATGATACAAAACAAAAACTTTCTTTTTGTGTTGCCAGAACGAGAAACGATTTTTTTGCTTCTTGAAGTAAATTGTGATAAGGGCGAGACAGTGATGTAGGTACCAATAGCAGGAAGGTATTCCTATACTTGTAAAATGACGAGATACGTACCTAAGTATGGTATAGTGGGGGCTCGGGGACGGAGATATTGTGCTGCTAACTAGGTACCTACTCATAACTAACCAGTAAGTAGATAACGTAAACTTTACATTACTCGAATTCCTGTTCTGGTATCCAATGTATCCAAGGGATTGCGTTGCATGAATTAGATACAAGAATAAACGGAGACGGGAACGGGACCCCAAGGGGAAGTCGAGGGGAAGTACCCAAATGTTGATGTGAAACCGGTGATTATTTTTACTATTGCTATTTATATGATCAGTTGAAAAAAATATCGACTAGTAATTTAATTTTAGGCGGTTGGTAAACAATTGTCATAGTAAACATCAAGCGTAATAAAAAGAAAATTGGTCGGGTATTTCATACTACAATGACAGTACAAAAGTACTCGAGTCAATACGTAATAATGAGATCGGAATAGGAGTATAACACAAACACTAGATTAACTAAACGAACTATTAAAATATAATAAGCTAAACTAACCACTATTCATAAACTAAAATAAATGGCGTCGAAAAGTTCCTCCGCATCGCTGTCGACTAGATATTTACAGAGAGAGTATTTTACATAGAGTGGATAACACCGCATCTAAAATCCCGGAATTATGTTACATACATATGTTAAATAACGAATGGTATATTGGTCTTTATACTATATGTATACTTATGTAATTTTTTGATCGAATTGAAAAAAAATACGCACATTCATAAGATTTGATAGGTAGCAAAATAAATATTTACACAATCAATTTAGGGTGTCGTATGTCGTTATTCTGGGGACCAATGGGGGACCTTTCTCCACTCCACACGCAACCATCATTTGGACCTCAGAATGACGACATACACTACCGAGCCGGCGGATGTTCGTGTGTCCCGTACACACGAACTTCCGCCGGCTTCCTTCCAATTGTGGGCACTTACGAACAATATGGTTAATTGTTTAAGGGTTCTAAACTTATGTTAAATGCAAATGTTTTGTTTTAAGTACTTTTCCTTCACCGTTTTTAGAACAGTGGTGATGAAATAATTTACACAAAGTAAAGTGCCTGTATGGGTTTGATCATAGAGTATAGTAACTGGTTTGATCCTACGACCTACAACTCGTAAGTCGCGTCCGTTACCACTGGGCAACCCCTGCTAGGCTAATTTATTAAAAAATATTTGGTATTATCTGCGTCTAAATATGAGACATGGTTCCTCAATCATTACGATCAAGAATATTTTCTATTTGAAAGCGCTTCGCATTTGAATTCATTTTTATGTAGATAATTGCAAGATTGCGTATTAATATTCCTTGAATTTGAGATACTGGTGCCGATTCTCTTGTCACAAATGCCTCTAAACTAGACTAAAAATCACTAAAATTTGGTTTAATTCTGTCAAATGACGATTTTCCATTCTGATATTGACTATAGTGACACAACTTAACTATATTTTAGTTTGACAGCACTAAGATTGCACTGAGTGATTAATTTAGTGAAAATGGCAATTTTGCTATTCTGATTTTTACGTTTTTTAACTAAAAATTTGATTGTCTAACTAAATCTGAACATGAATCTGACTATTTTTAATCGCGATTAAAAAGGTGTGGAATAAAATTAGTGGCGTGGACTAAGATTCACACCAACACCTCGACTTCAGACGTGCAAAAACGGTACTTTAACTTTCTTTTTCTTTTTTTGCTCATATCTCGAAAACGGTGTGTCCTATCACAAAAATAATGAAAATTTCGGCCCCCTTTGTTCCCCTGAAACAACCAAATCTCTACATTTAGATATTTTTATTTTATATTTTCCACACAAAAAGTCAAAACTTCCATATAAAACACGTCGAGGCTGCCCCAGGCTGCCTCCGGCTCTAACAAAGACGTTGCGAAACCAAAAGAATAAAAAACACGTGGACTCGCGATTGTCAAATTCGATTATAGTTGTGTCAAAATTATTTTTAAATTTAGAGATTATTTTTCGCAGAATAGCTTCAAGATTTTCATAGTAAAAAGTAAGGAATTTTAGTGATAGTTTAGTTAGTTTAGTTCGGTGTCCACTGTGTTTTAACTAAGAAAATTCAATGGTGTCATTTAGATACAGGTGTTCATTTTCTCATTTTAGTAAGTTCGGTTCCCGCATAAGGCAAGCAACTTGTTCAAAATGTTTGAACGCAGTTTTACTTTGGAATAAAATCAAATGTTCCCTCCGAGTAAATAAATCGGTCTTGTCAATGTTAAGGGTACGTAGTTCCCTTCTAGGGCCCGCCTCAGCTTTCCGTCCTTTTTAGTTGTGGCCAAACTTTTTGTAGTATGAATACGAATCACGCTGTTTCGAATAATGATTCGAAACTCATTATACTTTGGTAGTAGTAGCCAAAGCTAACATGGAATGCGCAGATAAGGTATACCTGACTTGCAGAGGCTGCATGTCGTCCTGCAGCAGCGGCAGCTGGTCGTCGTCGCGCGCGTGCGCGTGGCACTCGCAGCGGCAGTGCTCGGGCTCCACGAACACGAGGCCGCCGCCCCCCGCGCCCCCCGCGCCCCCCGGCCCGCTCGTCGCGCCGCCCGCGCTCGCCGTCGCCGCCGGCAGTGTCTGAATGCGTTTCGCCTGTTTTCGTCGCTCTGGCACCTCCTCGAAGTCTATCCACTCGGTTTTCGGGCGCGAGTCTAAACCTGGTAATGGTCAGTTTTTTTTGAGTTCCGTACCGAAACAGTAAAAACTGGGCAAGTCCGTGTCGGACCACGCACAGCGACGGATTGAGATAAATAGCTATTTACGCATGCACAGATATTTTATCAATATTTTTGACAACTAATACATTTTACTATATTCATTTTTAGAATTTCGAACCGAAATGGTAAAAAGCCGCGGCACCAGTCGTTGCAGGCCCTTATGGTGCAATTGTTATTTTAGCAACTAGAACTACCGACTTCAATAAATTGAGGAAGAGTTATAAATAATGCTTATACAGTCGGCCGCACCGGCACCGGGCAGCACGTCAGCGGATACCCTGACATTGTGCTGGCATAGCAATAGGTACGCAACTTAATTTCACTTAAATAACAATAACAGTGAAAACAATCTTTCATTGCGATAGGAGCCGAAAAGGGGGGTTGCAATTGTAAAGTGCCGGTTGACGTTTTAGCATTTACAGCAGCCCTAACTTACTGTCACTTCCGCTGCGAGTTCGCGGGCGGTCTGGGCGGCGAGGGGCGGGCGCGGCCGTGCTGGGCCGGCGCGGCAGGCGGATGCACAGCTTGTCCTGCGGCGCGGCGAGCGGCGGCGCGCACAGCGGCGCGGGGCGCGGGGCGCGGGGCGCAGGCGGCGCGGCCCGCGGCCGCGACACGCCCGACACCCGCACGCCGCCGCGCTCGCGCACCGGCACCATGGGCAGCGCTACCGAGCGCTCCTGAGGCAGCGTGGTGGGCACGTACGGCAGCTCCTCCTCGAAAGACTGCTGCACCACCAGCCCGCGCTTCTCCACCTCATCGCCGGCGGGCGGCGGCGCCGACTCCGAGCTCGGCTCCGACTCGGACGAGTCCCGCACCAGCTCCGGCGGCGACGCGGGGCTGGGCGCCGCCGCCGTGCCGGCCGCCGACGTGCCGGCCGAGCGGCGCGCGTCCGGCTCGCCGGGGCTGCAGGCGGTGGCGGGAGCGACGTCGCGTATTGTCGTCGTCTTCATCTCTTCGCCGTCGACAAAGCTCGGGAAGGAACCTGATATCTCACTCGTCACGCTCGGAGTCTTGGTGATGCTGAGTTGAGTGCTGAACACCTGCTCACGGCTGCCGACGTGGGTCGTGAACACGAGTCGCTCCTTGCGCCGTCTTCGACCATCGTCTGCAGTCGGCGCAGACTCGATCCGCTCCGCGTCCGCTGGTGCTGCGGCCACACTGACTTCCTGAGGAGGTGTAGGAGCAGTGGAGGCAGGTACATCGGACGGTGCGTCGCTTCGCGTTTCCACCGCGACGGCGTGGGTCGCCTTTAGTGGCGATGAGACTATGACCGGTGGGCTTGGCAGACGAGCGTCGGACGGTCGCTCCGTGGGTGAGCGAAGAGGTATTATAATACTCCCGTCAGGTAGAACAGTTCGATGCATAGGTTTATGAGAGACGGGAGGCGCAAACTCTCGCTCAGAAACAGGTCGAGATTGCGGGGCAGAAGCTGGGCGAGGAGGCTCGCGATGTGTTGTCACCTCCGCCTTGGTCTTATTGGTCTCGGGCTCTCGACGCGCGCCGCTCGAGCCGGGTCGTTCGTCTGGTGGCGTCTTCAATGGGATGTGAATGATTCCATCCGTCGTATCCTCGTAGTATTTGAGCTTGTCGCCGCGCCGGATCCGCTCGACGGGCTGTGATGGGACGACAGCGATCTGTCGCTGCGGCTGGACTACCGGAGAACCTTCGCGAGAACTCGGCGAGGGTGATGCAGCGCTCTTCCGTGGTGTTCGAAATAGCGACAATACTGAGCCTCTAATCTTTCCAGTAGAGGTGGGGGTCGCAGAGCGGTCGCGGCTTTTGCTACGCGACCGACCCTCTGTGAGACTTCTCTTGCGGCGGAGTGCGTCCGACGGTGAGTCGGGAGACGCAATTGTCTCGCGTGACTTAAACAGTGAGCAAAAAGATGATTTTCGCGAGCCTGCGACCCCGGCGGGGGATGGCGTGCGGCTGTCGCGCGTGGCCCGGCGCGAGCCGGGCGAAGGCAACGCGGGTGGGTCGCTGCGGCCTACCAGCTCCGTGGGCGGGTCGCTGCGGCCTACCAGCTCCGTGGGCGGGTCGCTGCGGCCTACCAACTCCGTGGGCCGCACGGCGCGCTCGCCCGCCGCCAGCGCCAGGGTCGCAGGCTTGCGCGCTGCTTCCGCGTTTGCCTCCGCGTTTGCGACGACCTCTGAGACTTTCGTCCGCGCATTTTCATCTTCCTCTTCTTCGTAGTCGTCGTCGGGCCTCAGTTTTATTCGGATGATGTCTTTGGAACGATTTGCGCTCTTGTAAACTTCGGGTTCGGACGGCTCCCGGCGCACGCGAGTCCGCGTGCGCCTCTCGTGAGCTCGAGCACGGTTTTGTGTTTCCTTTTGAAATTTGTCATCGTTGGGTGCAGTAGTCAGGGCTGGTGATGTTAGGTTTGATACTGTACTAAGTACTGGTGTAGCAGTTATTACTGGTGCAGAAGTTATTACTGGTGCTGTAGTCATTACTGGGGTAGGCGCCAGTGACGCGGCAGGAACCGGTATTGGAGGCACCACTGAAGGCGCAGGAGTCGGTGTGGGGTCGGGCGGAGCCGGCAAGGCAGGCTCGTGGACGGGCAGCGGGGAGGGAGGAGGCGCGCGGGCGACGCGCTCCACGGTGGCCTCGGTGCGCACCTCGCGCCGGTCGCGCGCGTCCAGCGGTGGCGGCACGGCACCCGGGGGAGACGCCGTGGTCAACTTTGCGATCTCAAGCAGGCGCTCTTCCACGGCGGCCGCGCAGATCTCTGGGTCGGTCTCGATAGGTTTAGGCCCGCAAAAAGATGTCTCGAGTAGCATCCTGTGCGGCGATGGCGACCGCGAGACGCCCGACACGACCGAGAGACGACCGACCGAGTGGCGGCTTTGGTGACTGAAAGCCGATAGCGCTGAGTGCGCGGAGCACTGGGAGCCGACACTGGACAGCCTGCTGGTGCGCCCGGACACGGCCAGCAGCGCTGCCTCTGAGCCCTGGCTGTCCTTGCGCGAGTGGCGGCGCGAGGCGGGTGGCGGAAGCGCGGCGGGGCGCGGCTCGCCGGGTGCGCCCTCCAGGAAGGCCAGCTCCTCGGTGGACGAGCGTAGCTCCAGTGCGCCGTCCTCGCGGAAGCCGAGCTCGAGGCGGCCGCGCGTGTCGTCGCCGGTGCCCGCGAACAGTGCCAGCTCGGGTGAGCTGTCGCGCGAATCGTGGTGGCTGGAGCTGGAGGCGCGCGAGATATCGATGCGCGGCGCGGCCGGCGTGTGCAGGCCGGCAGCCGGCGTTGAGTGCGAGCGCGCGCGCTGCTCTGGCGGCGCCAGCGCTGCGCTCGCCAAGGCAGCCGTGTTGGCCGGATCCTCGCGAATCTCTGGTAGTCGAAATGTTTGCTTCGTTTCTGGACTCGACTGTAAAAAGGACGAGGATTTTTATTGTTGAGATGGAACATACTACTCGCAAAAAGCTAAAATGCTCGTTCGGCACCGTTTTGATACCGGTCAGGTTCGGATCGAACGAACACTATACTCGCGAGAACACCTCGGGCACATAGCAAAAAGTAAAAGCAGGAAGAAGAAGAACGTGAGAGATACATACTGGTGGTCTCACCTCATCAGAGCCGTCGTGGTCGAAGGAGGCGATGGGCGCTGGCCCGCGGCGCAGCTGGCGCCCGGGCGCGCCGCTGGCCGCCATGGGCCGGCAAGCGGGCGCCCTCACTGCCGCATGGCGCCCCCGCGCGCGCTCCCGCAAGCACGAGCGGCCGCGCCGTCCGCGACGTGCTCAGTGCTTATCACACACAATTTAACATGTAAGCAGGTATTTTACGTATGTTAATATTAAGTATCTATCTATCAGACTCCCTTTTTTTCTTTTACTTCATTCTAGGATTTGTTAAGATGCAAACGATGGGTACGATGTTTGCAACGTAATTTTTTCAGAAGAAAATATCTAACCTAATTTTCTATAATTAATTATTTATTCTTTGATAAATTTAACACCCAAAATATGCGAGTACTGAATGCCTATTTTTAATTACTTTGGACTCATCAAACCGGATACAAGTAGTGATAACTGTAGGTTCATTTCATGACACATACATTTCTGGCACAGGGTCGTCGAAGTTCACATTAAACATTCAAATTGCACCTTCGGTTACACTCGCGCCGCGCGGCCTCGCTCGATACCGTGGGCGCGCGGGTGCCGGGCGTCGCTGGCGGGCGGAGGCGCTCGGGTGCTGCGGGTGGCCAGCGGCCGGCGGGGCCTGTGGCCGGGCGCGAGGTGTTGGCGGCGCGGCGGAGCGGTCGCGCGGACGGAGCGAGTCGCGCACAGCCCGCCTCCGTCCGGCGTCCTCGCGCGGACATCGAGCGCCGCGCCGCGCATGCGCCCGCCGCGCGCACGCGCCCTGCGCGCCCTACTTCCGCCGGTGCATCGCCCCCCGCGCGACGTCACTCGCGGCGCGGCCGTCACCGCCTCACCTGCGATCTGTTGCACTGCTCGTTACGTAACTCCCTGCCCTCGTTTGACTTGTTGGCCTTCGGGTCGGCGCTCGGCGCACAGTAACCTTCTGTTGTTGGATCGATTGCTCGTTGAGTCAATGCTCGACCCTCATAAATACCGTAAAGAATGTTCCACAAGAATTAGAGTGAATAAGTTTAGTAGTAAGTAGTTAAGTACCTACATTATGGTAAAATCTTTGAGACCGGTCACTTTTAAATTAATAAATAAATAACTAAAATAAATTAAAATTAAAAAGTTATTATAAATCCGTCTGATATTCCGAAAACGGCATTTAGTGTAGAGCAAGGCCATTTTGAACACGTAAGAATGCCCATGGGATTAAAAAATTCTCCGGCTACGTTTCAACGCGTGATGGACAATGTCCTTCGCGGATTACCTAATTGTACCACATACATGGACGATATTTTGGTATTTTCGACGTCCTTGCCAGGGTGCCTTGGTCATATAATTACTAAAGACGGTGTGAAATCAAACCCGGAGAAAATATCAGCTGTTGTAAATTATCCGATTCCGAAAACCCCTAAGTAGATTAAAGTATTTTTATTTTTACTTAGTTTCATACCAGATTTCGCACTTGTCACTAAACCCTTTACGTCATGTCTTAAAAAAGTCGCTAAAATTAATTTGACTCCAGAGTACCTGACCTGCTTTGAACACGGTAAAACTCTTCTTACAAATGACCCTATCCTAAATTATACAGATTTTAGCAAAGAATTTATGTTAACCACAGACGCCTCAAACGTAGCCTTGGGAGCAATACTTTCTCAGAAAACTATCGTTTCTGACAAACCCATAGCCTACGCGTCTAGAACTTTAAACGATAGCGAAATCAATTACTCCACGATTGAAAACGAACTACTTGCAATAGTCTGGGCTACAAAATATTTCAGGCCTTACCTTTTTGGCATAGAATTTAAAATAATAACTGATCACAAACCATTAATCTGGCTTACGAATCATAAAGAACAAGGTTCACGCCTCACGAGATGGAGACTGAGGTTAGCAGAATATACTAATTAACGTTATAAAGTCTCACGTGGATCCAAAACTCCGGACAGCGATTCTTGTAAATCCTATCGAAAAAATGTTGAGTATCATACCGATTTTACAGCAAACTTTTGAAAATTCATCCATGAACTTAGTTTTAGTCAAATATGAAGTACGTAACGTTGAGGATC
The DNA here is from genome assembly GCA_963555695.1 of Dasypolia templi. Lineage (NCBI taxonomy): Eukaryota > Metazoa > Arthropoda > Insecta > Lepidoptera > Noctuidae > Dasypolia > Dasypolia templi. Next base: position 28,216,760 of record OY743150.1, read on the forward strand.
AGTCAAACCAATTAGAAATAATAAAAAAATACCATGAAGGCAAGACCAGTCATCGCGGAATCAATGAAACCTATCTTTTATCGTATAGGTATAATGACGCGGCGTAATGCTGATAGGGAACCTGTTTTAGATTGTGAACAAAATCAAGTCATACATGTACGAAATCCAATGGCAAGAAGACAAAAGTTGGCATCTCGATTTATTCAGGACAAAGTAGTTAAGAACTTACCTGTACATATATACACCGCAAAAAGTCGTGGTCCGGTCGCAAAATCACGGTTAAAAAGACCACCGAAGAAACACTATCAAATCCCAACTCGCTGTCGCTACAGATAAAATATCACACAGGGACAGCGCTTTCTTCAACCTTCAGATGATACATTTATACATAAAGTTGATAGAGTTTCGTTGCAGTTAGATACATTTCGGCCAACCAGAGTCAAGAGAGGCTTGTTCAATCCAATAGGCACAATCATCAAAAGTATTTCTAGAAATGTAGACAACGATAATGCTCTGAAATTTGAAAATGCATTCGTACCTATTTGAAATAAAAATGATCAAACTTTGTCACAATGATATAATAAACATATTACTTTATAAAGGAATGACGATTCAGCAAAACCAGGTAATCCGCAATCTTTCAATTAATCAGAAAACTGGAGAAAGCTCTTTCTTAGTCATGAATATGACTAATAATGGTAATGAGCAAATAATTCATTGCGCTCATCTTGTGCAACTTTTCGCGATTCTAAACGAAAATGTACAAGAACTACTGAGTGAAATTAATAGAATATAAAATATACTAGTTTTTAGTCGAGAAAAATCAGTTCTTCATTCTATACTTTCTGTCAAAGATCTCAAAAATATAATAAGCCAATTAAAACGTATATGGAGTTCTGACGAAATAATTGATTTAAATATTAGAAATTATTACGAGATTCTTAACTTGTGTTTAATTCGTTACATTTTTTACCGAGTCCACAGTTGTAGTAGTCATAAAGTTCCTTATTGCATTTACTACTAACTAAAGAAGTTTCTATATGAATTGTGTCTCGTTCCAAAGAATAGCGAAATTATAGTACCACCTGCACCCTACATAGCATCCAATTCTCAGGAATTTGAGTAAATAGAGGCTGAATGCCCGAAGGTCAACTCCTGGCACCTATGCGAGCAGAGGATCGTCCACCAAATTACGTCAAAAATATACTGTATTCAAAAACTCATACAATCTCAGGAGATAGATGCAACGTGCAGAACCACGCCTATCTCTCTGACCAAGGAAGCTCTGATTAGACAGTACCACTACATAATTGCTTTCCCCAACAATACACAATTTAAACTATCCTGTGGCAAAGAACGACATCAGTTGTTACAATGAAGATCATGGCTCTACCGCACTGAGATATTAGCGAAGACACGCAGTTTTCATTTGCAGACTACAGATCTAAGCAATTTTCGCAATATTCAGAAACAAATTACAATGCAAGACGAAATAGAAGTTGAATCAGTAGACACATTTGGAATGTACCATACCACAATTCACTTTTATACACCTATTCGGTGCAGGTGCACTGAGCATCTTATCATTCGCCGCCGCCGTAGAGCTGCGAAAGTAAATATCACAACTCAAACAGCTAATACCGAGCTGACAGAAGATGGAAAAAGAGCCGCAACTTTTGGCGTCAAGGTCACCATATAGTTGCTCATTTGGCGTGGGAGATGTTACGAGCCCAACCTGCAAGCTCAGCACATCGTACCGATAAAGTGACCGATCGGATTACGACACCGCGCTTCCTACGGCACCGACGATTGTCATCGTCTTTCTTTACCTAACTTCGGTGGGAACGGACATTGATACATTAAACCTAACTAATAAGACATCTATTTTATATTTTAAATATGACATTTGTTAACTTTCAAATACATTTATAAACCAAAAAGGACGTACTTATTGAAGAGTTTCCCGACACACGCCCCCACACATATCTAGCTCAATATTATTGCCAACGCTTCAATATTTACATTTCATTGCATTTTGAAAATTATAACCACAATACTGCTAATTAACAGATTTAAATATTCGTCACTAACCAACAACGCTCAATTAGGTGAATAGTCGTCATGAATTGCATCTAACTCACAGAAATCGAAATAATTTACTCAGTTTTCTGTGGTCTACCTACAAACTTTTATTATCTAAGTAACAAGATGAACGAGACAAGTATCGAATGATTATCGAACCACTTCAAGTAATTTTATTAAAAAAAACAAAAATTTATCATTTTTGGGTATTATTAATAACATACCAAAATCTGTAAATATGTATTACTTGTAAATAACATCAATCTTAACCCGCAGGTGCAGGTGAGATTCGAAGTCAGGGCTCGCCATTAAACATACTTACCTGTGAGTGAAGTTCGACCCTAATTATATGAAGGCTTCGTCCGAAGAGATTAGCATTTTATACACATGATGTTCACACTATTTTGAGAATATCTTGATTTCTTCTGCATTTTCATCACAAAAAAAACGTTTTATTTTTTAATGTCGGTAGGTTAGTCCACTTGATTCCTGCGCCCGCAATCCGTGTCATATAGTTTAGAGTTTAGTCCATTCACTTCATATTTTACGAATGATAAGGGTAGAGAATGAACGAGTGGATGGGAGGGTTTCTAATCTCTTCGGACGAAGCCTTCATATAATTAGGATCGAACTTCACTCACAGGTTAGTTCATTTAATCTCTAATCTCAGGCTTCGTCCTCGAGATTTTATGCACATGTAGACTTTTACAATAAAATATAATTAAATGAAATACATTATTTAGATTGCAATGTATTTTATAATGTTACGACGAAAAAAGAACAAAAAATCACTTTATTTTACAATTAGATTAAACAAAAGAAACTAAATGGTTTACTTGTTAACCCTTAAAGTCGCATGATGATTTTCGTTAATGAAAACAAGTAAAATTAATTTAAATGGTTTATACGGCATCTCAAAAAGTTACAAAAAATACAAACAAAAATCTAGAGCTGATAATTTTTGGAAAAACCTATGTATATATACTATACGGTGCCACTTTTGCTCGAAACAATAAGAAATCAGCAATGTATAGCATACTATATGTTGCGCTAATTTAGTGCTTCGTGTGGTAAGCCAAAAAACTGTTTCCGCCTTTGACATAACAGAAATGTATTTTGCATTTAGTGCACATTGTACTTGCCTCCTTTACAATATTTACATATCTGATACCCGGTTAACTGAGGCCAATGATCGTATTTATCATACCTCACATCATCAAAAGGCCTCTCGGCCAATGGTTTCTTTATCTTTTGCCTCTCAGATACAGATTCAACGTCACGCTTCAGAAGTCCAGCTTAGATTTCGTGTCGAAAGTCTTTCAAACGATCTTGCTTCCTCTTCTTATTTATTTGTCTGTCATGTCTACGACGTAACAGCCAAGCATTATTTACACATATCTCCAAAAGCTGGGAAATATATTCATGTACCATCTGTGAGATTTAATACCTGTGCGGTATAATGCTATTAGCATATCCGCCAAATCCATACCTCCCATGTGGCGATTATAATACTTCACAATTTGTGGACATTGTACCTGGACGCGAGTTTTTGACTCTTTGCTGAAACGTTTGATAATCTCAAGAGGAAAAGCGTCAACATGAGAGCTTACTAACCTCACATGCTTATTGTTAAACCACTTGACCACACTCAGTTTGTTTTCATTGCAAACCACTTAAGTAAAAGCTCCTCTTCCTTTCTTCCGTAGCGATTTATCGTCAATCATTTTGCTCTCTGCATCCTTCAATCTATTTTGCCTAACAGTCCCTAAACTAAATATACCATAGTTTTCTCATAATATGTATATTAGCTCTAAAGACGTAAAATAGTTGTCAAAGTAAACGACACTACATGCTTGATTTTGTTATAGTTTTGCATACCTCTAAAACTATTTTTCCTCCAACACCCAAGGATTCTTCTTCATCGATAAATTCCACACCTCTAAACGTATCATCGCCAGCGTAGAGCATAAAATCGTAGATGATTCCAGAAATACCAGCTCGAATCAAATTTTTGAAGCCCCACTTAGTTGGCTTGTTTGGGTTATATTGCCAACGACTGCCTGCTTTTTTACCCCTAAATGGTAGTACAATAAATCGTAGGCCCTACGTCGTCTTCATCATCGTCAACGTCAACAGACACGCCGTTGAGGCGATTCCCTTGGCAGTGGAGGCACGCCGCGGAACAGTTCAACATTGCTTTCCGACATCCACATTTTCTACTACCACAATCCTTCGTGCAGCGGCAAAATATTGTTTTTTGTAATATCTCTGGTGCTGGCGAATCTTCGGTTGTCATTGGCACCAGGCTGTCCCCTTCATGTTTCCATCCCCACTCTTGAGGAGACAGCTCATTTCCGAGCCACAGCTGCACTTGGTGGTAAGTGCGCCGCGAATGCTGTTTAGCTGCGTATTCAGTTGGTGGAAGGGAGCTGAAATCAGGCTTAATAATTGCCACTGATCTGATAAATGATAAATGATTTTATTTCTGTAAGTTGGTTTTTACAAACACTTTTACACGTCAATACTATTTTAAAAGTAGATGAGATCGGCGTTTCCTATCTGACTACTCTGAGAAGAAACGCCAAAACAAACTCAGAGGTCACAGTCTCTTTTAAAGTCCAGACATAATCTTGGTCAGGTCATGTGAAGACCATGTGGATTGATGTCTGAAATGGTCTTTTGAGGAAAGATCCACACAGAATGAGTGGACCTGTCCAGTCAGTGCACGCATTTGTCAGTAATCATGCAGCTCAACACAACACATATGGAGCTCAACGATTCGACGAACATTACCAAAGAAAGGACATTTGGGTAGGCCGCATAAATTGCTCAAACTGCCAGACCATGATTAAAACTAATTTTAAAAATTAAAAATAGATTGAGATAAAAAAAAACAACAAATCCACACTGCCTTCACATTCACAACAATTAAAATATTATAATACTTTACAAAGTAAATTTTCACGTCATTGTATAGTATGTCAAAGTGTAAAAATCCGAGAATAAACATGGTCAGATCATATGAGGACTCTGTAGACTGGTGTCTGAAATGGTCTTTTGAGGAAAGAACCACACTGATTTGAGTGGACCTGTCCAGTCAGTGCATGCATTTGTCAATCATGGTGCAGCTCAACTCAGAACTAAGGAGCTCAACGATTCCACGAACAATACAAAAGAAAGGACACTTGGGTAGGCCGCGTTAAGTACTCAAACAGCCAGACCGTGATTAAAACAACTGAAAGAACAAAAAAACAATGACTCACATAGTCCTCACATTCTCAAAATTTAAAACAATTTTATACTTTAAACAGTAAATATAAAGATGTCATTGTTTGTCTAAAAAATCAAAAATAAAAGTTTAACAGCAAATTAAACATCGACAATATCTGTGTAAACTTATTGGAGCAGCTCAATCCCAAGCCTTCTTGTCCTCAATATAGCCTTTGACAGTATAATAGGCATTCTGGCATAATTTCAGCTTTATAAAAGATTTGAATTTATTAAGGCTTAGTTCTTGAATGTGACTAGGAAGTTTATTATAAAAACGAATACTTTGACATTTAAACGAGCTACCTATTTTCCTGAGTCTGGTAGTGGGAACAACAAATTTGTGTTTGTTCCTAGTATTTATGTTATGGATATCACTGTATTTTTTAAACAGATTAATATTTTTATGTGCATACAAAAGATTTTCATAAATATACTGAGAAGGCACAGTCATTATATTAATCTCTTTAAATTTGGCTCTGAGGGAGTGTCTGGGACTTAGTTTATAAATTGAACGAATTGCCCTTTTTTGTAAAACAAAAATTTTCTGAATATCGGCGGCATTTCCCCACAATAGAATACCGTACGACATCACACTATGAAAATAACTAAAGTATACTAAACGGGCTGTCTCTAAATCAGTTAAATTACGAATTTTTCTAACGGCGTATGCTGCAGAGCTTAGTTTTTTTGACAATTTATCTATATGGGGGCCCCATTGAAGCTTGGCATCCAAAGTTATGCCTAAGAATACTGTGGTGTTTTCGGGTTTCAACTCTTCGCCCTTAATAAGAACACTAGTTTCTACTTGTCTAACATGAGGTATCGTAAACTTAATGCATTTAGTTTTTCTCTCGTTTAGAAGTAAGTTATTAACATTAAACCAGTTAACTACTTTAGCAAGGGCGCTATTTACATTGTCAGTAACCAGCTGCTGACGTTTGAGTTTAAATAAAAGTGAAGTGTCGTCTGCAAACAACACTATATCATGATTATCCTTTATGAGGTAAGGCAAGTCATTAATATAAATAAGAAACAAAAATGGGCCAAGAATTGAACCCTGGGGGCCCCCATTCTTAATACAGATCCAGGTGATCTTTTTCCGTTAACATCAACTGTCTGAATCCTATCACTTAAGTAAGAAGTAAGAAGATCCAGAGAGGCATTCCGGATTCCGTAGTGGTGCAGTTTCCTGATCAATGTTTCATGAAGAACACAATCGAATGCCTTGGACAAATCGCAAAAGATTCCCAAAGCATCGCATTTGTCCTCCCATGCCTTGTAAACATGTCCTAAAAGTTCAACTCCGGCAACAGTAGTTGAACGACCCCTTGTAAAACCGAACTGTTTGTTATGCAGTAATTTGTGTTTATTAAAAAATCTTTGCATTTGATCTAAAATAAGTTTTTCAAAAATTTTACTAAAGGTAGGCAGCACTGAAATAGGTCTATAATTAGTAGGGTCTGATGTGCTACCAGATTTAAACAATGGTATTGTTTTACTGTTTTTCATAAGATCAGGAAACTCACCACGGTCAATACAATTATTAAAAATAACAGCTAAAGTAGGTGCTACAATATTTATAATGGACTTAGCAACATCCACAGAGTTACCCCATAGATCTGCGGTTTTTTAAACATTTAATGTGTGAAAGGTTTTAATTATATCTCTATAAGTGACATATTGGAAATTAAATTCAGAATCACAAACTGGAACGTTTTCTTTAAGTAAAGACTCTGCAGCAGTGGGCGATGAGTTTAGAGATTTAGTAGTCGAAACGGGAATCTCTGCAAATAAATTTTCGAAGGTCGCGGCGATTTGAGAATCCGATTGAATTAAATTGCCATCAATTGCAAGGCTGTAGTCACTACTTCGGTTGCATGATCTTCCCGTTTCGCTATTAATGATATTCCATGTCATTTTAATTACATTACTGCTATTTTTAATCTTTGAACTCAAGTAACGTGACTTGGCTATGCAACAAACTTTTTTAAATAATTTCGAATAATTTCTAACATATAAATTAAATTCAGCAGTGTTTATACATGTCCGTTCATCATACAATACATCATACATCTCACGAATGACTGGTATCGGTACTCATTGAGGGAGTCAGTCTTGCTGGTGCGCCATACCATTTGAGGAAGCACATCTTCCCAGCCTCTTCAACCTCACTGTGCGTGGAGGTGGGCTTGTAAAAGATCGCAGCCGCTTCCTTGATAATATCTGACTTCAAGTACAGTTTTAAGAAACCCACTTTGGTGCTTATCATCGTTCTGATCTTTACTAGCTTTGATAAGGCCGAGTATTCCTTTTTGTTTCGCCTCAGAAACATCCTTATTCCCTTTAACGATGTCCTTATCACACACAGGACACTTATTATTATTATCACTCATGATGGATAATCCAATTGCGTAACTAATGACGATTACAAAGCAAATAACTGTTCTGGCTCCTCCTCTGCATTACCGGGTAGGCTACCGTGCCAAAGAGGTTGAAATCATAAACGACAACAATAACATAAGCCCGAAGGCATGGATGATTATGGGACTTTAGCCAGTGAGATCTCGTTTTCTACGACAGGAAATATGGAATGAAAAGTGACGACCCGCTTCTGCTCCATTACCACTGGTAGAAAACTAGATCTCAAACTGTTACCGTCTTCACCGCTTGGAGGTACTCCCAGCTTATGTTATCAATAAAATACCTAATTTATATACTAGCTCATATTTAACAGTCGGTAATGCTTGTCACATCACACTAAATTAACTCCATTTTCACTCTCTTCGGAGCACGATACTCGAACACTGGTGAAAATTTGGAAAAAGTGTATAAGACAAGTGTAGATAAAAGTTTTGATATCCCAACGGCTGTACAGATTTGGATAAAATTTAGTAAATTGATATAGTAGGAGTTGATTTCAGATATAAGGTACTTTTTATCCCCAAATAACGTGAAGGAAGTAGTATACAAAAGGTAGTGTTCAGTTCAAGTAGTTTTTTTTTCAATTTTTACTTTTCCGGAATGTGTAGTTCGAAAATAGGTAGGTAGGAATGTGAAAATGTGTATAAGATAAAAGTTGTACATAATTTTATAAGCTTTCATTGCGTAGAAGACTTCTTATCTCCATGACGCACATTTTAAAAGATATTAGCGAAAAACTGAAAAATGGGAACTTTAACCCCCTCCCCTCACCCCGACTCACCCTCTAGATGTCAGGACTTTTAGTAAATGATAAATGATAAATGATTTTATTTCTGTAAATAGGTTTGTACAAACACTTTTACACGTCAATCATATTTTAAAAACTAGGTGAGATCGGCATTTCCTATCTGACTACTCTGAGAAGAAACGCCGAAACAAACTCAGAGGTCACAGTCTCTTTTAAAGTCCAGACATAATCTTGGTCAGGTCATGTGAAGACCATGTGGATTGATATCTGAAATGGTCTTTCGAGGAAAGAACCACACAGAATGAGTGGACCTGTCCAGTCAGTGCACGCATTTGTCAGTTGTCATGCAGCTCAACACAGAACTAAAGGAGCTAAACGATTCGACGAACATTACCAAAGAAAGGACATTTGGGTAGGCCGCATAAATTACTCAAACTGCCAGACCATGATTAAAACTAATAATTTAAAAAAAATGCATTAAAAAAAACAACAAATCCACAATGTCTTCACATTCACAATAATTAAAATAGTATAATCCTTTACAAAGTAAATGTCATTGCATTTATAAAGTGCATCAATGTCAAAGTGTAAATAAAAATATGAAAATAATCTTAGTCATATCATATGAGGACTATGTAGACTGGTGTCTGAAATGGTCTTTTGAGGAAAGAACCACACGGATTTGAGTGGACCTGTCCAGTCAGTGCACGCATTTGTCAATCATCGTGCAGCTCAACTCAGAACTAAGTGCACAAGCCGCCTCGTAGGTGATCGTGCGATACCCCCTTATGACTCTGACGGCCATTGCTCTCTGCGGCTTTCGCAGCACAGAGATGCTGGCGGCCGTCAGGTCAGCCGCCCAGATCGGGGCCCCGTAAAGGGCCATCGATCGCACGATCCCCACGTAGAGCCGCCTACAAGCGGCGCTCGGGCCCCCCAGATTGGGAAGCAGCGTTGACAGCGCCCCAGCTTCGCCCAACAACTTGGGCGCCAGCCGCCGGAAGTGGGGTCCGAAGTCCCACCGGCTGTCGAGCACCAATCCCAGATATTTCATGGTGGGCTCGACAGCGATCCGGACCCCCCCGACCACAATGTGTGATCCGGCAGGCGGCGCCCGCCGGGGGCCATGAAACACCATGGCCTCCGAATTGTTGAGGGCCACCTCCAGGCCGAGGCGCCGTATGCGGCTCACCGTGAGTGAGACCGCCGCCGTCGCGAGTAACGCTGCCTCCCTGTGTGAACTCCCCCGGGCCGTGACCAGCGTGTCGTCCGCGTAACACGTCAGGTCCGCGCCCGGCGGGAGCTCGCCCCTCAGCACCCAGTCGTACCCGATGTTCCACAGGAGCGGTCCCACGACCGATCCCTGCGGAACACCGCACGACACTTGGCGCTGGTTTCCGCCATCACGTCCCATGTAGGTGACACACCTCCCCGCCTGATAAGCCCCAACGATGCGGCGTAGGTAGAGTGGCACCCGATGATAACGCAGTGCCTCCCGTATGCAGCTCCAGGGCAGGGTGTTGAAGGCGTTGGAGATGTCCAAGGACACCGCCACCACCACCCCGCCCCGGGACACTGTTTCCTCCGCAAGAACTCTCACCCTCGACACAGCGTGGATGGTAGAGCGCCCATGCCAAAACCGAACTGGCTCTCGTCCGGGTCCGGCCCCTCTCTGCACAAGTGGCCGACGAGGCGGGCTGCGAGTATGCGCTCGAACAGCTTGCCCACCTCGTCGAGCAGCACTATGGGCCGGTACGCAGACGGTGAGTCGGCAGGGCGTCCCGCCTTCCTGAGCAGGACCAGACGTCCAATTTTCCACAGACTGGGAAACTGGCCCCGCTCAAGGCAAGCTGTGTAGAGTCTCAGTTGGGGCTCCAACTCCTTCAGAGCGAGGGCCAAAGCAAGGCCGTGAATCCCGTCGGGCCCCGGAGCCATGTTCTTGGCCCGGAACCGCATCACGGCCGCCCTCATCTCTGCCTGTGTCACCTCTGGGACGCTGATGGCGTTCTCCTCTGTAGATTCTGCGGCTGTGGGCAAAGCCATCGGCGGCGGAGTATGCTCCGCTCTTGCCGGGAAGAGGGCTACGACTACCACCTCCAGCAGCTCGGGTTGGAGACTCTCCGTAAGTGGAGGCGCCGCGGCTCGAAGTTTCCCTCGAATCGCTCGATAGGGGCGCGCCCACGGATCCCCGTCAAGAGTCTCCAACATCTCCTCCCTGGCTCGCGTCCTCGCCTCGCCGATAGCCAGCCACAGAGTCTCCTTTGCCGCGCGGTACGCCTCGTACAGCGCGGCTTCTTCGTCAGGGACCCGACGACGTCTCCTCCGGTAGCGGGTGTACCGGCGTCTCACCGCCACGCATGCGACGCGCAGCTGCGCGATCTCGGCGGACCACCAGTACACCTGGCGCCTTGCACCCTGTGCGTGGGCGCGGGGCATGGACGCGTCGCATATCTGCGTCATTGCCCCGCGGAACCACAGCGCCTCCAGCTCGACGTCATCGGGTCCGGTCGTTGCCGACCCCCGGAACCAGGCCTGAGCAATGGCTGCCTCCTCGAGAAGCTCCCTGTCGATGCGCTTACGCGCCCAGCGTGGGCTGTCCGAACGCGGGACTGATGTTCTGGGGCCGCCAGCGGTCTGGGCGGAGACGTCGAATCGGATATATCGGTGATCCGACAACGTCTCCACCTCCGCGGCGACACGACAGTCGCGGACACGGTTCGCGACAGCAGGGCTTGCGAACGACACGTCCACTATGGACCCGCCCCGCTGCCGCACGCACGTGTAGACCGAGCCCCGGTTCAGGACGACCAGGCCAGTTGTGATCGCCCACTCCTCCAATGCCTCACCCTTAGCATCGGTCACCGGGGATCCCCACGCCGCAGACTTGGCGTTGAGATCCCCGAGCAACAGCACCGGGCGAGGATGGAGCTGGCCCACGACGGCACCCAACTCGACAAGGAACCTCTCGAAGTTGGCGAGACTCTTGTTGGGCGAAAAATACGCTCCAACGACGCCAACGCTATCTGCGAGGGCGGCTACCCAGCCGTGCCCCCGAGACGGGCTGACGAGAGCCCCGCCAATGATGGCCATCAAACCGTACAGATCTCCCACCTAGTTATCCCTGGGCGGTACCCAGTACGGCTCAGCGACCACGGCCACGTGAATCGACCACTCTGCCATGCTCTGGAGCAAGAGATCCTGAGCTCTGGCAGAGTGGTTGATGTAGCCCTGGAGCAGATGGAACAGCGCCATTTATGCGCAGTCCATCCCCCCCTCTGCACCATTCTCAGGCCGGGAGTCGGCCGGAGGGCAGCCAGGCTGAGGGCCCCCGGCAGCCTTGGCAGACCCTCTCTTCTTCTTTTTGGTGGGCGCGCCACAGGCCTTACCGCCCGCTCTGTGCCCAGCGGGCCTCCCTGCAGCTGTACAGAGGCTGCAGTTAGGCGCCGCGGAGCACTGGGCCGCCTTATGTCCGGGCTGGCCGCAGCGATAGCACTGCTCGCTGCGGTCAATTGCGGCGGTGCACCGCGCCTTAACATGCCCCATGTCCAGGCACCGGTAGCACCGCAAGGCCCTGGGCTGCAGCAGCTTCACCCTCGCCGCAACCCACCCCACCAACAGACGCCCACCGTCAACGACCTTATTCGCCGCCGCCACCGGGCACCGCACCCAAATCGTGCCGAGTCCGGAAGCGTCGGCGCGTATGTCGCCCGTCCGCACGTCTCCTGGCGGACATCCGCTGACTCGGGCGATGGCAACCACGACTTCAGCCGGGGTCGTCGAGTCGTCCAGGCCATCGACGCGCAGCTCAGCGGTCTTCATCGGCCTGGACACCCGGACGTCCTCCGGGTTGAAGACCTTCCTAAGTTTGGTGGCCAGGATGTCCGCCTTTTCCCCGCTAGAGGCACCCGACACCTCGAGCAGCCGCGCCCCCGTAATCGCCGGCCTCAATCTGAAGCCGGACGGTGTGCCAAGGTCGGGGAACGCGACTTTGGCTTTCGCCTGCGCTAGGACTGCCTTGTAGGTAATGCCCCGTTCGACGGCTCCGGGCTGCAGTGTAATAACTACAGCTGCGGAGCGTGGGGCTCTGACCTAAGGCGGTCACTGGGCCTTCTTTGGAGCCAACGCTGGTGCCGGTGCTCCAGCGGGTGCTGGTGGCGCCGTCTTCTTCCCGCGGCGACGGCCCTTCTTGACCACCGTCGCCCAGGTCTCCGTGGGAGGCGCAAGCGAGGCCGCCGGTGGTGCGGTCGCCTTGGAAGTTGGCACGGACGTAGCCTCTAGGGGCTTTCTGGTCCCCATCCCAGACCCACTCGACTTAGCCGCCGCGGTTATTGGCCCCTGCTTTTTTGGCCCCTCCTTCCGCTTGTCCGCAGCGAGCGGTGGGCGGAGATTCACCGCTGGGAGGAGCCTCTCTTCTATTGCCTCTATTCGGGCACCCACCATCTGCCCGCACTGCATCATGCAGATGCGCGCGATCTTCTCGATCTCCGCATCCGCAAGAGCAGGTGTCGACGACGAGACCGGTGATAGAGCCGACGACGGAGCCGCAACCGAAGAGGAGCCAGTGGCTGCGGGTATTGCCCTCTGGGCGGCAAACTGCCGCTTGAGGTCCTCCAACTCGGATCGGAGACGGCCATTCTCCTCCAACAACACCTGGCGACTGAGCGCCACCCCCGTCACGCTCCCCCCGGCTGCCATCCGAGCAGAGCGCCGCTCTAGAGCCTGTCGGGCCAACTCGCTGACCTCGTCAGCCGCGACAGTCTTTTGCTGCGCCCGCTTTGCAGCACTCGCCTCCGCCCTGTTGGTTCCCAACAGGGACGTAGTGGAGCCTTTTTTTTTTTTTTTTTTGTTCCCGGGGTGGAAAATCCTCATGGATGTCCTCCGCCCTGGGGCGGGCGGAGGGGTCTGTCAGACTCTTACTGACTAAAAACCACCCCGGTGTTCCTTCTCACACCTACGCCGGGGTCGCGGGAACACATTATTCTTCCACAACCCCGGCTGGTGCCGGCCCGCTAGCGCGGGCCCCGTCTCGGGCGGGGGGAGTGAGGTGAACTCCCCCCGCAACGTCTGTGGTCGGCGCGCGAGGAACACTACGCGCGCCGCCTTCTCGGGTCCTGATGTTGGGGAACGACGGATGTCCCCGAATCCGTCGCCCCTGAACCCATTTAAGGGGGCTGGAAGATGGCGTTGTCCGCCCTCCGCCTGCGCCCGGTGCGCCTGCTGCGGATTGGGAGAGTGTACGAGATCTCTCTCTCCCTTTCCGCAGCCTCCTTTTGCGAGATGACTGTTTCGCAGAAGAAAACCACCGCGTCCCAGGACTCGGCGCTGCCGACCATCGAACTCACTACGGTCGGCAGCGACAGGTCACTGCCTACTTTTGAGATGAGGGCACGGCGCGGCTCCTCCCAAGCGGCACACTCTGCCAGCGTATGCCACGCCGTGTCCTCCCGGCAGTCGACGCAGTGGTGACACCGAGCGTCCGGCTCCCTGTTTATGCGACACAGGTACTTCCCGAAGCAACCATGCCCCGAGAGCACCTGCGTCGCCCGAAACGACAGGGAGCCGTGCCTCCTCCCGAGCCAGAGGTCGAGCACTGGCCGGACCGCCTCGATGGTGACGAGGCCGGCGGTAGGGCGTGAAAGCCTGTCCCGCCATTCCGCCACCAGGACCTCGCGAAGCTGCGACCGACGCTGCTCCATATGGCACTGCATCGGCCGCTCGCCCCACGCCCTCGCTTCCTCGCGCCACCGATAAAGTGACGCGAGCACCTTCGCGTCTAGGTCCCATGGCGGGGATCCGGCCAGTGCACAAGCCGCCTCGTAGGAGATCGTGCGATACCCCCTTATGACTCTGACGGCCATTGCTCTCTGCGGCTTTCGCAGCACAGAGATGCTGGCGGCCGTCAGGTCAGCCGCCCAGATCGGGGCCCCGTAAAGGGCCATCGATCGCACGATCCCCACGTAGAGCCGCCTACAAGCGGCGCTCACGTAGTGGAGCCTCCGCTAACCTCCACCACGAGCTCGGTGTCCATCTCTTCGTTCTCGCGCTCACCAGGGACCGGCGTGTCTGGGCTCTTGAGGAAGCGTCCCTTAGAATCGCGCGACACCGAAGAAGCTGACGCGTTCTTGGCGCGACCTCGCCCTCTTGTGCCCGTTGGCCCCATAGGGGCCGATAGGTTCTCCTCGCTAGAGGAGAAACCTGTCATCCTAAATTTGGCAGGACCACCATCCACCTCTTCTTCGGCCACTTGGCTCTTGCGCTTTGAGCTCACGCTCGCCACGCTCACCACACTCATCGCGTCAGATGCAATGTCGGAATCTGACACCGCACCTACCTCTTTTTGTTCGTCCCCTGAGGGACAGGAGCCTCCTCGGCTCTTGTTGCCATCGGCAAGCGGAAAGCAGTTGATGCCCCCCCCAGAATACGTGGGGCATGACGCTACTGATGGTAGCGTGGCGGATTCTCCAGCTGCTGTGCAGCTGGTACCGCCCTGGGGTAAAATTTTTTTCACCAGGCTTTTCATTTTTTGGTTTTTTCGCTTTTAAAGGGTGCGATCCCTTGAGCGCTAGCGACTGATCAGCCACCAGCCACTCATCCTCTCGCCACGCTCAAAGCTTAGGATTTGGTGGTTTTTTATCTTAGAGGTGTCCTTCCTCTCCGACGGCGGCATTAGACATGCCTCCGTTCGCTGTCTGGCCAAACCGGCTCAGCGAACCCGCCGAGCCGGTCTCACGATTGCTCGTGAGAGAGAAGCGCCAGCCACGTTGGTACGCCTGCACCATTGTGGCAGGGTCGCATCCAGTGTCAATCGACGACCGTCGATCGATCAGGAGCGACCCATCTCCCTTGTTTCTCCACTGTGCCCTATGCTAATCAGAGGTACACGTGGAAGAACATCATTGAGCACACTGCTCCCCCCCCCCCCCGCAGAAATTCGCCACAGACAATACACTCTCCGAAAAAACCAAAAGAGAATATTGTCCATGCCCAGGGTGCACCGGCCCGACAACTGCTCTTCCCCTCGAACGTATCCGTAAGGGATTAGCAGCTACCAGGCACACGAGGAGGTTTTCTGCACGCACCCCAGAAGTACACCCCTACCACGACTATCTCCCCGAACCGTGCTGCCACGCAACCCCGTCCCCTCTTGACGGCCTCGAGGGACAGGGTACCGGCGGCGGTCGACGAAATTAGGGCCACTGAGCCGCTCAGGTCTTCCACCCAGTCATCCCTGGGCGGGACAAAGTACAGCTCAGCGACTACGGCGATGTTAATCGACCACTGCGCCATGCTCTGGAGCAACAGATCCTGAGCAGAGGCGCAGTGATTGATGTTCGCCTGGAGGAGGCGTAATGGGGCCATTACTGACACTCCATATCAGCCCCCTCCCGAGCCTCCTGTGGAGGCCCTGCCACGATGGTTGCGGCGGCGACGACGGTGGAGGTGGCAACGGCGGCGGCAGTAGCGGCGGATGCAGCCTTGACGGCGGTGGCAGTGGGCTTTCCCCTGCCTCTGCCCCTGGCTTTGGCGGGTGGAGCGCAGACCTTACTCCCAACCCGGTGATCGGCCGGCTTACCAGCTGCCGCACAAATAAAGCAGTGCGGCGCGGCATTGCACGAGCCGGCCTTGTGACCGGGCTGACCACAGCGGAAGCAGTGACCGCTGCGGTCCACCTCCGAGGCGCATTGCACTCCCACGTGGTTGCCCACTTGGCAGCGGAAGCACCTCAGAGATCTGGGTTCCAGCAGTTTGACCTGCGCGGAGACCCAGCCCACCAGGAGCCTTCGGCCCTCCCCGGTAATTTTTTGGGCCGCCGTCACGGGGCAGCTCACCGTTATAGCTCGCATCCCCGTGAAGTCAGGACGAATGGTGCCTGCCCTAACTTGCTCGGCAGAGCACCCACGAGTCCTAACGACGGCAGCCACCACCTCTTCTTCCGTCACGGACTCGTCCAGGCCCAGAATGCGCATGTCAGCGCACTTCGTTGGCCGGGACACTCGGGCACTCCTTTAGCTTTTCAGCCAAAGCGTCCGCGGTCGGGCCGCTGGCCGCACCGGGTTCTTCTCCGCTTCCGGCTGTAGTGTGATCACTACAGCTGCGGACTTTGGGGCACGGAGCCTAGCCGCGACGCTTCGCTCTTTGCGCCGCTGCCGCCTCTGCCTTCTTCTGGCCGCCCTTGCTGCCTTACCCGCCTTCCCCTTCTCCCCGACTATTTGCCATTCGGCATCGGTCGGAGGAGATTTAGAAGGCGGTTTGGAGGGTGCCGTCTTGCCGTCAGGGCTTGGGCCCTTGGCGTCTGCGCAGAAGCCGATTTCGCCAGGGGCGGGCCCGTGGGTTCCGCCACGGCCCCACATTGGGTCTGCCCCAAGGACCCTGGTTTGGCCGCGGTGGCGGCATAAGAGGCAGCCTTTCGCTGGCCCGAAACCGGCTGGCTCGCCGCTAGAGGGGGGCGCAGGACAATAGCCTCCAGAGCAGAAAACCGACTCCGATAGGAAGCCAGCTCCTGCCGCACCAGTGTCAGAACCCGGTCCTCGGCAGACACGGGCTGGCCTTGCTCCTGCTGCGCCCTTACTAGTGGCACCTCCCTGGAGCCAGCTCCTCGGCTCTTAGCAAGATCTGCTCGAAGCTCCTCGTTCTCCTTTTGGAGAAGCTCCATGGCGGCAGTTAGGCGGGCAACCTCCGCCCGTATCTCGGACATGCCGTCCGGTGGAGGCCCGAAATGGATGGACTCCGCTGCCTGCATAATGGAGGCCGTGGCTGCGGATATGGCCTTGTCTTTAGAGGATTGAACCCTCTTCAAGGCCACACCCTTGATCGCGGCAACCACGACCTCCGCAAATCTGGCCGATCCACAAATGTGGCCGGGCCACCAGCGGCATCCGGCTCACAACCTGACGACTCCGAAAGACCACTGCCACTGGCAATTTCAGGGCGGCGTCCCTTCGTGGCTAGCCTTCCGGCTCGCTGGGCTTGCTCGGCTGGGCTGACTGTGCTCGGCTCCTTGTCCTCCTTGGTGTTGAGCCCTTCGCCCTTTCCTCGGACACCACCCCGCCGACTGATTTTCCGGGCCGAGGTCATTCCGCCATCCGAGAGTGACCCCTGGCCATCCCCCGGATTGGGCCACTTCCGGAAGAACCGTTTGTTCTTAGCAGCAGCCCCCATTAGTACGCGAACCTCCTTGGCTCGTCAGACATACGTTGCCCCCCCCAGAATACGATTGAGGGCTTGACGTCCCCGAAGGGAACGTGGCGGATTCTCCGGCTGCTGAGCAGCCGGTACCGCCCTGGGGTAGTTCATTTTCGTCTGTCTTATTTTCCATTTTTTGTTTTCCTTTGAAGGGTGTGGTCCCTTGTTTCCCTCCCCCCCAGCGCTAGTGACCGGATTCCCTCCGGCCATTCATCCCCTCGGCACGCTCGACCTTGGGATTGAGGTAATTTTTTATAGAGGTTGTCTTCCTCTCCCCTCCCCACTCGACGCCCACAAAACTCACCCTTTGCAAACAGAGGGGGTGTGGATGGAGATGGCCACCAGACCTGTCCCGAAGACGGACTGGCCGCCCCAACCCTAGCCCGGTTCCCTTCATCGACCATTATAAATGATCGATGATTGGAACCATGACCCTTCCCCGTTTGTTGAAGATTGGCCGCCAACCCCAACTGTCCACCAAAAGCAGGTGGACAGTTGGAGCTGACATTGCCCAGGGTGCGCCACGTGGAGGCTCTTCAACATGCGACCCCAAGATTCGACATACTGGTGACAACTTTTGACCTAGTTTAATTATGATTGATGATATCTCCGAAACTATGCGTTTATGGACCACCTCTTCTAGGAGTTTGAGTATTATTTTTACCTACTGAATATAACCCTAGAGTTATGGGATATAAAAAAAAAACAGGTTGTAAATGTAGGGTGCCGCACAACCTCACCGATGCTCAGAAGCAGGCAAATTTGAAGCAGGGTTCGTTTCGGCGTGTTTACGACATCATTACAGGTTTACAGATTTATCAATACGATCCAGGAACGAAGCGCCTGTCAACGGTTTGGGTGTTTCAATACGAATTAACGCCTACCAAAGTGAAGCGATCTAAAAGCGACTGGCTACTTAGTCAATTCCTTTACGGAACCAAAGAAGCATCAACGCTGAATTTATCATCCGTATCCAAATTGCAAATTATATGCGTCGGTACATGCATGGCTATACATGGGTAGCTTATTGACGAGTTCATCTTTGCAACGCACCTCGAAGGAATGTCAGATAAGTTTGTAAGATCGCACATCGAAACTGTGTGACTCATTAAGTTACTATCAGTTTCGTTGTACTTAATAATTTGCTTAAGATTAGAAATTACTTAGTGGTGTTATATAAGACTCACCTTCCACTGCAGTCAGTCCACAGTCAACTGGTTTGGCAGCAGTGGATAGTGACAATACTCCGTTTTGTGTTACTTCAACGCATCCATGGCAATGGCGGTAAGTGTTTATTCTATTGACAATTACTTTTCTTTCTTTCCGTCTTTTTTATTTACTTGAACTTTTCCTTGCGTGTGTGAATAAATTGATATTAACGTGTTTTCTGTGTTGTTGCAGAAATCATTTAGTTTCGTAGACAATGATGAAAATATTTCTAACCAGTATTACTACTCACCACTCTCCCCTCAACGAAGAAGAGAGTGGTGACATGCGATGTCAGAAAAATTAAATCGCAGACGATTGATTTTGGAGGAGACTGCAGGTGATATCAATTTGGAAGTGAAAGAGTGATTTCAGTTATTAAGTGACACAACTTAAGTGTTTCACTCACGAACTATTCTTCGAACAAATAGATAACGATTTAATCTACTGTTTTATTTATGCTATAAGCGAGTGTGTGATAGAGATACTCGTATATTAATGTTTGTATTTGCGTTTTATTAAGATCAGTAAGCGTTCAAAAGTGCATAGGCACGTTAAGAGTCGTATTGCTGTGAATTCGCGGTACGACTGTATGTGTTTGGATGCGCCATTTATGCGATATTCGATGATACGAGTTTTGGTTGATTTTACAAAAATGGGATGGCACATACGAAACTGTTTTTGACTGTAATTAGGCGTTAGACGACAGTTTGTACAAAGGATATGCGCAATAGCTTACTTGATGCGATGGAGGCCTTATTTTTTTCTTAGTCTGGCTTCTGTAAACGACGTGTTACTTCTACGGCTCTTTTGGACGTGACAGATAACATACTGGCAGCTCAGGACAAAGGCTTATGCAAACTCCTCGTTCTACTTGATTTTTCGCGAGCATTTGACTGCATTAATATAGATTTATTTCTATCAAAGCTGAACTATTATGGATTTGATCAAAATGCGATACAGTGGTTCCAAAGCTATCTCACCAACCGTAAGCAGCGTGTGGAAATACGTTTAAGCAATGGCTCTTCCCTTGTTTCGTCACTTACATCTGTTAATAAGGGAGTCTCGCAAGGCTCAACACTAGTTCCCATCATCTTCATTTTGTATTGTGCGGATATTATAAATTCCCTAAAGCGGTGTAGGTACCACATTTATGCTGATGACGTCCAAGTCTATATCTCTTTTAAGCCAAGTGACTATGACAGCGCGTTAAAGGACCTTAGCGATAATCTTGACAGGAGCATGTTGGGCTGAAAACAATGGTTTAGTACTTAACCCTACTAAGTATATGCTGTTTGGAACCAAGAACCAAATCAGTGCAGTGCCGGCAACACTTAACGTTACTCTGATGGGTAGGTCGATCAGTCGCGTCAATGAGGCCCGTAATCTTGGTCTAAACATGGACGCTGGGTTGAGATATGAAGCACACGTGGCCGAGTCAGTGCGCACTTGTTTTTACCGGCTTAAGATTCTCTATAATATAAGGCCTTATCTTTCAGAGGAGCTGCGGATCCAGCTGGTTGAGTCACTCGTGCTGTCTAATCTAAACTATGCTGCCGCGGTTATTGGCCCTCGGCTACTGGCAAGAACTGATCGACTGATCCAAAGGGTGCAAAACGCCTGCGCTCGATTCTGCTCTCGATACCACCAAGAAGTCACGTAACGCCATTTTTTAATAAGCACTCAATCCTCAAAATGAAGTCACGCCGTAAGTTGCACTTGGCATGCCTACTATTTGGAGTTATAAACTACAAGCTTCAGAATAAGACTTCGGCAGTTTCTTATCGCCTCGCAGGAAAATCTCGGTATGACTGTTTCCAACACATCCTTTATATAACTGGCTGTCGTGTTCTTCCCGAGTAAATCTGTATACTTAAGGTATCTCGTGGACACACCTGTGGACAAGGGGAATTAGTAATTGAATGATTTGTTAAATAATTATTAAAAAACACATGTAATAAACCTATATTTATTTATTGTTAGCATATTTAAGTCAAACCAAATCGTTTATATATCATTTATTTTCGCATCTTCGCCACTGTAATTAATTATAATTATGTTTATAATACGATAACTCATTAATATACACTATGCATAATTATGACTTTTACATAATCAACGAACATGAACCTTTTCCCGATGCAAAACTTCTGTATATTACCAATAATTTAAGTTGCGGGTTAATTTAAGTTTACTTACATAATTTTCACTCTGCACAAAACAATTTGTCATAACACCAATGTATCTGGTCTGCTCGACGTCCGTATGTCACTGCAGGGATCCAGCAGAATATCAGCGTCAGGTAGATTTGCCTGACATATGCTTAGCTGGCCTTCCATTTGGTGCAACCTTGGGACGCGCACCGCACTGTGCTCGTCTAATTTAAACTTTATTTCTTTGGTTTTTATTTTTTTTCTGTATATTGGCACGTTGTTTATATTTATTATTGTAACTTTTTAACATTCTATTATGTTCTTGTGTGTTGTGCTGCGTCTTTTGTGTGCACCGAATAAATGTTTTATCTATCTATCAGTAACACATTACCTATAAGTATTTTATCAGGCGTTAATCTTGCTGTCCTTGATCGTTTTTAATGTCATGCTTGACATTAAGAAAAAAGTTAATATATGTGATTCTCTGCGTGCTTCATCCTGAGTTTATTTTAATTCCCAATATCCCTAAGAAGTTCCTACAGTTTTATACATGGTCCATACGAACCGGATATTATTATCAACATACTAGCATAGTGGAATGAGCTGGAATTGGATATTCTGGAAATTATATTTAATGAGTACCGGAGTGACGAGGTGACGAACACGTTTTGGAAGAAAAGTGTATCGGACATTAAGTGAAATAAAACAGGAAGCGTTATAATATTAATAATATTATACATAATATGTATAATCTCACCCAACACTCATTAATGTTAAATCAGGTAAAATAAATAACAGGAATTAAGTAGGTATTGATAATAAGAACTTAAGTAAGGTTAGTAAAACATTTTCTTCCTTATATCAAATTTGTAAAGTTATTTGCATGTTTTTATTATTTGTGTATTACATATTTACATTTATATTTATTTGAGTTATTTACAGAGCATTAGGTTAAATCACAGTTGTACATGAATAAACTTAACATGTGCTTAAAATACAGTACAGTAGTGTTATTGATAACCTACATGAGTTAGCTATGTATTATTCAATATACAAATGTTATTTCCTAATTTAATCTTTTAAAATTAATCGTTGCTTTGTAAACTAATTAACAAGTAGATAATTAATTTGTTTGTTACATTATTTCTTCGGAATAGTAAACCTTACGTATGTACGTTCATTCGGTACATATACAACTTAAAAGTCAAACTTGCACAATTAATAACTTAGGCTAATTTTGTTTTAGTCCCATTAAACCAAACGATAGTTATTTTTGTTACAAACAGTATAGTTGTTTAACATCATAATTGTATAATTACAGGTCTACGACACTATACCTTCGAAATGACTGAGATTAAAGAACTTAAAAAGAAGCGAAGCAGTTATAAAGGGAGATGAACAGTATTTGGAACCTTTTTAAGCAATCTTAAAGATGTCGAGATAACCCCTGTCAGGTAATGGACACAAAATTGGATGATCTTTTTAATTAATTTAACGAGATTCAATTGAAAATACTAAAATACCGAGACACTAGAAATAACTACAATTGAATCTCATTATGATAGGTAACTTTTCAAAATTGGAGCAAGACGAAGTAAAATCGAATTGCAGTAGTGGTAAGCGTCAGTTCGTCAAGTTGCCCACAATCCTACTACCCAAATTCACAGAATCATATGATAACTGGCTTGAATTTCGCGATACCTTCGCAAGTCTCATTCATGGCAGTGACGATATAGACGAGATTAATAAATTCAATTACCTAAGGTCATCATTAACAGAATCTGCTGCTGTCATAATCCAGTGAATTGAGTTTTCTGCTCAAAACTACAAGGTGGCATGGGATCTTCTTTGTGAGCGATTCGATAAGGAAAGATTGATTGATAATCATGTTACTGCGTTGTTTAATGTCGAGACAATCACTAAGGAGTCCTCAACTGCATTAAAAGGTATTGTAGACAATGTAAACAAAAAATATTAGAACACCCATTAAACACCCCATTTGCACTTATATGTTGTCGTTTAAATATTCGTTAATACTATAGTAGCATTTTCTTAGTAATAATTGTTTTAGTTTTTTAATAAATGTATTAATACTGTCTTCTTTTTTAATTAATTCAGGCAGTTTGTTGTATATTTTAATGGACATTACATGGACCCGAAGAATGTATTTTTAGCATTGAAGTAGGTATGTTTAACCTTGACTTATGTCGGAGTGTGTAACGTGACTGTATGTCTTCGCGTTGTGTGTAGAATTCTTGATGCTTACGAAAAAATTTGCAGGTCTCTAATATGTATATACTCGGGAGGGTTAAAATGTTATACTTTTGGAAGTGAGGTTTGCAGCTTTCAGTTTGATCGATGTTTATCAGGATTCTAATTACTATTTTTGCTGTGCCCGACAGGGTCCACAATGATCGATATAATTTTAAGTTACCATCTAAGTAAACATGTGGAATGCAAATAAATGATTGAGTATTGATTGAGTACAACACTAAAATAAAAGCCTTTTGTACAACAAAAAAACCCTATTAGGTCTTCATCACATAGTTGTCCAAAATGTAAAAGCGATCATAACCTCAATTCATGTCCACAGTTTCTATCATTAAGTGTTAACGATAGAATGTCTTTACTACCTAGCTATAAGGTATGTTATAATTGTTTGCGTCACGGTCACTATCCCCTTACTACTTGCAAGAAACCAGGATGTAAAATATGTAAACGCAAGCGCCACACTCTTATTCATAACACAGATTATAAACCACAACCTGTTTCAAGCAAATCAACTGACGGTCCGACCGATAAGGCTAAGGTTGAGTCATCCTCCACTGCCGACGCAAACAATAAACACGTTGCACTCTCAGCTAATATCTCTGCGCATTCGCATACGAGCAGCACAGGCGACATTATGTTGTCAACTGCGTTAGTTAGGTGCTACGATGTTAATAATAAAGAGCACATCGCTCGAGCTCTTCTCGATTCTCTTAGTTCGACGTGTTTAATGACAGAGAATTTATTTAATAAGCTAAATCTGCCCCATTTAAACACAAACAAATCAATACAAGGCACAAATAAGTCTGTATCACGTGTGGAGAAAATGTGTCGTGTGCACATTCAATCGTTGCTATTGTATGTTTTGTCTTGCCCACGATAGCACGATGTGAATATACCTTCAAATATTCACTTAGCTGATCCATATTTCCACACTCCGGTTTCTATTGATATTATTATAAGAGCAGATGTAGTTTATTAGTATGTGATAGGATTTTACTAGGTGATGGGAAACCAACACTTTATCAAACTAGACTTGGTTGGCTAGTTTGCCCAGTTAACGGCGACTGTAGTAAAAATTCATCTCAATTTTCATTAATTAAATGTAATTTTACTAATGCTAAAGATTACTATGAAAGTTCTTCCAGTTCGATTGAGTTAGATGACATAAGAAACCAATTGTCGCGTTTCTGGCAGCTCGAGGAAGTTTGTCATGAGTCATCGACTTATTCAGCTGAGGAGAAGATGTGTGAAGAACACTTTATAAAAAACACAACGCGATTGGCAAATGGCCGCTTTTGCGTTAAAGTACCGTTGAAGGAATCTTCGAATACTTTAGGCGATTCGTATCATCGTGCAAAAGATGTTTTTTGTCATTGGAGCGCAGAAATCTCAGCAAACCCTCACTCGATAAAATGTACAAAGATTTCATAACTGAGTACATTTCTTTAGGTCATATGTTCGAGTGTAATATTCATGAAGATCAGCGGGTTAAAAAATTACGGGTAGTTTTTAATGCTAGTGCATCCACCACCTCTGGTATTTCTTTAAATAATATACAGATGGTGGGGGCTACCGTCCAGGACGATCTGACTGAAATCCTTCTTAGATTTAGAATGCATAAGTACGTCCTCTCTGCTGACTTAGAGAAAATGTACAGGCAGGTGTCTGTACATCCATCAGATAGGTACCTGCAGTAAATTATTTGGCGTGACGATGCTTCTAGTCTGCTTAAAGCCTACTAATTGCATACAGTAACGTACGGTACGGCCAGTGCACCGTTTCTCGCTACTAGGTGCCTCAAACAGGTCGGTCTTGAAGGTCAGGATCAAAAGGTCGCAGAAGTTGCGTCATAAGGTGGCTGATGCTCTTGCTTCTGCTTGCATGCCTTTAAGGAAGTGGAAATCTAATGAACCCAGTTTAATTTCAGAACCACCTTGTGATTCTTATTTTGATTTCCACAAGGAAAATGATGTCGTCAATAAAACGCTTGGTCTTAGTTGGCAAACTGACACAGATGATCTGTGTTTTCCCATAAATGTTCCTGAATGCATAGAAAACACGAAGCGTGGCATGTTAGCAGTAATCGCGCGAATATTTGATCCTCTAGGGTTGTTAGCACCGTGTGTCGTGAGGATGAAGATGTTGCTTCAGAAACTTTGGCTGGACGAGTTAAGATGGGATGACCAGTTTTCACCTGAGGTTGGAACAATATGGGCCAACATAATAAAAGCCTTGCCTTGTCTTCATAATTTACGTGTTTCACGTCGTGTGGTCTGTGACGCATACAAACAGGTTGAATTTCATATTTTTTCTGATGCTTCAGAGCAAGCTTACGGTGCTTGTTTGTATATTCGCAGTATCAATGAGCAAAGTGACGTCGACGTGCGATTATTAATGGCTAAAAGTCGCGTAACTCCTATTAAACCATTAACAATACCGCAACTCGAGCATTGTGCAGCTGTACTTGGTGCACGGATATATCAATAGGTTGCTGGTCCCCTTCGCATTAAACCAGTTAGTGTAGTCTTTTGGACGAACTCCATGATAGTGCTGGGTTGCTTAAAAATGTTCGACACATGTGTCGACACACGACAATCCAGCTGATTTAATAACCCATAAGCAATCACTGGATTTGTGGTGGTTCGGTCCATGTTTCTTAAAATATGACCTTACCAGAGATTAAATCTAGTATTTTAATTAATTTAGCCCAAGATCATGATAACGAATATTTATTTAGGGCATTCGTCGAGTTCAATCGTTTTTCTAATTTTATTAGATTACAACGTTCTATTTGTTACGTTTTCCGTTTTATTAATGCATGTAAAAGACGTTCAGCAAATACGTCCTATTTGAATGCTCAGGAATTACAAAATTCTTTAAACTGTATTATTATTTAGTCTCAAAAGAGTATTTTTCTGAATACAACTTAATACAGAATAATAAAAAAATACCACATAAAAACAAATTATTAAGCTTAAATGTGTTTCTAGATGAAAATAAAATTATTCGTATTGGTGGTAGATTACACAATTCCGAATATGCATTTGAAAAGTAACATCCAATCTTATTACAGTCCACTCATCACTTTGTAAAACTTTTATTTAGATTTGAGCATATCAGATTAATGCACGCCGGTCCTCAGTTATTACTAAGTACTATTAGAGAAAATGACTGGCCACTTGGTGGTCGCAACTTAGCCAGATTCTGTTATCGTCAGTGCGTTCGATGTCAGCGTCTAAAGCCACAAGCAGTTGTCCCTCAGATGGGTAATCTCCCATTGAGCAGACTCTCACCAGCCGACTTTCCATTTCAATGCGTAAGAGTTGACTACGCAGGCCCTATAATCTCTCATTTAGAGTTGGTGGGTGACATGACGAGCAATCATTATTTACAGGCTTTACGTCGATTTATATCTCGAAGAGGAAAACCTCTCAACATCTACTCCGATAACGGAACTTCATTTGTAGGAGCTTACAATGAGATAGCTGATTTCTTGAAACGCAATTGTGACTCCATAACTGATAGTGCAACTCAAGATGGTGTTCAATTCCATTTTATCCCTGCTTACGCTCAACATTTCGGTGGTATTTGGGAGGCAGGTGTAAAGTCGACCAAGTATCATTTATTGCGAGTGTTGGGAAATTGTCATCTTACATACGAGGAGCTTAACTCCGTTTTAATTCAAATTGAAGTCATTTTAAATTCTCGGCCGCTCACATCGTTATCGTCAAATCCAGAAGACCTGTTGCATCTCACTCCTGGTCATTTCATGATTAGACGACCTCTAACGTCTCTTCCTATAAAGGATATCCGGGACAACTCCACTCATCACTTGACGCGCCATCAACTGCCAACAACTATTGAACTGCTGCGGCAGCATTTCTGGTCGATATGGAGCAAGGAATATGTCCCCGAGCTTCAGCAGCGAGTAAAGTGGCGTACCGGCAATGACAGCCTGAACGTGGACTCCCTCGTTGTCATAAAGGAGGATAACCAGCCACCGCTGAACTGGAAGTTGGGCCGCATAGTTGGTCTCCATACTGGCACAGATGGCATAAGCAGAGTTGCCGATATGAGAACATCAACTGGAACTATCCCACGCGCATTCTCCAAGATTTGCCCATTATTGCAAGACACCTGTTGAAAGGCGAGCTTCCAACGGCCGGGGGCATGTTGAAGCCTCAGTTCCAACGTTGACTCAATTATTAAGCGCAATTAGTAGACAGTAACACATTACCTATAAGTATTTTATCAGGCGTTAATCTTGCTGTCCTTGATCGTTTTGAATGTCATGCTTGTCATTAAGAAAAAGTTAATATATGTGGTTCTCTGCGTGCTTCATCCTGAGTTTATTTTAATTCCCAATATCCCTAAGAAGTTCCTACAGTTTTATACAAACGTAACAATCGCACTCGCTGCCTCCCTATACTCGTAGTCCCACGAGCTTTCCGATCAACCACGTGCGCGAGTCGCTCATGCACCTTGAATGGGAAAAGACGCTAGAGAGGGTATACGAACATTACTGGTTCGAACATATGGCTAAGTATGTTCGTAAGTTTGTCGATCGTTGAACTTCAACTCATGGTATAACTTTGCACTAATTTCTACGGGATTAAGCCGCGCTAGCGGGCAAGTTGAAAGAGTTATGAGTACACTCAAAGGCATGTTAACTTCGGTAGAGACATCCGATCGGTCTTGGCAAGAGGCATTAAGAGACGTACAACTTCCGTCCATCGCGTAGCAAGGGCGAGCCGTCTCGAGCTTTTGCTAGTCCGAGTAGCCCATAAATCTTGTTACTTTAGACGATACCGTAACGGAGAAATGCCTTGACGAGACAAGCGGCAAGAAACATGAAAAAGGGTGCTAGTTATGAAAAAAACTGATTTGATAATGGTAAAGTTTAGTTAGTATTTAATGTTGGTGGTTGCGAAGTTAGATCCTAAGTACAAGGGACCGTTTAAAATTCTCGAAGTGCTTGATGGCAATCGCTATCGATTGAAATCTATAAATAGTAATAGAACGTATAAATACGCTCACGATCGCATACGACAGATGCCTCTAAGTACTGTTCCTAACGAGTTACACGTCTCCAAATTTATTTTTTTGATACAGATATACACGAGGACGTGTAACTTGTCAGGCTGGCTGTGTAGTGAAAAACGATCATGTTAAATAATAAGTTATTGATTTGACTACTGTGGTACTGAGGAAATGGTAAACGCCGTGACGTCAGTTATCATTTGAAATGGCGGCACGTGGGCAGAGTCGTGTAGGAGAGTGGGGACTGTGCCGGGCGCACTTTGACTCGAGACGCCAACCAAGACACACCTCAAGAACGTAACTGTGGGTTTACCATTTAAATTAAGTATTGTGATCAAGGTAAATAAACTAAGTTTACAACTGCAGTGAATATTATTATTCACTGCAGTTGTAAACTTGGTGTTTGGCTGGAATAAGCATGTCAGGGACGCGCATAGGGAGGCTCGGGAAAAGTTTCACATCTGGAAAATGCGTGACATGCCAAATGCGGGCCCTTTATATGAAGATATGGTGCTAAGTAGAAAAATGTTTAAAAGTAAGCTTAGGTATTGTATCAATCACAAGGAGCAAATACGTATGAACACTATAGCTGAACAACATCAAACTAAGCATTTTTCGAAGTTCTGGAAGCTTACAAGTAATTTGAATCCGAAGGCGGGCCTTCCTATGTGTGTCGCTGGTGAGACGGATGTTGGACAGATCGCTAACATCTTTCGTGATCATTTCAGAGTTCAGTCTCAAAGGTCGCCTGTGCAGGGGATGGTCGGTGCCGTGTCCGCTGTATCGGAGACGCCACTAGGTTTTACAGCGAAGGATGTCTCTAAAGTTATTAAGAGTTAGTCTAAGGGTAAGTCTCCTGGTCACGACGGACTGGGCGTCGAACATCTTCTGCACGCTGGACCACATATCTCTCGCGTACTGGCAATGCTGTATACTTTTTGTATCCGACATTCATATCTACCACCTCAGCTAATGGAGACTGTTGTTGTACCAGTTGTTAAAAATAAGACAGGAGACTTGTCGGATACAAATAATTATAGGCCGATTTCGTTAGCGGCAATTGTGGGTAAAGTACTTGACGGTTTGCTTGAACGTCAACTTAGTGGACATTTAAAACTGAATGATGCACAGTTTGGTTTCAGAACGGGACTCTCGACTGAAAGTGCAATATTGGCACTCAAGCAGACGGTCAGGTATTATACGGACAGAAAAACACCAGTCTATGCGGTCTTTCTTGATCTCTCTAAGGCTTTTGACCTAGTCTGTTATGATAAGTTGTGGGAAAAGCTTGTAAAGCTGGATGTACCTAGCGAGTTAATAAGTCTATTGAAATTTTGGTATGGCAATCAAAATAATCGGGTCAAGTGGGCGAATTCCTTTTCTGACTCATATAAGTTAGAGTGTGGTGTTAGACAGGGTGGGCTTACTTCGCCAACCATGTTTAATATTTATATTAACCAGTTGATTGAAGAACTCAGCAGCGCCACTGTTGGTTGCTCCATTGACGGTAAGTCAGTCAATAATCTGAGTTATGCAGACGATATGGTGCTGCTGGGTCCTTCAATCAACGGAATAAGAAAATTAATTCAGATTTGTGAAGTTTATGCAGCCTCCCACGGGCTCGTGTATAATATAAAAAAAAAGTGAGCTCCTTATTTTTAAGGGGAGAAACCGAGTGTCGTCCGAGATTCCTTCGATTAAACTGAATGGATGCCCCTTAAAACGAACACCACAGTTTACTTACTTGGGTCATGTGGTGACGGAGGATCTCTCGGACGATGCAGACATGGAGAGGGAGCGTAGGGCGTTGTCGGTTCGATGTAATATGGTAGCCCGCAGGTTTGCACGTTGTACGGATGGTGTAAAGGTTACGTTGTTTAAGGCGTATTGTCAATCTTTTTACACATGCAGCCTGTGGGTGAATTATACGCAGCGGACCTACAACGCCCTACGTGTGCAGTACCTTCGCCTATGCCTTCAGGGTGCTGTTGGGTCTCCCTAGATACTGTAGTGCATCAGAAATGTTTGCGTGGACGCAAACGGATGATTTCTTTGCCATTATGCGCAAGAGAACTGCATCAATAATGAGTAGGGTGAGGGGGACTACCAACGTCATCCTGAAGACATTAAGGAACAAATTTGATAGCCCAATCGTTGGGCACTGGATGCACACGCATGTGCGTACACGGGGCGTGGCGATTGGGAGGAGATTTTATTAATTTTATTTGATTTATTTTCGTACTGATGATTTTAATTTAATTTAAATATACTTAATTTAATTTTGTTTAATTTTAATTTAATTATGTTTTGATTTTAATTTAATTTTGATTTTATGTATATTATGTGTACTAACATATTTTAAAATACTGTAACCTACTAACAAAATATGGATTATTATCGTCCGAAATAAAAGTTTTGAATTGAATTTGAATTATTCTAATCCATGAACCCGATACCACCGAAACCAAATGATGACGGCGCCATCACTCAGCCGTCGCTGATGCCGTCAAATAGTTCTTCCAACCGAGCAAATCACTCTGCTTTTCATTTCGAAAATGAGAAAAGTAAATAAAAACCTGAGTAGTTGTTCTATTAAAATATTGT
The DNA here is from genome assembly GCA_963555695.1 of Dasypolia templi. NCBI lineage: Eukaryota > Metazoa > Arthropoda > Insecta > Lepidoptera > Noctuidae > Dasypolia > Dasypolia templi. The sequence continues at coordinate 28,247,738 of OY743150.1, forward strand.
TTATTTAAAACAATATTTGTAAGATAATATCTATTGTAAATTCGTATGATTTTACGTATCTTTCTTTGGATTTTGGCGGTAAAAGATTTTTCACTACTGTTTTAGCGTCTTCTATAGTGAAATCAGGCGTTAAATCTAGCTGAATCTGATGAACTCATTTATTAATTTTATACAAATATCTGTACTTATAAGTTATAGTATATGCTATACTTACACCATTAGTCATCATTCATTCATCCATTCATGTCCCGTATCATATCCTTTTATTTGTTAGCATGTTACGAATCGTTCTTTAAACGATTTCTTTTTTTATTATTTTAAATAAATCATGATTGTTTTACATTTTCCATTGTTGTGACACCTATGTCAAATTGTCATTTTTTTTTTTAGTCTATGAATATTACTTTTTGGTTTATATAACTTGTTTTTTTTTCAATAGCTCTAGCTGAAATTTTGTATTTTCTATATGTTACGATTGATAACTGAATTTCGACATCTAAAATAATTAATAAGGACACACTCAGACTCGATCGTGGAGATTTATATATTATTCAAAGTCCTGGTTATATGATATAGCATATATGATATAACCAGGACTTTGAATATGTTTTGTTTAGACCTTCAGTTAATTATGTGCTCCACTATCAATTTACCTATATGACCATAACTTAATTACATTTGTTTGAGTGTTATATTATTTTGTTACCCGGACTGCGTAAGTAGGTTTTAATTCTTTTGTTTCATTTTCGCAACCGGTAGGTGAACTAGTTATACGGTTTTATTTTTGTTAGTTATTTTTTTTATATAATATAAAATTTATATTATTTTCCGTTTATTCATATAGTTCCTTACTTAACACATTTTTAGAATTTTCTTTAAATATAAAGCTAAGATTCTCAAGCAACGCAATTTTGGTGAAATGAACGTTGACAATCTTTGCAAGGATGCCAACAATATAGACTGGTCTGCTCTGTTAATTTGCTCATCGACTGATGCTCGATGAGCAAGTTAATATTTTTACGGCTAAGCTTATCTTGCCTTACAATCATCACGCACCTGTTCGAGTAGTAAAGGTTACACATTTGCCGGCGCCGTGGTTCACGAATGAGATTAAATCGCTTATGCACAAAAAAGTTACGGCAAAGTCTATATATAAGCGCAGGGCTAATAACGCTTACAGGGAAATCCGTAATCACTGCAATAAGTTATGTAGAAATGCTAATTGCCACCACATTCATTCTTGTGTCCAAAATGGGGACGCATCCAAAGTTTGGAAATATCTTAGATCATAGGGGGTCGGTAAAACTCGACAAGAGACAATCCCAAAAGACAGACATCGATGCAATGAATAATCATTTTACTGCTTCGTCCAATTTTGATAGGACGATAAAGTTTACACTGAATGATCTTTTTTCTCTTCCGAATCTCAGTTATTCTCCATTTGTTTTTGGTAGTTTTGTGGTCCATTTGTTTTGTAGTTCCCCGCATGTGATGTAAAGAAGAGCATACTTTCGATTACTTCCAATGCAGTAGACAGTGACTGTTTCAGCCGTAATATGTTAGTGCCTGTGTTAGATTTTATCCTCCCCGTCATTAGTCACATCCTCAATTTTTCTGCATCTAGTGTTGTCTTTCCATGCTCATGGAAAGACGTTCAAATAATTCCTTAACCTAAAAAGTCTTATCATTTCTATCCGAAGTCCTTGAACGGTTAATTCTCAATCAAATAAGCACTTTGCTCTCTAAAAATAATCGCCTTGCATCTTCCAGTCTGGCTACCGTCCTGCTCATAGCACCACCACATCGCTTCTGAATACTACAGTTGAAATAAGTTCAGCCATGGAAAACGGTAATCTACCGGTCTTATCTTTGCTAGATTTCAGCTGACATTGATGTTTTGCTTGGCATTCTATGCTTTGTTAATATATCTCCATCAGTAATTTCTATAGCAAAGAGAATTTGCCCAGGAAATACATAACTTACAAGAAAATAAGCCGCTATCAGCAAAAAACAAGTTATTGCAATTAAATCCATTCCTTGACAACGAGGGACTTCTCAGAGTCTGAGGAAGACTAAGCAAGGCCAAAATTAATCAAGATATGATGCATCCCATTATCATAGCTCACGAAGGACACTTAACAAACTTAATTATAGATCAAGCACACAAACTGACCTTCCATGGAGGAGCACGGGTGACATCAGCATTTATTCGCAAGAATTACTGGATCATAGGTGGTTATCGAGCGGTCAAAAAGCGTATACGTACCTGCTTTACCTGTCGTAAACACAATCCAAGCAAGATGACACAGTTGATGGGTGATTTACCTACGCAGAGATGTAACGTTGCAAAGCCTTTTGAACATACAGGCGTTGACTATACAGGGCACGTGCTCATAAAGGCCAACAAGGGCCGTGGTATCAAGACCACAAAGGGCTACGTTGTTGTATTTGTCTGTACGGTGACCAAGCTTGTTCATATAGATTTGGTCTCAGACCTCACATCATCAGCATTCATAGCTGCGTTGCGAAGAATGGCTGGAAGAAAGGGCTCGCCGAAACAATTGTACAGCGACAATGGTACGAACTTTGTCGGCGCCAAAAAAAATTTACAAGAAGAACTGGAGCAGATACAAGAAACCGAATGGCATTTTAATGCGCCCTCATGGCCTACAGCAGGAGGGCTGTGGGAGGCTGCGGACAAAAGTTTAAAATATCATTTAAGAAGAGTAATTGGAGAGCAAAAGCTCACCTTTGAAGAGTTCAGCACAGTTCTAGCCCAGTTAGAAGCAGTACTTAACTCGAGGCCACTGTGTCCACTGACAGAAGATCCCAACGACTTAGATTTCCTCTCTCCGTCAAGCTTTATCAATCTAAATCAAGACATGACTATAATAGAAACAAAAACAGATATGCGGACGAGATGGCATAACTCAAAAGATAGTACAAGATATTTTAAAACGATGGCATACGGAATATCTCACTCAGCTGTCAGCAAGAAGCAAGTGGAGACATTTTCAACTAGACATTCAACTAAATGACATTGTTACAATCAACGATGCAAACTTACCTCCTGGGAAGTGGGCAGTTGGCCGTGTCGTCCGGTGCCGATGGCCACGTCAGGGTGGTCACATTGAAATTAAAGAATGGGCTTATCAAGAGGCCTATTCTGAAGCTGTCTATTCTCCCGGTGAATGATAGAATCGACAAACAAAAGTTGCGTTCCAACGAAGTGAAAGATGGCAAGCCATATCAAAACAAAAAAGTAAACTACAGCTTCTCTTCGCTGTTACTTTTCTTTCGTAATGTTACTTTTGTCTTTCATGAGCATTTTGACCACAGCCCACTGTGCATACAATGTTACACCATTAAAAGACAATCAAGGTCTTTATTTTGACAAAATTGCAAACATGCAATTAATCAGAGATGAATGGAAGATAGTCACTTAGTATGACATGAATTCATTTTGGCAAGGTACAGAAGCATGCAGTAAATATCTTAGCTACTTGGATCAGTTATGCGCCAAGTTTAAAGAAATGTCACATTGTGACGTCATACAGTTCAATTGTAGCATGAATTCTCAGAACTCGAGTACTATAACCACCTGTTGCTGAATCAGCATTCAAGCACGCGCCGCGCACGAGACCTGCGCCGCCGCAAGCGAGGCCTTATCAACGTTGTAGGTTATTTAGCAAACCATTTATTCGGTTTACTTGATAAGAGATTCGCAGAGCAATATAAACAAGATATTCAATCGATACATGACAATGAAAATCATTTGCTTTCGCTCTTGAAACAACAAACAACGGTCATTGAAGCAGAATACAACGTTTTGAAAAGGAACGGGCAAGCAATTAATAAGCAACACAAGATGCTTAATTCACTATCAATCAAGTTAGATAAGATGGAGAACGTTTTATTGAACGAATCAGAGAGAAATCGAGTCATGAATGATTTCAGTACGGGAGCAATTGCTACAAGCAATGTTTTAAGACAACTAAAAACCATCCAAACAAGTTTATTAGATACCATAACAGATGTTTATCACGGGAGACTCAATTATCTTGAACCAATGGGCTTCAACCAATGGGCTACTCCAGGTATTTATAAAAGTAGAGCGAGACTATACGAGTTATATGGTTTGAAAAAATACAGGTTTGATACTCCTTTCCTAGAGTATGTAAAAAAATATTCAAAATTATTTAAAAATATTTGCGTTTTTGCTAAATCAAAATTTTTAAGCTATTCAATTAAAAATTCCAACAATAAAGTAAAAACCACTTGGAAAATTATTAACAATGAAACGGGTAAGTCGGTTAAACAAGAAAATCAACTTGAAATTATGGTGGACAACAAATTAGTTAATAAGGCAGCTGACGTAGCTGAGGCTTTTAATGAGTTTTTGCCAATATACCTATAACTACGACTTGCTCCATAAATTCGTCCCCGTCTAAAGCTGAGAATCTTTTGAATAGTAGTGTGCCAAAATGTACTCACATATTTAGCTTCGAACATGTAACGCCTAATGATGTAATTAACGTCTTTAACACACTTAAATCTAAAAACACTGGTGATTACTGGGGCACCTCAATTAAACTTTTAAGTAATATAATAGACATCGTAGCCCCCTGCTGTTACTTTTAATAAATGTGTTGATATAGGAACTTTTCCTGACCTCATGAAGAGTAGTAAAGTCATACCATTATTTAAATCTGGTAATAAAAATAACATTGGCAATTTCAGGCCAATTTCTATCTTACCAGCATTTAGCAAAATATTTGAAAAGTTAATACTTAAGCAGTTGCTAAGACATTTTAATTTAAATAGCCTCCTTCATAATGAACAATATGGCTTTACAAAAGGACGTTCAACTACAGATGCGGGTGTTGCTCTGCTGAAACACATATTTAATGCATGGGAGAAATCGCAAAATGCTATTGGAGTTTTCTGTGATCTCTCTATAGCCTTTGATTGCGTGCACCATGACACGCTTTTGCGTAAACTACGTCATTACGGTGTCCAAAACGAAGCTCTCAACGTAATAAATTCTTATTTACACAATCGGTTCCAATGTGTAGATGTCGATGGTGTGAAATCATCCGGGCTTCCAGTTCAGTTAGGTGTTCCTCAAGGCTCAATACTAGGTCCATTCTTGTTCTTAGTGTATATCAATGACTTACCATTCTATTTAAATGATATCTGTGACGTTGTACTGTTTGCAGATGATACCTCTCTTATTTTTAAAGTAGACAGGAATAGACAAGAGTTTGACGACGTAAACAGTGCACTCTCAATGGTTACGGATTGGTTTACGTCAAATAACCTAGTTCTCAATGCTAAGAAAACTAAATGTATAAAGTTCGTCTTACCGAATGTTAGAAATCTAGGACCCAACATCGTCTTAGATAAAGAGCTGCTTGAAACAGTAGACTCGGCAGTTTTTCTGGGCATAACAGTAGATGCCAAACTTCAGTGGGGCCCACATATATCAAGCCTAGCGGGGAGGCTCAGTTCAGCCGCCTACGCTGTCAGGAAAGTAAGACAATACACTGACGTTGAAACAGCACGGTTAGTCTATTTTAGTTATTTCCACAGCGTTATGTCCTACGGGTATTCTGCTGTGGGGCAAAGCTGCTGATATTCAAAATATATTCGTCCTTCAAAAACGAGCTGTCCGAGCAATTTATCAACTAGGAGCCAGAGTTTCTCTTAGAGATTTTTTTAAAGATATTGGTATTCTTACGGTAGCATCACAATTTATCTTCGCCAACATCTTATACATTAGGCAAAATATACACTTATACACTAAAAACAGTGATTTTCACAATGTTAATACTAGAAATAAGAACAAACTACGTGCTCCCTTTCACCGGCTTCATAAGGTTCATAACTCATTTGTTGGGCTAGGCATAACCTTTTATAACAAACTACCCTCTTCTTTGCTAGATTTGCCTTTTAATGCGTTTAAAGCTCAAGTAAAATCCAACCTTTGTTCAAAGGCATATTATTCAATTAACGACTACTTTAACGATAAGAATAGCTGGTCGCTGTAATTAACTCAAGACAATGTTTGTGTTCTTTCTCCAGAATCAGCTTACATACTGACAGGGTATACGAGTTCGTATATTTATTTTAATTTTATTTGACTGTATAAGTCAATTAGTTTTAGTTACCTTCATTTATTATTGGCATGATCCGCTCATTACAATGTTTTTCAATAAGTTGTATTGCAATAAGTGGTTAGCTAGCGACCTCGACAATTGATCTTAAATTATTGTCACTGCTTGCGGTAGCGTCGGGGATCGGGTTGCCTCCTTCCCTCAAATATGGCGAGGGGGGCAATGGCTGATCTTTGCGTTATGCTCGTGAACGGGTGCTGCTTGAGGTGACTGGTCGTCTTGCTGTCTATGGTTTTGATTTTGTTAAAGTAATTGTTCTGTTAACTTATTTTACTTCGATGGTCCTGGTTTGTCATTTGTGGTTACTAAAAAAATAATCCAATAATGCATATGTAAGATGTCACGCCCCTTATGCCTGGAGGCTTTTATTTGTGTATTAAGTTATGTTGTTTTTTTCATTGATTTTTTTTATTGGTTTCTGTTTTGGGTATATTTGCGTGGCTAGCTTAAATATGGCAGATAATTTAATATGTTATTTTTTTTGTGTTTCGGTTTTTATTCTTTGATTACCTTATAATTATATAATTCAATGGTTTTCTAACTAAACAGACAGCTGTGCTGCTGGGGAGTTTGTTGCGCCACTTCTTCTTCCCAGCTAAAGCACTAGGAAGTGGTGAAGGGCGGGCGTTTTGGGGGACTGTCTTATGTAATTTTGACGTTCGAAAAGTGCTGACTCTCAGCCTAGTTTGAATAAATGACTTTTGATTTTGATTTTGATTTATCATTTATTGTCACCAGAACAACTGAAGGACACTCTGAATACAATATCGAGTCATCTTTCCAAGGATCTTACGTTACCGATCAATAACTTACAAAATAACTTTAGAAACATTTATCATTTATTGACCGTCAAAGCAAGAATGACTGAAGAATTTTTAATCTTCGAATTGAAGTTGCCTCTGGTGTCCAGAGATACATTTTCAATCATGAAAATTATTCGAATACCTCAACTTGTAGGTAACTTAAGCATCGACTTTAACTCCGATTGCTGAACATGTTGCAATCAATTTGAAGAAAGACTCGTTTTTACCGATGTCTATTTACGATGTCCACATGTGTCTACGTGACAATGTCGATAATTATCTATGTCATATAGAGAAGCCGATTTATCATCTCAAGAATGAGGAAAAGTTATGTGAATTAGAACCTGATACCAGTAAATGCAAGATCAGCATTACGACATGTTCGAATCAATGGACAGCTCTTAGCAAAATAAACAATTATGCATTTTTCTGCTGTAGTCAGTGTCAAATAAGAGTTCTATGCGACGATAATGTGTCGCCGGGGCAGTTAGTAGTAGCAGGCATATTGGGAGTCGAACACGACTGTCTTATTAAAACCGAAAGTTTTACGGTTTACTCACGCAAAGAAGGCTTTAGCACTTTGGACATAAAACCATCTTTCAAGCTGCCTGAGATAGAACCAATCAATCATATCATAGACGTAGGCATCCTAAGTCCACTGATAGCAAACTTTACACTCCTCTCGAGCGACAAGGAGCTTGACGAGATCAAGAAGCAACTCCGCATTCTTAAAGCAAGTGAAAATTTGCCAAATCAAGTTTCTTATCACGATATCCATCACTACACCGCATTTTATATGGTGATCGGAGTTGCGTTGGTGGTTGGAGCAGTCTTCATGGTACGACGGCTGCGTAACAGGCGAACCGCATCTCTCGAGGTGGCAAGGGCCGCATTGTCGAGTCTACAGGCCGCTCACCACGCGACACCGGCACGGGCAGAGGCGGGGCCCTCTAGCTCATCGTCCACGGTTCAGTATAGTGTTAGTGCGCGTAATCAGTGTGAAATTCCGTGTGTATCAGATTACAGTGAAATTCCAAAGGTGCATAAGTTAGACAAGTGTACAGTGCCTATGTCACGTAAAACGGAGTTCAACTAGAGACTCTAAACATAGAATAAGGACCCATTGGAAACACCTTGTCAATCATCTAGTATAAGGACCAATTGGCTTCACCTTGTTACTCATATTTTCATGTTCATCTCATTTTCATCTTCCCGCTCGGGAGCATGTACGGGGCAACCGCACATTCTGCAATTCAGCAGTTTACGCCACACGTTCATTTCAACTCATAACAATTAGCTCAGTTCGCGTTGGGCTATCAAGTCAGCCAGGCGTTCTTGTTACAGCCAACAAGGGCCGCGTCACTCAATTCACTTCCACACCATCAGTCCAATAAGCTCATTTTACTTTAAGTACCATTGGAACAATACAGTAGTGTTTTTAATACTTTACCTTATTTCATTCCATTCATCCCTCATCTAAAAGTAATGTACGATCTAGCAAGGAAGGGATCATACAGGAACTCTATGATTTACTCCTGTCGGTCTTTCCGTCCGTATGTCAAACAGCCAGTTTTCAATTCTCGGAGGATTAATTTCAATGAATGGGTAATCGTACGGAAGATGAAACACAGTAGCTGTTTTAAGTACCTATCAGAAGTCTACTGATCATGGACTGCGAAGTAACCTTACTGACACGGAACTCTTCAGTAACGAAAAGTATACGGTCTACCTATTCTGAGTTATCGAACGATAGGCATACGATAACAAATGGTAAGCATCAATATAAAGTAGTACAAGAATGTTGGAGTGGTCGATTCCACAGTAAAAAAATTAAAGACTGTGTTACCAACTTCAAAAACAAAACACATCAAAGTGCAAAAGCCCTTTTATTTTCGGTACTAACTTACCAAATAAAAGTTATTTGCAATTTGTAGTGTTTTTTTTTAGAAGTCAGATGTCTTGTTTATCAACGGTGGACACATAAATACTGTATTAATGAGGGTGTCATTTTATGATTTTTGGGAGTAAAAAAGGCAAAATGTTCGTTATCTTTACAGTTTTTGAGGGTGACGGTGCCGAAAATCATAAATCCAATTCCAAAGTAGCAGCCGTAACCAGTGATACAAATCACAGTTTTTTTGCCTGTTCAACAACGCTTCAGCACACTCCTCCAAAGGGGCAGACGCTTTATTGAGTATGAGCAGGTGTAGACTGGCGAATTTTATTTGTTTTCAATCATGAAAGTGAGTCTTCGTCGCATTGACATTTTAAACACTGAAGACGCAATGACTGCATTCGAAAGGGCTGTGGTAGAGAACCCTAGCTAGCGCTTCCCACCAGCGCAGGATCGACAGACTTTTCCTTTTCAATGGAGGAGTGGTACTTGCACCTTCTCTAAGCGACGCTTTTTTGTTTTCCGACACGTACGCGAACGAAGTCGCGCAGCTAGTATAAAATAAAATAGTTTTTCTGAGTTTTCAGAGTTAGTTTCTCAGTCCCTCGGTTAGTCTCGTCGCGCTAGGCGCGCGCTATACTCACTGTACCATGGACGCACACGACGGATTCTTCGCGCACGCCTCAGCCACAGTCAGCATCCACGCAAGTCCCTCGCCCTGGCCCTGACCGCCCTGCGCCAGTCTGATGCAGTTGGTGGCAGTTACTTAAGTTTAATATCAGATTTAATGCCAACAAGCACTAACTGCATCAGGCCGCGTCCTTACCAAAAGCGATCGTCGCGCGATTCACAATGCGCAACGCGCGGTCGCGCCTACAGAGTTTTCCAAACAAAAAGTGACATATGAACGCGAGGATCGCGTGCTCGCTCGAAGTTCTTTTTTGGTTAGGTTGCGGGGTATGCCTGCTTTAAAAGTGTAACGAGTCGAGAGACACCTTATGTATTAAAATCCACCATTCGTTAGCATCGAGGGTATAAAGAATCCCTCATACAAAGATACATAGAAAGATGCATGAAAAACATAACCCTCTTTGCTGTCACGCAGTCGGGTTAAAAGTATTTTATATCGGGCTACTGCAGACTACGGTTTCGTAGCGTTTGCTACGGTTCGTAGCACGTGCACTTGCTACGGAGTTTAGTTTATTTCTTAACAAAATCTTTTATTCTTTTCAATAATAACGGACGGAAAACGGTCTGAGAATGTTAGAATAGATGAAATAGTATACGATCTATCGGGTAGCATGTGCACGAGCTACGGGCTACGAGCTTCGAGCTACGGGGTACAAACTTCGAGCTACGAGCTACGAACCGTAGCGAACGCTACGCGAGTGCGTAGCACGCAGTGTCGTCACGCGTCAGTCTTTGCGAGGGGTTTGCTCTAAAGAATAACGCTAACGCTCATGTTTAAATTTTATTCACAACAGAACATAGGGTCCGCGATGAGGTCGGCAGGTACTATGTACTTACAACACTTCACACAGCGCCTAGAACACCTTTATTATATCCATGTATATGTATATCATATTTAATTATTTAATGTTGATTTGTGTATAACGCGACTAGCAGTTAGGAGTAAGTACATAAATAATTATTAGTATTTAACTTTTTACATTGCGCTCTAAATAGTATCACTATTAAGTAAGGAGTAGTACATACATACATGCGAGTTGCACAGATATTATTACAAACGTTATCATCTAAGTTTGAGTTGTAACTAGTGAGGAGTACACACGAGATCACAAGCATATACATAATGTTGTAACAGCATAACATCGAACTACTGTCTGTATACATGTTCCAAGTAAATATAACAAACTACCGCAAACATCATATTTCATAAGAAATGTTATAAATGGCAACAATACATATTGTTCATTTATTGTTGCATTTCTCTAAAACAATACGAGGTCGACAAACATGCAGACTAAGGTTAGCTTGCTCACGAGTACAAGACACTGGCGAGCAGCCGACCCGTCCCGGACCCGGGGGTCGCACGCTGACACAGTGTCCCAGCACGCGCACACAAGACACTGGCGAGCAGTAGCCCCGTCCCGGACCTGGGGGTCGCACGCTGACACAGTGTCCCAGCACGCGCACACAAGACACTGGCTAGCAGCCGCCCCGTCCCGGACCCGGGGGTCGCACGCTGACACAGTGTCCCAGCACGCGCACACAAGACACTGGCTAGCAGCCGCCCCGTCCCGGACCCGGGGGTCGCACGCTGACACAGTGTCCCAGCACGCGCTCTCAAGACACTGGCGACTAACCGTACCGCCCCGGACCAGGGGTCGCACGCTGACACAGTGTCCCAGCACGCGCACACAAGACACTGGCGACTAACCGTACCGCCCCGGACCAGGGGTCGCACGCTGACACAGTGTCCCAGCACGCTCACACAAGACACTGGCGACTAACCGTACCGCCCCGGACCAGGGGTAGCACGCTGACACAGTGTCCCAGCACGCGCACACAAGACACTGGCGACTAACCGTACCGCCCCGGACCAGGGGTCGCACGCTGACACAGTGTCCCAGCACGCGCAACAATACACTGGCGAGCAGCCACCCCACCCCTTACCCGGGACTCGCACGCTGACACAGTGTCCCATCACGCGCACACAATACACTGGCGAGCACCCGCCCACACAACGTGATTCACTCGTCGACATAACATTACTGCTTACATCCTAATACACATATCAACAACAGATCCCAGCCCAAGCCGAGAGATACCAATCTAGGGCCTCAAGCTTATACATTTCAAGGCCTCATTTAAAAGGAGACATAAATCTCTTATTTCACTTTCGATTTGTTCCCGTCGCTAGAGGCCTCTTTTGAACTCGCGGGACTGCCCCGCCTGGCGCCCGGCGCCCTGCAGTCTGCGGCCTGGCCGTGGCCGCCTCCTGGCCCGCCCCCTGGCCCGCCTCCTGGCCAGCCCCCTGGCCCGCCTCCTGGCCCGCCTCCTGGCCCGTAAGTAACCTAACTACTTGCACAGCGACGATGCACGGTGGGGTTGCGTCCGCAGTCGTTTACGACCTCTATCCTAAACCTTTATCACATTATATACAATAGATATCTATGAACCTTATTCGACCCCGAATCGCCCCACCACTCACCAGATCACCGCGCTTCCAACCAATCACGTCTCTGATGTTTAGCCTTCTACATAAATGTTATAGATATGAATAATATAGAATGTACGATGAGATCGTTAAATATTTAAATTACTTCCTTTACATTTGTTTGATTGTAAATAATTCGATTGTCACAGGTAATGTTCACGGCGATATCGTCCAGTGCTAGCAAAACACTTCCCGTTCACTTCATGATATTATTATAATATTAGTATATTCCAAGATTCCTACAGTGGACTTCAAAGAAGAACGCTCTCTTAGCCTGACTTGTACCTGACGTACGCGGCAGTACGTGATCCTAAACCCTGCCGCCTGAGATCATCTTAATTCTTATTTTAATTTTCCTGAATGAGTATCATGTATTATACCTACGTGAGATAAAGTACAGCAGTAAGTATAGCTGCAGCTCACTTTCATGGCCTCCTTAGTTCACGACGGACATGCGCTGAGTGTGTAGCTCGCTCTTCGTAGACAGCAGTCGTATAAGTCAGTAGTAGTAATATCTAATCCGAGTCGGAGTCGCTGGAGGGTGGCTGCGGGAGCGAGACGGCGACGGGCGCGGCGGGCGCGGGCGCGGGCTGGCTGTGGCGCGCCGCCGTCGCCAGCGCGTACGCCGGCGCCGCCTGCCCCGACGTGCGCTCGATGCCCACGCTGCAACAACGCGGCGGTGAGACACCGTGCGCACTCTGTGTGTGTAGTGTGTAGGACAGTACTCACATGTACTCGTGGCGCGCCAGGTAGCGCACGTATTTCTCGGGCGGGTCGGCGTCGTGCTCCTGTAGCGACACGGAGCGCACCGTCATGTGCGACACCTGCGTGGCCGGCATCGTGAACTCTACGAAGGCGTGGCTGGCGAGCTCGGCCGGCACCTGGTCGTACGACGTCAGCGCCATGCGGCACACCAGGTTGTGCGTCGTGTAAGCGCCTGCACAAAACAAACAATTGTTGCTGCCTAAACAATCCGCACTTGATTACGCCTCATTTTGTTACTACTTAAAGTAGATGCTTTTAACTATCTATTTTTTCTGTTATGCTTATGCGCTCTAAAAGGCGTTCTTGTGCGCGACACGTTGAGCTGACGTGCTCACCCTGGCCCTCCTTGGGCAGACGCGGCATGCGCCACACGATGGCGCGGTGCTGGTGCTCGTACTTGGCCTGGCCTGAAGTCACCTCGATAAGCGACTCCTGCAGCGTGTCCACCGCGCCCAGGAACCGCTCGATGCCTTTTATCTTGCCCGTGCGCCTGGCGATGATCGTGGTAAAGTTAACACTTTTAAGTAGTGGTTCAATAACGGATATTGGACAGTTTAGAAGTACTCCTATGCAAAGAGTACTTTTTTAATGAGACAGTCTGATACAGTAATGTTTTTTGACAGATCGAGACTGACATAGAATGGGAACATTCTCAAAAAAAACACATTTCATAAAAATCTCAACGACGGGGAACTTGACTCTTGTATACGCGGAAACACTGAATGGCGTTTAGGGTTCATGTTATTTTGTGTTGAAATTTCGAAATTATACGATACTTACTGCTGATTGCTGATTCTCAGCCTAATTTGAATAAATTACTTTTGATTTTGATTTTTTGATTTTGATTTTGATGGTATGTGATCCCAGTGCCCTTCTTATTTATTGTAGTATTATTTTTACACAGTTTTACTACGCAAACTGGCATTTTACTTCGGATTATGCCCAAAATTTAATTAAACATTCGGCACGTGTACGTGACAGAAAGCTTGCAGTGTGACTGGCTCGGGTACGCCAACTTAGGCGTGGTATTTCTTGCCGCATTTGACAAGTACGCCAGCGGTATCTAGCCTAGCGCAGCGAGACAAATCATTAATCTAGCATATTAGGTATATATACAGGAGTAATTCCTAGCATTTAAAATATATATATATATATATATATATATATATATATATATATATATATATATATATATATATAACACTATTTCTCAAACAAAGTCATGTTATAAAATATTTTTATTACCAATACGAAACAGAGCAAATCCAAAAAGTTATTATCACCAAGGAGTTAAGGCAACTAAAAGATAAGGCGGTTTATTTTTATTTTTCCTTTCAATACGCATAATCTTTATTACACAAGAAAGTGGTTACGTTTTGTGCGAAGTCCCCGACACTCATGCTAGGTGATTAACCTGTGTAACAAGAGCCAGTGCCTTCTCCAGTTTCCTTTTTTTTTTCTTACGAGGCTTAAGCGTGTCGCGCCATTTTTATAGCACTACAAAAAGGTTTGATTCCTTGAGAAACTGCCGCAGTCTTATTCTGAAGGTACCAAGATATTTCAGGTTCCTTATCGGCGGGGGAATATTGTTCCAACATTTGGATGCGGCGTATCTAAAACTTCCCCTGAAAGCAGCTGTCTTGTGCGATTGAGTAGAGAGTTGCTGCGAGCACTGCCTAATTGCGCATTCTCTTTTACTAGCGATCCAGCTCAGTTTATTGTACAGGTAGGACGGCTGCTTGTAGTTTATAACTCCAAAAAGTAGGCATGCCAAGTGCAACTTACGGCGTGACTTCATTTTGAGGATTGATGCTTATTTAAAAATGGCGTTACGTGACTTCTTGGTGGTATCGAGAGCAGAATCGAGCGCAGGCGTTTTGCACCCTTTGGATCAGTCGATCAGTTCTTGCCAGTAGCCGAGGGCCAATAACCGCGTCAGCATAGTTTAGATTAGACAGCACGAGTGACTCAACCAGCTGGATCCGTAGCTCCTCTGAAAGATAAGGCCTTATATTATAGAGAATCTTAAGCCGGTAAAAACAAGTGCGCACTGACTCGGCCACGTGTGCTTCATATCTCAACCCAGCGTCCATGTTTAGACCAAGATTACGGGCCTCACTGACGCGACTGATCGACCTACCCATCAGAGTAACGTTAAGTGTTGCCGGCACTGCACTGATTTGGTTCTTGGTTCCAAACAGCATATACTTAGTAGGGTTAAGTACTAAACCATTGTTTTCAGCCCAACATGCTCCTGTCAAGATTATCGCTAAGGTCCTTTAACGCGCTGTCATAGTCACTTGGCTTAAAAGAGACGTCATCAGCATAAATGTGGTACCTACACCGCTTTAGGGAATTTATAATATCCGCACAATACAAAATGAAGATGATGGGACCTAGTGTTGAGCCTTGCGAGACTCCCTTATTAACAGATGTAAGTGACGAAACAAGGGAAGAGCCATTGCTTAAACGTATTTCCACACGCTGCTTACGGTTGGTGAGATAGCTTTGGAACCACTGTATCGCATTTTGATCAAATCCATAATAGTTCAGCTTTGATAGAAATAAATCTATATTAATGCAGTCAAATGCTCGCGAAAAATCAAGTAGAACGAGGAGTTTGCATAAGCCTTTGTCCTGAGCTGCCAGTATGTTATCTGTCACATCCAAAAGAGCCGTAGAAGTCACACGTCGTTTACAGAAGCCAGACTGTAGCTCAGGTAGAATCTGTTTATCTTCTAGATATTTTGACAGCTGCTGGCATACAGCCTTTTCAGCAGTCTTGGATAGGCAAGGCAAAATACTAATGGGCCGAAAGTCCATTAGGTCAGTCGGATTAGTTTTTTTAGGTAATGGCCTAATGTTTGCGATTTTCCAGATGTCAGGGAATGTTGCTGAAACAATTGAGCTGTTCACAATGTTGGTGATGGTTTTAGTGTATGTGGGAGTGTAAGCAAAAGCATATTCAGGGTAACCCTATCACAGCCTTCGGCGTTAGATTTTAGCTGGTGGAAGTATCTCATAATCTGATCAGCAGTTACTGGTTGTAAAGCAAATGCGAAGCTATCATCGCCATAACGATGAGACTCAAAGAAAGTGCGTTGTGATGTATTACAGATGGGGTTACCTGGAACACTGAAAAAGTGATTATTTATTTGGTTCGGATGTCTGAAGTAACTATCCCAGGTCATCTATTTGTTTCGTATGTAGTAAGGTGTTTTTTAGTTTTTTCCATAATGTTTTAGGTTCTTTGATTTTGTTATTTATGTTGAATTTGAAGTATGCAACTTTTTCTCTGAATAAGGAATTTGCCACCAGAGATTTCAGCTGCTTGTAGTATGCCTTTTTGGACTCTGATTTTGTTTTTCGTAAATCGTAAATTGTTAAAATGATTCTATTTAATTCCTCAACCATGTCATTCACATTAGGCAAGCCACACATGTAGTCCCAGTTTAAGTCTGTACATTACTGTATGGGGTTTATATTTGCTACGTCTAATATAAATTCTCAGACAACAAGTGAGTGGCCATTTATTGAGCTAAAGGGCTCAACAGAGACCCCTATGTGGTTGAGATTACTACAGGCAAGGTCGATCAATGTTTCGCTGTGGTCTGTAAAATGGGTGGGCGAACTTACTAATTGTTTTAGGCTCAAGCTATTCAGAAAGACACATACTTTCTTAGTTTGCCCGCTAGCATTCAGTAGGTTAACATTGAAATCGCCGAGCAGTATGTAGTATCACATTTCACTATGGAGGTAAGGGAGTCGGTTATGGCGTCAAGAAAGTGTCCAAGTCGAAGCGTGGAGGCCGATACGCTGTGCCTTTAGCAATTTTAATTCCATTTAGCGTAAGGGTAATCCACATTTTTTCGACAGTGCCGTATCTAGGGTCAATTGGGGTGGACCAGGTACGAGCGGTCAAGCCGCGTTTAAGATAAAAACCCACACCACCCCCCCGACCCACGTGTACAGTCAGCGAACGTGTCGTGTGACGCAGGCGGTAACCCGCAACAGTGGGCGCTCGCCCCTCTTCACCCGGTCTCAGCCAAGTCTCGTAGACTGCTAATACATCGAAAGAATGCCTTTCCACTGCTGCTATGAAATCATCGTGGTTAGTGCCAAGAGACCCTACATCCTGTCTTGGTCAATCCCTAGCATCAGTGGCAATGACAGCTCACTCCACACTCACTTCACCTACAATTTCACGGTGGGATGGTTACAGAAAAAGGTGGAAAGACAGCTTGCTTCACCCAAGTCTTCAAGGTGAGACTTTACAGAATATATCGCCTGTTCACAAGCAGAGTGTGGTTGAGTGTAGAAGTGCGCTGTAGTGTCCGTGTGGGTACCTGTGGGCGGACTTCACGGATCCGTATCGGAAGTGCTTCTCGACGCGGAACAGGTAGATCCAGCAGTCGGGGATGGGGAAGCGGATGGCAACGTCCTCGCACGGCACCTGACCCAGCTTGCGCGATGCGAACCCCGGCACCAGCACGTCGGCGCGCAGCTCCACCTGCGCACACAAGCTCCGGTCAGCCGGGTCACAGTCACAGGGCTCACAGCACAGTGTCGCGGTGCGCAGGACACGCACCTTGTTACCGGTGACGCACCACACAGCCTTCAGCTGCAGCGGCAGCTCGCGGTTCTTAGGCGGCCGCACGCGGAACCGCATCAGCTCGATGTAGCACGCGTCCGGCGGCTTGAACCTGCGACACAAGCACGCACTCATGCCGACACTATTATACACGAGGTACTGCTTCGTGCGATAGTGCGTGGGGACTACCTAGGCTTGAGATCGCAAGTTCGGAAGTACAACATACATACTTACTTTATGATAGGACAAAAGTTATACAGGATATTTGATTTGTAGTTTGACGTATTCCTTCCAGGACGTGACATGCGAACTAGCTGACCCGACGGACGATGTCCTGTCCAAATGTCAATAATTCATACAAATTTCTCGTAGAAAATTCACTTTAAATTTTTCCGAATATTCCAATTTTTCCGGCCACTTTCCAAAATTTTCTTTTAGTAAAAAATCTAATTCGGACTATTTCGAAAAATTTTAAATGAAAATTGATGCGATTGTCAACATATTGTTTATATTTTAAAATATTTAAAATAGTAGCCCATCGGCATCAGGAACAGGGTCCAAGCTGCCGGCGGTCAGGGCTCTTGAGAGAGGAACCTTCTCACATGCGTGCCGACAGTGCCATGGCTAAATACAATGCAAATCCCGAGGCATTGGTCGCTCATGCATGTCTAACATAATAAGTATTTTAAATCTTACCAACATAGCCATAAGTAACATAATAATAACATAATATGAACTTGTATCAATTTCAGTGTGTGTGCTTGGTCACTGCTTCATTTACATTATTATTAGGCACTGTAAATATAATACATTATTATTATTATTGCTTCTCCAAATAGGTAATAAAACAAAACAGTCGGTGACATGTATGAACCTATTTCTGCAAATTGGTAAAAAAAAAAAAAGTTTAAAAGTTTGTAAAAAATTATGATCATGTTTACATCCTCTAGTAGTTGACACTATAGCTTCAAGTGCATCTTGTGCATACGTACTTGATGATCTGCGTGGCGTCGAACTCCTCGGGCTGCACGCAGGCGTGGAACTCGGCCTCCTCCACGCGGATCCACTCCTCGGTGACCACGGGGATGATGTCGTGGCGCCCCACCACCTCCTTGCCCTGCCGCCTCAGGTCGTTCACCCCCAGCTCCACATCCGGCATGCCTGCGCACACGATCAGATGTAACGTCTGCTCGATGTTGAATGACTCGTGAACTCGAGCTGATTGTAACATTACCGCTGAGGAAGCCGAGGAAGAACAGGCGCACGCGCGCGATCTGCTTCAGAATAGAGCCTTCTGCATCCTGCTCCACGTACAGCTCGTCGACCGCCGTGATTTGAACCTGACACAAGGGATATCTAATCAGACACACATTCACTTAGATTTAGATTATTATATATCTGATACACCACAGGACTATCTTTCTACACATCGATAGAGAAACTAGAAACAACACTTTTGTATTGATTGGTTCGTTGACGCAAGTCTTTTTTTTATGAATGTATTGTTTGTGACATTGTATTATCACTGTTGTGCGCTTGGAACGGTAGTGCCTAGAGTCTGAGACAGAGGGGTGCGTGTTGCAGCATACCTCCTCCATCTTGTAGGTGAGCGCGCGGTCGCGGTGCGCCGACAGCCGGAACAGCGACTCCTCCACGCAGTAACTGAACTGCTTCACGTCCTCGTACGTTAGCGAGCCGATCTTAAACAGCTGCGACACCTGCACCACAAATTCAAACAAACAAGAAAGCTTCATACAAACACGTAGTGGTAGGAGCACTACTACAAATGGCTGGACGTCAGAGCAAAAATTTGAAGCTTTTCCTCTGTTGAGGAAGTTCTCGAAGTTCGTGCTAATTCGGAGGCACAAATATTACTGAAGACTTTTCTGGTTGATGTATATGTAAGCACTGACCTGCGGCGCGTGCTCGACGGGCAGGCCGAGCTTGCGCAGGTCGCTGCCGAACTCCTTGACGCCCTGGTAGTCGCCCTGGATGGCGTATGCTGCGAACTGCGACAGCTTGTTGGTGATGCGCTCCGCCTTCGTCACTTGACCCGGCCTGTGGGACGGAACACATACATCACTGTGCTACCTAATAGTTGCATGCGACCAACAATCCGTTAAGATCTATGGTTGCAGCATATTGCTTTATCTGGAACTCCTTAGATGTCCTCGCAAAGCTTGTCTTTTAAATGTTCTACTCCTTAAACAAAAACAAACCTGACACCAGGGCGCTCCTTGTAGAAGACGTACTGCAGCTTGACGGTGAAGATCTTGCCGAACTGGTCGAACTGCTGCGCGCCGATGTCGGACACTGAGTAGCAAGCCTGCAGCGGTAGCTCTTGGAAGGGCTCCTTGTCACCCGCTGCGTTCAGCAGCTGCACAACCGGGTTGTCGCCCGCCAGCGCCACGCGCACCCATATTTTCTTCCAGAACCTGCGCACACCCGCCAACCCGCCTCGTCAACATATACATACACTAGCTAATATTGTGCACAACTAGGTAAACAAAACACGCCTACGATCCCTGCTAACAATGTATTGATTTCAAATCTTACAGCTAGGTACAATATGTTTCATTCGAGTCTCAACATCGAGTGTTTTGTACTGGCCTCTGTCCGGTGATCTTCTTTTTGTTCGGCTGCCTCAGATGCATCTCCCAGCCAGGCCCCGAATACTTGGTGCGAGGGAAGTCCTCCAGCGGCTGGGACACGTCGTCGTCGAACAGCGGCGTGGGCGGGGTCTCGCCGCCGCTGCCCGCATCGCCGTCACCCCGCTCTGACACCACACACTGTTATAAGTATCAACGAAGGCTGACCAAGCGAACAGTTGGGGTTGGGTTACTCCGAAAGAGATTCATACCGAACTGAGGCTCGACGCGCGGCTCGAAGCCGCTCTTGTCGAAGGGGTTGAGGCGCGGCGAGTCGGGCAGCGCGTGCGGTCGGGGCGGCGGCGCCAGCGTTGGCACGGCCGCCTCCTCGCCGCTCGTCGCGCTCTCTTTCGGTCTATGTCACATTCAATATGTGTGTTATGGACCCGGCATAAAGGAGTTATTGCACAATTTGTTGCTGCCTCGCATCGGTTCGCATAGCTTAGATACGACTTTAAAAATACTGTTCTTGCAAAAAATCTGTGACACTGAATTTACAACATTTTATTTTTTTGTGATTCAAGCTTAAGGCATCATGTAAAAAACAATAACAAGTTGTCAACAACATTTTGTTCGTGCCAAATCTCAATTTATTTATTAGGTTTTATAGATACACCTGTGCCTAACCCTTCTGGGATTACAGGCGTAATGGTATGTATGTAACTTCTATAGATAAAGGAGGCGTGAGTTTATGTACTTATGTAGTAACATAAATAAACTAATGTAAATGCCATGCCGCATATCATCTAACCAAGGAAAAAAGCAGAACGCACAATCTATTTTTCAGAAAAACACTGATGACTTTTGAATAATAAATATGAGAGGTAACCTGATGAAGACAGAGAAGGTGTCGTCGGTGGAGTCCCTGGAAGCCTGGTGGTCGAGGCGCGGTGTGGCGGCAGTCGGCGGCGGCGCGCCCATGCTCAGGAACGGGTCGAAGGCCTCCGCCTCGAACCCACTAGCCGAGGCCTCTGCTCCGCCGTCCTCACCCCACGCTCCTGCAACACATTCACAAGTCCATGTTCAGACATTCAAAGACAAAGTCGTTGATTACACTTGTGTTTTAAAAATCTTACCTGAGTTCAAGTTATTTTCCCCAGTAGCATCGAACTTAGCAGAAAATGCGTCAAACGCATCCTGGCTGCTGGGGAAGGCATCGTGCATCATAGCTTCAGGCTGCGCGCCCCAACCAGGATCCGCGGAAGGCGACGGCCCACTCGCATCAAAGGCGTCTTCTGTTGTCATGTCGAACGGTTGAGAGACGTGCAAACCGTCTTCGAAAGTTTCAGTCGGACCCGATGTGAACAGATCAGCTTGCGATTCCCCCATTCCACTCATGGGTGCCGAATCAAAAACATTTTTTTTAACGTTATTGAATACGTCATTGCTGCCGCCCATTACTACGTCATCCGATTTCATGTCAAATATATTGACAGTAGTGTCAGAAAACTGAGCTGTTGCGTCCACTGGTTCGATTGCATTCTCAAACGGATTTAGCTCAACTTCTAGACCGGCAGGCAGAGCTGTGAACTCATCTCTCATGACGTCCACAAATGGAGAGGTATTAGAAGTCGCAGAGGCAACCTCTGTCTGTGGCTCCGAGCAATCCATGGGTGCCTCCGTATCTGTAATCGAGTCCATTGCTGAAGAAAACACACTGTCAGCCGGCAGACTCACGGCACTTAGCTCTTCCGGCTGAAAGCTGGTTTGCGCAGTCATCGACGCAATCGGCGTTGGTACTTCACCAATGGATTGTGGATTGTCATGGCTTGTATCAGTAGAATTGTCATCTACTATGTCGTCGCTCAAGAAATCGATTTGTTTTTCCTCTTTTCTTGGCGCCGAATATAAGCTCATAATTGCCTCCTTAGTAGGCTTAGTAGGGGCAGGCACGGGCGCATCGAACAAATTGATGTCGTCGGCGTGTTGCTCGGGGGGCGCGGGCGGCGCAGCGGGCGGGCGTGGTGGCTGCGGGCGCGGCGGCGGCGGCCGGCCGGCTGGCGGGGGCCGCGCGGGCGGCGGCCGCGTCGGCTTGTTGCGGTTGATGTCGAAGCTTTCGCTGGGCGGCTCTTCAGCCTGCTCAAGTTCCGGCGTGGGGCTGGGCGAGTGGATGTCACGCACCGAGACAGGGCTCGGAGTGCGTGTTGGTGGGATACGGTCCAGGAGGTGGGAACTGGTAAATTCCATTTGACCGGTTACACTCAAGATCAAATTTTGAGTTTCGGGTGGCAAAGGTCTGGTGGCCAGCTGAGGCTCTTGCGCTTCCTCCTCGTTCAAAAATGAGTGATCGCTCGTGGTGGCCACTAAATCAAGTTCGGTTGGCTTGGTAATCCGGTCGTGTTCCACCGGGCTACTTGCGAAAATATCCAGCGGGGAAGACTTGTTTTCGGAAAACTCTTCATAGTGTTTCGCCCCGATCCCACTTGGTTCTGCACCACCAAATATATCCACGGGCACAGTATCGCCGGCTGGAGGTTCATATTCGCCGCCGAAGTCAGAAAAAGGATTGCTAGTGGCGAAAGGATTATCACCAGCGAAGTCGTCCGGTTCCGCTTCTGACATAATAAACGGATTGAGAACATCCGCAGTTACCGGAGCCGTTGGCTCATTCATACTTAAGAATGGATTGAACGCCATTAGGATTGCTTTTTAGTTTTATTAATTTAAAAACTCGGATTCTAATAACTTTAATTCGGTTTTGCCCGGATTTAGATCACCCGCAAAGGATGTATCAAATGGATCGAAATCTGCCTCTGGCAACCGGTTAGCGTTTGAGGGCTCCGGAGTCAATGCTTTTCTTTGAAATATGTCGTCAGACGGATCCAGTAAGTCGTTCTTGTTTTCTTCTAAATTATCAGTTTCCTCACAGGAAAACTCTTTGGCTAGCAGTTTTAGCTCAGTTTTGCAAGGTGCTATATTGCTCGCGAACGACGTATCAAAAGGATCAGGTACCGCCGAAGATCGCCGCGGGTCTGATGGTGTTAGTACTTTTGCCTTTATTTCAGTTTGAGCACTGTGCAATAAATCACTAGCTTTCACGTTCACTTTTATATTACTCGTTTGTGAATATTCTGAATGTCTTCTCTTATTTTGGTAGTTAACTTTCGGATACAAGTCTTCGTCAGACCGCGTACGAGTTAAGGTATCTGGTACGCTATCGGCGGCTTCTGCTTCTTCACTAGCGTCTTCAGTGATTGAAAGTTCTCGTGAATAGTAAGGTGTAACTGGTTTAGTTGACTTAACTTTTGCGTCCAAACCAAGAGATTCGTCTGCCTCAACTTTGAAAATAACACTCTTGCTAACAGTAAGGTTTTCAGGGCGTGATGCCCGCCGCTCTGTTTTCTTGGGTTCGTCCGCTCTGGGATCAAAGTCTGGATCACTTGGTACTCTATATATTGAAGAAGAATTGGAAGTTATTAATTCTTGTTCCAATAGTTTCAATTCCACTTTACCAGGCGCTACTATACTATCAACAATTGTTGTGTCGAACGGATCTATCTCACAATGATTAACATCCACTGGGTCTAAAGGCGAGTCGCCTAATTGAGTTAAATCTGTGGTACTTCCACACAGTAAATCACGAACCGCTTGAGTATTTTCCTTGACGATTATATCGTCAGAGGTTATGGATTCTCGTACTCCTGATGGATCAGTTAAATGAATACGAACTGATGATTTACGCCTATTGTTTAATCTCCCGCGTCCTTCTTCAGATCGCGGATCGAAATCGTCGTCGTCTTCTAGAATTACTGTCTCTTTATTCGCCTGAAATTTAGTGCCAGGTATCACAGCATCCGCGAAACTTGTATCAAATGGATCGTCTTGATCTAAATAAGGATCTACGACCTCAATTTGATCTTCGATAATGCCTTCTGCGAATACAAATTCATTTTTATCAGCTTCAAAAGCTGACCACGATTCTTGTAAAACAGGTTCCGCCTTTATTACAGTTTCACCTAATTTCGTAACTTTTGCGTTAACCTCAAATGATTTTGCAGCAAGTATTGTAAATTCATCAAATTCTTCATCTACTGACGGGTGGTCAGTAAAAAAAGGATCTTTCGTAGGTGCTCCTGCTTGGTCAGAACTCTTATTTTGAATCAACGATGTATGAAGAGATACACTTAAGTCAATGGGTGTTGTTATGGGAATATCTGTATCAAGGTCCAATATACTCTTTTCAATGGGTTCACTCGCAACGTTCGATTCGATTGGTCGTTCTTCGTACCTGTCTGTGCTTTCTAATAATAAATCACCAGGAATTACTCTTTTGGGGCGCTTACTGGTAACCGTTACATTATCTATTCTACCAGTAAGAACACCAACTGCTAATCCGATGTCTAATGCCTTTTTCCCTTTAGAAGTTTTGACGTCTTGACCTTGTATTAATGCATCAACATGGGAAGTGTCAAATATATCATCGTCTTGGAATTCGTCCGGTGAGTCAGGGACATACCCAAGCTTCACTTCTCCCCGCTCGACGGCATCCACATAAGAGGTGTCGAAGATGTCGTCTTGGTCGTCTTCCTCGGACTCGTCGTCTGTTACGCCGTATTCGCTTTTATCTGCCTCTTCAGCTTCTGCCTGAGCTTGAATAAGCTGTGGAAAGTCAGCTTCTGTTACTTCGACTACTGGCCTATGAGGAACTTCCTTTTTTTGAGGTTCAACCTGCTTTGGAGGTATGCGTTGAAAAAAGGAAGTTGATTTAATGCGGTCTAGATCGCCTTGTGTCTTTTTAAGTACAGTATCTATGCCCGTAGTTAAATCTTTAAATTTAGACCACTCTTCATTTTCTTTGGCAGTACCTTCCCCGTTGTCAGCGGTTTGCTGTTGATGCTCTCTTCTATACTTTTCTAGCTCCGCTTCTGTAAAAAGTTCTTCTTCACCTTTACGTTTAGATTTTTTGCCCTTTTTCTTCTTTTTAAGACCTTTGGGTAGTTTTAGCATTATACGATTTTCTTAGTAATGCTTTGTGTTGCTGAAACCAATAAATAACATTTTATTTTGCTTGACCTATATAACGTAGTGAGTTGCGATGAAACAAATTCCTTGCTATCTAAAAAAGGCCAACTTTATTTAATTTTGTGTCCAGTTTTAGCGCGTAAGCTTTTAACCAAATTCTATTTAATTGTGTAAAGATTGAATGCACACAATCTGCTGACACATCATTTGAAGTTAAATGAGTGACCCAATTTAAGGCCAGTCCTACTTTTCGTCGCAATTACGCGAGACCACCATATGCAGAGAGTTAAATTACAGTTTATGGAAATACCTAATTACAGCCATATTCAAACATATAGCTCTACAGGATTAAGATACAATATCCCTGTTTCGGTATTATTTATGGAAATTGGTAATTTGAGAGTGTGTTATATTATTATTGATCGAACGGCCTTTGTCACAAGTAAAGGACTACTCAGGTGCCTTTTCTCATTTAGTTACACAATGTCAATATATTAATAGCTGCATGTATGGGGTGTGTCATAGAGATAGAATATAATGTAATACGTAGCCAATATTGAGACATCTTAACTAGGTAAATGCAATGCAAACCGAAACAAAATGTAATACAGTGATGAAGATGTAATCATTACGAAGTACGGGCGTGCGGGTGAGTGATGACACGGATGCATGGCAATGGAGCTCCTCGTGGAGCCGTGGACAGTGAGCGGGCGAGGCCGGGGCGGCGGAGCCCGACTGGGACACGTACCGGACCTGGCGCCGCTACTTACAGCTAAGGCATACACTACCGCGCTACGGAGGGGCCTCTATACCTTCATCGCAACACTCGGACAGTCGCGGCGGGCTCGGATAGCGCGAGCGGGTGCGCTCGGGGGCGCTGCTGGGCGCTGGAGGCCGACTGGATGCGACTGAACTGAGCGCTGCGCCGCGCGCCCCATCGACCCGCGCAGCCGCGCAGCGCCGCGCATCGCCCACGCCCCCCGCGCCTCCCCAGACAAAGTTCAAGCGTCACCGCTCACGCTCAGCTTCCGAGCTGTGCTTTACGTAATCAAGCTCGCAGGATATTTAACCACTGGAACTCAAATTGAAATCAAAAATATTCGAGGCTAGAAGGAAGGAATGTTATACTTACGATAATTAAAATGTAATACTTACGATAATTAAAATCAAAATTACTTGCTGAACTAAATATGAACCCCAGCGGCGATATATAATAATGATGGTTAGATCAATACTTGGGAGTCTTGGGACTGAATGTACGATCTAGATACCAAATTACATAGTTTCCAACCTTTACACATGATGGGGCTTCTACCCCGCTTTACCCAATGTATTTAATAATATGTATGCTGTAAGTAAACAATATTGCAGCCCACTACATTATCTAAAATTAAGATAAGGTAAAAAGTGTTACTCGGTTAGCATTTCCTATTCAGAAATATTAGGTATATTGACAAAAAAAAGGGTTATTAAAATACCATAAACCACAAGAAAAACAATACAAAATAAAAAGGAAAATACATACATAAATTTTTCGTTATAATTGAACAAAAAAATGGGATTGATATCACAAATACGAAATAAATAATATAAAAAGGAATTGACAGTAGAATTAAATTTATTAAATAATAACAATAATTTGATTGGTTTAATTAAATTAAATTTAGAATAAAGTACTCTCACTATTTCTTAGCAAAAAGAACAATGTTTTAAAAATCTTATCTAATTTAATATCATTAGAAAATATTTTTAAAACATTGGTCTTAAATTTCGACCCAGAACATACAAAATATCAATATCAATGAAGTTGCGATTATAAGACTCCAATATACGACGAACAAGGCAAGGCAATCCTGAATTAGTCCGACAGGTTTTTACAGCGAACTGAGCGAACAGTGTTCCTGTTTTTTTTTTTTTTTTTTTTTTGATATGGCATCTCGTAGTTGACCTTGAGAGGTCGTGACTACTTAACCGGACTATCCTGTGGCTGCCTTAAGCGGACTCAAAGCCTCCAGCCAGGGGCGTAAAACTACTTATATTATTAAGCGAACGCTCGCTAAGGGCACCCCCTGTGGGGTACGGACCTCGGCTTAGGGCGTCGCTGACGGGAGGACAGCAAGATGGGACAGGCTGGATCAAGTTTAGTTGATTATTATTAATCGGGGAATTTAAAGCTACAGGCTCAGCTACGGCGCGGGCTGGCACTTCGTCGAGCAAGGGTCGGGGGAGACAATTACGTCGGGATCTTCGCGAGGAACCTCGGCGGCGAGGTCGGAATGTCGGTCTGTGTTTGTGCACTGTACTGGTGGCCCTACTGCTCTCCTGAATGAGAGTTATGTGGTCATCGGGATCGGTGAGGACATGCTTGGGACGGCGGACTTGACTAATGGAGGAGGGAATATAACTAGCGGCTTTCACAACCAGAGGGTTGCGGTGATTCGCGGCGGTCTCGAAGAAACGCTTTGAAATGCGTTTCATGAACTGACGGATAGTGGGAATCCTGAGGTCTACGTGGAGGATTTCGTTGCGAACGTACCAGGGGGAGCCTGTTATCCTACGGAGGAACTTGTTCTGGAGGGTCTGCATTCTGTTGAAGCGAACGGGCTTGGCGTGTGCAAAGACTGCACTGGCATAGGTCATGATCGGGCGGATGCACGCTGTGTAGATACGCATTTTGCACTTTAATGACAATTTGCTACGTGCATTGAGGACAAAGTGAAGTCTACCTAGAGCGAAGGCGGCGCGCGAACGAGCCGCCTTAATGTGCTCTGAAAACGAAAGGTGTTCGTCGAGAACTACACCAAGATATTTGGCTCGCTTCTCCCAAGGGATCGGCTTGCCGAACATGGTGATCGGTCGAGGGGGGCAGGGGGTATGACGCGGCTTCGAGAATAGAACCGCTTGACTTTTGTCGGGATTTACTTCAATTCTCCATTTCCTAAACCAGGCGCCAAGCTTGTTGACTTGGGTTTGGAGAATGCGAGATATCGAGTCTGGATCGCGGCCGGTGTAGTAGATGGCCGTGTCGTCTGCGAACAGAGCCAGCTGTGCCTTGCTGCAATTGGGCATATCGCTGGTAGTGTTCCTGCACGGACACTACACTTATACAGGTACAGTGCGGGGCACCACGTAACATAACTTACTCGAGAGATCAATGGAATCGAAGTGATTATGAGCAATACCATGTAGTGTGTTGGCTTCTAAAAACTTACGTCCATTCGTGCATTCTAATGATAACATATTATATTTGTACATATACATTTATGCAAGGCGCAAAGGAATTTATGCTGGACTCTCTCGACCTTAACAATATATTTCTTATAAAACGGGTTCCAGATTGGGACAGCATAGGTATTCGAGCTGCGAGCGTACAAGCGTCTTGTATAAGTAAAGATAGGTGGAGGGCCGCTTGAACTCAGTAGATGATCTCATGACAAAACGATTACATCAGTGAATTATTAACAATTCTCTCTACTTACTTATGTGTTGATTAAGCGATAACTTATTGTCTAGTAGAACACCATATATGCGGTCCTTAGCTTATGTACTTACAGGGTCAAATTAAATTAGCTAGCGAAACTCTGCATATATGTACAGTAGCGCTCATAAGTCCTTAAGCAATCTCACAAAGCAATAGATGGACGCTTCGGTTTCACTTACGACCTACTTCTGTAAGTAGTTTCTATACTATAGACACTCACTTTGTCTGTCATTGATAGTAGTTCATAATTTCAACTAACTTAACATAAGGCTTGCTAGCTAGTCGGTACCGTGCTTGTGTAGGAGCGATTATGGCAAGCCCTGAGTTCGAAGTTATTTCCAAATAATATTTAAAATATAGTTTTTGATATGTTATTAATATTAAAATTTTTGTTTGTTTTAATAAAATTACTTGAAGTGGTTCGATAATCTTTCGATACTAGTTGGTTCATCTTGTTTACTTAGATAATAAAAGTTTGTAGGTAGACCACAGAAAACTGGGTTAATTATTTCGATTTCTGTGAGGTAGATGCAATTCGTTACGACTATTCACCTAATTGAACGTTGTTGGTTAGTGACGAATGTTTAAATCTATTAATTAGCGGTATTGTGGTTATAATTTTCAAAATGCAGTGTAATAGAAATATTGAAGCGTTGGCAATATTATTGAGGTGCGTAAAAATGGACGTAAATGATGTGACAACACAAATGGACTAAGTGTGAGTGTTATCATTTAAATATTTCATATTTAACTAAATATAAATTATTTTTGATGTCTAATAATATTACATTATTTTGTTTTAGAGAAATACTGTGAGTCTGTGGGTTAAGAGATGTGAGAAAGAGGGAATCCTTGCTAGTCTTAGCGCTTGTTTATGAAGTGGAAAGCTTAATTAAACAAGACTTCACATAGCGAATGAATATGAAACAAATGGTTTCATACCAACCGGACATTTTGCTGAATTATTCAACACGTCATTTAAAACTGTTCGCCGAGTACTCCACGCTTTATAGGTTGCATCACCGAAGCCCAGCAAATGTGGAATAGTTTATCCTGTATATTGCGCTATATCCGTGATTATCTAATAAAAAAAATTGTGGTATAGTTTCAATCCTCTTTTTTAGAGAAAATGAATACTTAAAAGCTATCCTCATTGGGTAATCTATATTCACTAAAGCCAAATAAAATGTGAAATACTTAATGTTAACAAACTGCCCTACATAACCACTTATTAAAATCACTTATTTTGGAAATTAAAGACCTCAACAACTTTAGAAGGTTTCAACTTCATGTCTCACTACTTTTTCTATCAGTTATTAGCGCTATAAGTAGTAGCTACTTATTAGGTAGCGCTACAAAACTACGAGTACGCTAAACTCTGGTAGCTACCTACTAGGTAGCGCCACATCACAACTTTAAAGTCTGGTTTCTACCTACTAGGTACCGCTACAACACAACGATAAAGTCTGGTAGCTACCTACTAGGTAGCGCTACAACACAACGCTAAAGTCCGGTAGCTGCCTACTAGGTAACGCTACAACAGAACGTTAAACTCTGGCAGCTACCTACTAGGCACACTCTGCCAGCGTATGCGACGCCGTGTCCTCCCGGCAGTCGACAAAGTGGTGAAAGCGGGCGTCCGGCTCCCTGTTTATGCGACACAGGTACTTGCTTGCTTACTGCGTCGCCCTAAATGACAGGGAGCGGTGCCTCCTCCCAAGCCAGTGGTCGAGTACCGGCCGGACCGCCCTGATCATGACGAGGCCGGCGCCGCGCTGCGGCAGGACGCAGAAGCCTGTCCCGCCATCAAGACCTGACGGACCTCAGACCGTTGAGACAGACAGAGAGATAGTTGTATTCGGAAAATTAATACTGGTTAAACTATATAATTCATAAAATGTGACTGGATCACTAGCCGTCTAGCTGACTTTACAAGCACGCTAGCTCACCTAGCGCTCTGCAAATTGGATAATGTAATGGGCGCTTTAACCAGACATCAGAGCGCTGCTAAATTTGATAGCCGGACAAATTGTCTCAAATATTCATTAGTGAGGAAGTTTTTTTTTTTGTTTGGCAACTGAGCCGATGACGATGACGACTATACTGCCAGCGTCATGTAGTGACGGCAGAGAGACAAGGTGAGCCGTCGAAATTTGTACTTCGTATGAGTTCTAGTAAAATTATGTTAGTAGCTGAAAGGACAAGACAATTTTTATTAGTAAACATAGAATATTGTTGGCGCCGCGGGTCGTCAATGTGACGCTGTCAATGTCATCGGCGTCAAGTGTCATCTATACGTCAAAAGAACAGCGCGCGCCGGCCGTTTTTACACACTCAAAAAGAACAATGTTCGGGAGTTAAATAACGTACTCCGTTGTAGTTTGATGGTTTTATCAATTTAATAACGAATTTCCAATGAGTAAAGGGGAAAGTTTTAATTTATGATGACACGGTAACGGATGCCATGCCAACGGATAAATCTTCTTTTTGAGTGTGTAAAAACGGCCGGCGCGCGCTGTTCTTTTGACGTATAGATGGCACTTGACGCCGATGACATTGACAGCGTCACATTGACGACTAAAATTAAATACTTAAATACCACCACAACTCTACTAATATATTTACAAAGTTATTATTAGTGCACACCAAACTACATTTTTATTTCATTTACATTTTAAAAAAATTATAAGATTTGGATAAGTTTAGGAGAAAAGTTAGTCAACAGGGAATGGAAGTTAGTAGGAAGAGGGATTTTAATTTTGGAGAGCTTATGATACAAGTCAAAGGATGGGGGATTGGAATTTATGTGGGAATTTAAAGGACAAGACAAAAAACATAAAATGTAAGTAATTCAATATTAAATTGTAGTACATCACCAAAGCATATAATTACTCTCTACCGAGATTACATCACTGTCAACTTGTCAAGAAGACGGCTTGACCATGTCTTCCATAGTATGTCGCGGTCGTATCTACAGAGCTAACGTAAGGGGGACCTTAGACGATCAATTTGGCATCAGTTCAATCCTGGATCATCTAAAGTTAGATTAAAGCAAACTATACACACACACACACACATAATACTTCGATTCATAGATGCTGCATATACACCGGCGCGACCCGACGAACGCCATCTAAAGACATTCGGCGTTGCCGCACTAAAAACAAATTAACTTCCAAACTAATATAATCATTGCGTAAGTAAGTTTGTTTGTTTGTTACACTTTCACGCTAAAACGGTAGATCGGATTTGGATGAAATATGGCACATGGGTAGATCATGACCTGAGGCCCTTGTGTGAGTTTCTTTTAAACCATTTCGACTTCACGCATAGACCGCATTCGGCGCCCCGTTTGGCCCTTCACAAATCCTAAGTTGCGAACGCGGCCGAAACGTAAAGTCGAGAGAGGGACATAGGCTACTTTTCATCATAAATCACAGAAGCAGTCGTGAGCAACAGCAAGTTCAATATAATTCTGAAAATCTGAGTGTCAAACCCAGAATGTTACTGCTTTGCAACTCTGCCTTCTCTTTATATCTTAGAAAGTATTTTGTATGTTCGCAAAAACATAGGACTTTTTAAAATAAGAAGCGATTTCCATAATATAAATACACGTATGTAGTAAAAATGAAATCGTTATACCCAAATTTAGATTTGCTTGTTTTAGTTAAAACAAGCAAATCATTTCTGATAAACAGTATCCGCTTTTATAACAAGTTGCCAAAGTCGGTTACAGAACTTAGCGATGGAAAGTTCAAAACCCACATCAAACGTGTCCTTATAAAAAAAGCGTACTATAAGACTATAGACTACGTCGAAGACAAGAAAGTTTGGCAATAATTCCCTCTGCACATGTGGCTTTCCTGGTACCTCGTAAACGGCATCACTATGTAAATTTCTAATAACTGCTCCCAAATAATGGTGTTTAATTTTTAATTTTTATTATTTATTGACTTTTACGTAACTCTGACATAATATTTTCATTATTTGACATTATATACCTACAATTTAATTAATACCTACAATTTAATAATTTATTATTAGTTTTTGATTTTACTTTATTAGATTATTTTAAAATTTGTAAATGTGAGAACGTCGTAGGCCTTGTGGATTGTAAATTTATAGACTATTGTCTATTTGTTTAACATAAGGTACTTGTTGACAGGCCTACACTGTCCTCCCATACCTTTTAACACTGTAATTAAAAAACATTGTAAAAGACAAATATTTTTAAAAGAGTAAGCATGAAGTTTCTTGCCGGCTCTTCTCCGTATAGTCGTTTTTTTTTTTTAAATTGACGACGCCAACTGACAGTAACTAATGTCACTTTATAAAATAATGTTGCCATATTTAAAGTAATAGTGCTGCGTTCAGTTCTCGTTCATGAATGAACAATGAGTGTGAATAGTTAATCATTTCAAACTATAAAAGAATATTATTTCTATTTTACAATAAAATTATATAAAAGTGCTCTGTTATAAGTTACTAGTAGTATGTAACTACAATCAGGTTGACGGCTTATTACAAAGCGCGGCGCGGCGACTAGTGCCATTTTGTTTGTAGTTCGGCTTCTAACCTCTGGTCTGATAGCACGAATGTTTTTTCTGCGCTCACGCTGTTTAGTTATTGTTTTTGTTAAGTTTTTCGTTACGTTGTGTTTGTGGTAATTCTTGAGTTAATTTCTCCACGGAGTATTTCAGTCTCCACACCAATCTTATGCTGTTGAAGGCATATTCTTAAATTGAACAGGTAAATACCAATGGGGAAGGCAACTGTCAAAATGGCGCTGTCGTAGCTAGTTCCCAAAACAACTTAATAAATGCAAGGCGTGAGGTGGTTTTTACTATATTTTGAGAAAATTATTATTTGTTAGGTTCCTAAATGCTACGACATTGCCTAAATGCTTGAAAATATGAGTCCATACCGTTACCATTTTCCGAAATACCCTAAGCTTAGCAGATAGTGACATAAAGCTATTGGAAGAGAATTATTTCAATTACAACAGAGGTCAAGGTTATGTCGGAAACATTTTAAAGAAAGTGATGACTAGGAATTAAGCAATATTTCAGGTTTTCAACTCTGACATATTTCAAATCAATTAATTTTTTAAAAAATATATTGAAATCAACGAAAATAACGAAATAGTGGATTATAACCAAACTCATGAATAAACACGAAACGGATTGAATGGTCCCTAGCTACGGTCACGCCATCTACAATTAGCTTTGACTGACCATCCCCATTTTTGATTATTATTATTTTCTTGTTTATCGTGTTATGTCACTGCGTGTGTACATAGCATTAGAGTCCGTTTTCTGCGGAAAGTAAAACCACGCTTTGGATACGAATAAATAAAAGTCGATGGACAAAGAAGAAGAATTAGCCATAGGGATTATCACAATATAAAAGGAATACAAGAATGTTTTTTTTTTTGTTATTTCAACACGTAAAAAGTAAGGAATGTCCAAAACGCATTAAAAAGTGCAAACAGCGCTAATTATTGCCCTAGTGGCAGACATAACGTACTAATTTGTCAAAATAGGATATAACGCAACCAAGTATGAAAGAGTATAGAGTGTTATCGAATCTCTCTTTTTCTCACATAGCTTTAGGTGGTTTGTCTCTTTCCATCTTCCATCAGACAGCACTGACGTAAACTGTCATTGTTATACCGCGAGGCTACGTACCTACGTAGTAACATCGCTTACGTTCATGGTTTTTGAGAAGAAAAACGTTGAAATCTGCACAATATTGTAATATCAAACGAGAAAATGTTCGGTGGCAGTGTGCCCGTGGTGATTCAATCAAGGTGAAACACGCGCGGCGAAAGGGGAGTGCAAAACGTGGTGTGTCGAGCACGAGATTGCGGTTGCCGTAGTTTGTTATCAAACAGCACTGCGCGAGGCCGCGACCGCGAGACCATGGCGGAGGCGGCGCCAGGGAACATTGTGAAGGAGGGCTGGCTGCAGAAGCGCGGCGAGCACATTCGCAACTGGCGCGACCGCTACTTCATCCTGTTCGACAACGGCGACCTGGTGGGCTTCAAGACGCAGCCGGAGCGGAACAACTACCGCGACCCACTCAACAAGTTCACGGTGCGCGACTGCCAGATCATGGCCGTGGACAAGCCGCGCCCCTACACCTTTACCATCCGCGGTCTGCAGTGGACCACCGTCATCGAGCGCAACTTCTCCGTCGACACCGAGAAGGAACGGTAAGTGCACCCCTGCAGCCTCAGCCCTTGTCACGAAGCGCGCCTCGCACTCTGACAGGTCACAGACCATAGTGCATCATGCAGGTCATGCTGCTGCTCATCGTACTATATGCTCACAATAAACCAATCAAAGTTGTCAGTAGTGTTCCAGTGCACGGTAATTGCACCAGGTTTGACCACTGCTTGTGTCATAAGGAAACTATTTGTTTCGAAGGAGGATGTTTTTGTTATTCTCAATTTTTCCTGTTTTAGTGGTTATGGATGCTGTCATAGATGAAAATAAGTGAAGTTTGCTTGTTTTCCTAATTGCAACCTAGCTATCACATATTAAAATTAGAATGATGAACAATAACAACTAACAAACAAGTTTGACATTCACTGTTGTATCTCAGTTACAAACAGCTGATAGTGGTGCTATCTGAACTTTTAATTATTATGATGATTACATATCTTTAATTGAACAGTAATAAGTTATGCATGACCTTGGCTTCTGCATAATTTCACAGGATAATTATATTGGGAGAGGCCAAAGGAGCTAAAGCTAATTAACAACCTGTAATTGCACTCTGCAGAGTAAAGGCCTAACCCCGCCTTTATACCAAGGTATAAAATGTGTATTCTACTGTGTTAACTTAAACAATACAATTAAATCTTAAATGTAAAAGATAAAGACAGATTTGAAATTGAACCAAATTAATTAAGAAATAAATGTTAACTTATAATGAGACTAGACTACATAGGCTCTCTGTTGCTATCATGCACTTAGTTACAATAAGAATAAGTATTCATTTGGAAGAGCTGCTTTTATTTATGCATGGAATGAGTGCTGTATAAGATGTGTTTGCTTTTACTAGTAAAGTGAACGGAAAAGAGAATTGGTGAGACTCAAGAGCAGGCCCATCACAGGTTTTGTTACTTTATTAATGTTTTAGATAGAAAAGTAAGTATTTATAGTTTGAGTGCTTAGATTGGGTATGAAGATGCATAGCACTTCATGTTTTTCTAAAATATTGAATTTTCAAAGTGTATGTGGATGGTCAAATCTGAAACTTTTAAAGTAGAAGCCAAATGTACTCAAAAATCTTGTGGCAGATTTTTGTAAAACTGCAAACTTTAAACTCATTATGGTGCCTGGCAATCGAACCTGTCTGCTTTTGGAAAAAGAAAACACTTTGTAAAACCCCAACCAATAGTGTCGCTTTCAAGGGTTGTGGAGGTCACACAGGTAGTCACTCCATTAAAACTACTGGCATTCAGCTTTACCTGGTTGGACTAGAAGCCGACCTGAACGTAGTTGGACTAGAAGCCGACCTGAACGTAGTTGGGAAATGCAAGACTACTTAATTACTAAACAAACTGTTTATTTGTTTTGGTTGAAAAATCATCAGTTTCCTTTAGTTCACTGTATATCATTACCTCCCAGGATTTGATCCATATTAACTAAACCATCAGATGGAAATATTATTATAAACAGCATGTTTTATTTCCAATATAAATGAGTTCAATGTCTGACTAGGAAAAATTATAAAATATGATACCATTTCAGTTTTTATCAAAATTGGTTTAAGATTTCTTTAGATATCTTTTATTTTCATAATATTTAATGTCCAAATAAAATATAGTGGAATGTTGCATGAGTTGTGTGAGCGACATGAGTAGTAATAGTTGTTTGGATGTGCAGCGAGGAGTGGGTGGCGGCGATCCGCTACGTGTCGTCTCAGCTGAGCGCGGGCGGGCCCAGCGCCGGCGCGGGCGCGCTGCCCGAGAGCGACGACCGCGACATGGCGCAGCTCGGCACCAGCTTCCGGGACCCCCGCCGCATAGTGCGTACAGACTCACCCCAAGCTCTACTGCAGTCTGCACCGTGGAAAGTTCTAATGTGCCCTGGATACAAACTACTCTAAATATTTATTTTAAATACCCAACTGCGCTAAGCTCAAGTTGAAGATGTTTTAAATTAAAAATAAGTAAAACTGCAATCTAGATTTTTTGGAAAGTCGATTGGCCTATCTGGGTTTGGAATTTAGAATCAACACTAATGCAAAAACAACATTCTGTTTCTATGGCACCGATCGGAAGGTTCGATCGAAGTTCGAAGAAAGATCTAAAACTTATTTGTAAGGAAACAACAATAACTTCAAAATTCGATGGGCTTAACACCCTATCTTATTTTAAATTAAATAGAAAATATTTGTATACTTCATTTTTATTGCATTACCATAGTAGGTACAGTCGGTGCTCTGCATGACCTGACTCCTCTTCACCTCTTCTTTGTAAGAGGAGTCAGATAATGCGGAGCACTGACCATACTAGGTACAATATAAAAGTTAAAAAAGAATATTAAGGTTAAATTAAAGTTTCCATTCAGTAACATCGGCTAACTTAAATATTTAAGGTTGTTTTACTCCAGGCCCTGTTTGGACTCTCCACCTTGTAAACTAATTATTGGCCACTTATATTTAGATTAGGAACTTGTTTACTGGCTTAAGGTGTTAGAATAATAATGGATGATTGATGGAAGGCTATTATAGTGTAAAATACGTTTTATTGATTACAATAAAAGAGCGTCAACAGGTCCTAATGCGAATATTTTATGGCCCCAACTTTTTGATGAGTAGTGTAGCCTATGCTTACTGATTGTTGACATTGTGATTGTGACAGACGGGAATTAATAACTGTGCAGACTGTACAATCGTGAGGCATATACATAATATGTTTCGATTGGCAAACATGCGGGTCAACGCCCCTATAGGCTTCATGGTCAGTGACACGCCCGCGAGCTCACCGGCACCCTCAGGCAGTCTGGCACTACTATAGTTCTATGGTCGGTGACACGCCCGCGAGCTCACCGGCACCCTCAGACAGTCTGGCACTACTATAGTTCTATGGTCGGTGACACGCCCGCGAGCTCACCGGCACCCTCAGGCAGTCTGGCACTACTATAGTTCTATGGTCAGTGACACGCCCGCGAGCTCACCGGCACCCTCAGGCAGTCTGGCACTACTATAGTTCTATGGTCGGTGACACGCCCGCGAGCTCACCGGCACCCTCAGACAGTCTGGCACTACTATAGTTCTATGGTCGGTGACACGCCCGCGAGCTCACCGGCACCCTCAGGCAGTCTGGCACTACTATAGTTCTATGGTCAGTGACACGCCCGCGAGCTCACCGGCACCCTCAGGCAGTCTGGCACTACTATAGTTCTATGGTCGGTGACACGCCCGCGAGCTCACCGGCACCCTCAGGCAGTCTGGCACTACTATAGTTCTATGGTCGGTGACACGCCCGCGAGCTCACCGGCACCCTCAGGCAGTCTGGCACTACTATAGTTCTATGGTCGGTGACACGCCCGCGAGCTCACCGGCACCCTCAGGCAGTCTGGCACTACTATAGTTCTATGGTCGGTGACACGCCCGCGAGCTCACCGGCACCCTCAGGCGGTCTGGCACTACTATAGTTCTATGGTCGGTGACACGCCCGCGAGCTCACCGGCACCCTCAGGCAGTCTGGCACTACTATAGTTCAATGGTCGGTGACACGCCCGCGAGCTCACCGGCACCCTCAGGCAGTCTGGCACTACTATAGTTCTATGGTCGGTGACACGCCCGCGAGCTCACCGGCACCCTCAGGCAGTCTGGCACTACTATAGTTCTATGGTCGGTGACACGCCCGCGAGCTCACCGGCACCCTCAGGCAGTCTGGCACTACTATAGTTCAATGGTCGGTGACACGCCCGCGAGCTCACCGGCACCCTCAGGCAGTCTGGCACTACTATAGTTCTATGGTCGGTGACGCACCCGCGAGTTCACCGAGACCCTCAGGCAGTCTGGCACTTCTATAGTTCTATGGTCGGTGACGCGCCCGCGAGCTCACCGGCACCCTCAGGCAGTCTGGCACTACTACTAATCATCATTATCCTGCTCACCCTTCACCCTAACTGCGTAACACACAATCACAATTTCTTATTGAAATTCCTTATTGTTTTTAGTTTAAGTTGATAGCATGCAACCATATTTGTACGCCTCTTGGCATAACATAGCGA
The DNA here is from genome assembly GCA_963555695.1 of Dasypolia templi. NCBI lineage: Eukaryota > Metazoa > Arthropoda > Insecta > Lepidoptera > Noctuidae > Dasypolia > Dasypolia templi. The sequence goes on from OY743150.1 coordinate 28,286,495, forward strand.
CCTATGAACTTTAATTTAAGAACTGTATTCACTACCTATGTTACACAAATAAAATATGATTATTATTATTGATTACAATCTTAAATCATTTTGTAGAATATTGCTAATCCATTGCTTCATAGGTTCGAAAAAGTTGTCTGCTCAACAATGTAAACAACGCAACAATTGTTATTAAACTGTCAAAATAAAAGCCATTTACCGATTACTGTATATTACACCGTATCTCCCGCCAATAATATATATAATATTCATTTTGCATGAGTGTACAGTGTGCTGCATCGGCTGCACGCACTCGGTACAGAGTTTATGTATGTATGATGTGGGTGTTGTGCAGACGCTGGAGAAGTTCGAGTTCGTGAAGGTGCTGGGCAAGGGTACCTTCGGCAAAGTGGTGCTGTCGCGAGAGAAAGGCACGGGCAAGTTGTACGCCATGAAGATCCTCAAAAAGAACCTCATCATCCAGAAGGACGAGGTGGCGCACACCATCACCGAGAACCGCGTGCTTAAGAAGACCAAGCATCCCTTCCTCACGGTAAGACAGTGACGACCAATCATACACTCATATTCTAAGTCGTAACCTCGGAAAGCTACTCGACTCATAACTCCATCGAGGAGACCTCAAGGCGTGCCTCGGAAGATCCGAAGAAGATTAAGGAAATTATGAGGTGCTCGAATGAGTGTGAGTCGAGGTGATACGTCACGAATACGTCAATATTCAATACACTCTTCAAAATACATTATGAAAATCGGATAAAATACGCGTGTTTTGATTAAAACATGCTTATTGACGTATTGTAACTATGAATATCAAACCACTTAAGTGAAGTTGAGTTAAATCGAAGAAATCATGAGGTTTTGATTTAGAATATAGGTATTAAACTCATATCAGCTTGTGAAGTGTGCATGGCCACCGACACTAGTGTGTAAATTAACAGAACGGTGTGTAAGCCGTCGCGACGGCTCGTACCCGCGGGCGATTTTTCTTGCGACGATTTTTTCATCGCTTACTGGATTTTCAAAGCACTGCAAAGCGCCGAGAGTTGAAAATCCCTCGGTGTATTGTTTTGATGCATTGGGATGCTCAGCTCAACAGATTTGAAAATCCAGTGAAAAAAAAATCGGCGGAGAGTACAAGGGCTGAATGTTGTTCCGCGCAGGCGCTGCGCTACTCGTTCCAGACAGCCGACCGCGTGTGCTTCGTGATGGAGTACGCCAACGGCGGCGAGCTGTTCTTCCACCTGTCGCGCGAGCGTTCCTTTAGCGAGGAGCGCACGCGCTTCTACGGCGCGGAGATCGTGTCCGCGCTCGGCTACCTGCACGCCGAGGGCATCATCTACCGCGACCTCAAGCTCGAGAACCTGCTGCTGGACAAGGACGGCCACATCAAGATCGCGGACTTCGGCCTGTGCAAGGTAGGCAGCTATCGGACGCGGGACCCCCCCTCCCCGCACTCGGTACTGACGCGCGCCTGTCGCAGGTCAACATCACGTACGGCCGCACCACCAAGACGTTCTGCGGCACGCCCGAGTACCTGGCGCCCGAGGTGCTGGAGGACACGGACTACGGGCCGGCCGTGGACTGGTGGGGCACCGGCGTCGTCATGTACGAGATGGCGTGCGGCCGCCTGCCCTTCTACAACCGCGACCACGACGTGCTGTTCTCGCTCATCCTCAGCGAGGAGGTGAGTGCCCGAGTGCTGCGCGAGTGGCCGAGCCGCGAGCTGCACAGTACAGTGTGTGTGCGCAGGTGCGGGTCCCGCGCGGGCTGCACAGTACAGTGTGTGTGCGCATGTGCGGGTCCCGCGCGGGCTGCACAGTACAGTGTGTGTGCGCAGGTGCGGGTCCCGCGCGGGCTGCACAGTACAGTGTGTGTGCGCAGGTGCGGGTCCCGCGCGGGCTGCACAGTACAGTGTGTGTGCGCAGGTGCGGGTCCCGCGCAGGCTGCACAGTACAGTGTGTGTGCGCAGGTGCGGGTCCCGCGCAGGCTGCACAGTACAGTGTGTGTGCGCAGGTGCGGGTCCCGCGCAGGCTGCACAGTACAGTGTGTGTGCGCAGGTGCGGGTCCCGCGCAGGCTGCACAGTACAGTGTGTGTGCGCAGGTGCGGGTCCCGCGCAGGCTGCACAGTACAGTGTGTGTGCGCAGGTGCGGGTCCCGCGCAGGCTGCACAGTACAGTGTGTGTGCGCAGGTGCGGGTCCCGCGCAGGCTGCACAGTACAGTGTGTGTGCGCAGGTGCGGGTCCCGCGCAGGCTGCACAGTACAGTGTGTGTGCGCAGGTGCGGGTCCCGCGCAGGCTGCACAGTACAGTGTGTGTGCGCAGGTGCGGGTCCCGCGCAGGCTGCACAGTACAGTGTGTGTGCGCAGGTGCGGGTCCCGCGCAGGCTGCACAGTACAGTGTGTGTGCGCAGGTGCGGGTCCCGCGCAGGCTGCACAGTACAGTGTGTGTGCGCAGGTGCGGGTCCCGCGCAGGCTGCACAGTACAGTGTGTGTGCGCAGGTGCGGGTCCCGCGCAGGCTGCACAGTACAGTGTGTGTGCGCAGGTGCGGGTCCCGCGCAGGCTGCACAGTACAGTGTGTGTGCGCAGGTGCGGGTCCCGCGCAGGCTGCACAGTACAGTGTGTGTGCGCAGGTGCGGGTCCCGCGCAGGCTGCACAGTACAGTGTGTGTGCGCAGGTGCGGGTCCCGCGCAGGCTGCACAGTACAGTGTGTGTGCGCAGGTGCGGGTCCCGCGCAGGCTGCACAGTACAGTGTGTGTGCGCAGGTGCGGGTCCCGCGCAGGCTGCACAGTACAGTGTGTGTGCGCAGGTGCGGGTCCCGCGCAGGCTGCACAGTACAGTGTGTGTGCGCAGGTGCGGGTCCCGCGCAGGCTGCACAGTACAGTGTGTGTGCGCAGGTGCGGGTCCCGCGCAGGCTGCACAGTACAGTGTGTGTGCGCAGGTGCGGGTCCCGCGCAGGCTGCACAGTACAGTGTGTGTGCGCAGGTGCGGGTCCCGCGCAGGCTGCACAGTACAGTGTGTGTGCGCAGGTGCGGGTCCCGCGCAGGCTGCACAGTACAGTGTGTGTGCGCAGGTGCGGGTCCCGCGCAGGCTGCACAGTACAGTGTGTGTGCGCAGGTGCGGGTCCCGCGCAGGCTGCACAGTACAGTGTGTGTGCGCAGGTGCGGGTCCCGCGCAGGCTGCATAGTACAGTGTGTGTGCGCAGGTGCGGGTCCCGCGCAGGCTGCACAGTACAGTGTGTGTGCGCAGGTGCGGGTCCCGCGCAGGCTGCATAGTACAGTGTGTGTGCGCAGGTGCGGGTCCCGCGCAGGCTGCACAGTACAGTGTGTGTGCGCAGGTGCGGGTCCCGCGCAGGCTGCACAGTACAGTGTGTGTGCGCAGGTGCGGTTCCCTCGCGCGCTGTCGGCGTCGTGCCGCGCGCTGCTGGCCGGCCTGCTGACCAAGGAGCCAGCCAACCGACTGGGCGCCGGCCCTGACGACGCGCACGAGATCATGAACCACCCGTTCTTCGCGTCCGTGAACTGGGCCGACCTGGTGGCCAAGAAAATCCCGCCGCCCTTCAAGCCGCAAGTGGAGTCGGAGACCGACACGCGCTACTTCGACTCGGAGTTCACGGGCGAGTCCGTCGAGCTCACGCCGCCCGAGAACGACGCCAGCCTCGCGCGCATCCAGGAGGAGCAGTTCCCGCAGTTCTCCTACCAGGTACACTCCCATACTTAATATTTTCCTCACATATACCTATTTTTGTCTGCTCATTCCACGATAGAATCTGTTTTAGCGACTCAAAAATATACATTACGTTGTAATGTCAATACCGCAGACAGACATTCAAACCATCTGCTTTACTAATACGAATGTCAAAGCGAATTACCAAATTTGACATTGAAAGACTGACTATTTATTAGGTCTATACCTATGAAGTAACCGTTAAACAATACTGGACATTTGATACGTAATTTATACTCGTATATGGCTGGCAATAAATTCAAAATTTCAATGATTTTATAAAAAAAATATGGAATTCTATTTTCAAATTCAGTCATTTGTATAATGATTAGTGTTTTGTTTTCACTGCATTTGTATCTTTTTCATCAATATAGACATAAAAATACGAGTAGTTATAGAATACCAGTTCCGTCGCGGTAGCAATGCCGCACAAACGGCTCGCAACATTAATTACGTGTACGGCCACGATCACTACAAACGAACGTACGACTTGTTATTGGTTAATCGCACGTACCCGCTGCTCCTACACGACAACGCTCGACCTCATACGGCAAAACTGACGGTTTCTAAGCTACAAGAGATAGGGTTGGAAGTTTTGCGTCATCCACCGTACTCACCAGACCTTGCGCCGACAGACTTCTACTTTTTCCCAAAATTCGGACAACTTCTTGGCAGGGAAAATAATTGGCTTGATCTCAGAATAGCAGATTCTCAAAACACCAGATTCTCAAAATATCAGATTTCGAGCAGTCGAAATCAAAATACCTATTACAATAATATAATATGAAAAACTCTATCCACTTTTTTGCAATAAAATACTGTCTGGTTTTCGTTATATTGACATTTTATGACGTTAAACATTCTTATATCTTATTCTTCACATTTATGTATTTTATTATTATTATATTATCAAATAAAACGGATCAAAGTGATATGAAATTTAAAAAGTCAGAAAGAAAAACCAGCGTTACTTCACGCAGGATTCGGGTACTATTTCTATGGGTGAAAATTGCCTATTTTGTTGCTGACTGTACAACTTTATAAGAATCTGAATGCAGGTCATACTTTCTCAGCTACAACGGTTAAGGTCTGCCCTTACTGCCCCATCTCAATAATCCATCCTCTCTGAAGTTTGCCACGCAATAGTAGCCACTATTAAACAACATCAGCCGCACGGGAGATCGAAGGTTAAGCTGGCGCGGTAAGTAGACCTTCGACAGTCTTTACGGGTAGCCCGAAACTCTGGCAACCAGTCGCGCCAAGGGGTATCGTATAACCCTCTTACTGAGTTGTGGAGCTCAGGTAGGCAGTACTAGCAGTACAGTAGGCCACTTAAAATACAAATACTGTAGGATTTGACGGTATATCAACAAAGGTGATGAAATTTGTAAATGAACTTATAGCACCCGTATTAGCGCTCATTATGAACCTTAGCATTGCTGACGGAGTTTATGCGGAATAATTGAAGAAACAAAACTAAATAATAATAAAAATCTGTAATATTCAAATAAAATAAAAAATATAAGTCCTTGTATTGCTATCTCAATAAATTTAACTTATTATGCAAGGAACAAAATGGCTTTAGAAAGAATACCACGATAAACATGGCTATTTTCTACGTAGCATTATGTTAGCAGTTGACCAAAAGGCTCCTATTTGTGGCACTTAGACAGATATGACCAAAGCCTTAAAACTACTCGAATCCTTTCTTTCCAACATATTGCAATGTACAGAGATTGCAAGAATATGTAAAAAGACAAAACTTGAGAAGAGTTTTTATCTCATTCTAGATTAAAAAAGTTTGGTGTCCCAGAGGGAAGCGTCCTTGGGCCAACTCTTTTCTTAATCTATTTAAATGATCTGCCAAAGGTGAATCAACATCAAATGGTGATGTTTGCAGACGACAGTACTGCCATAGTGAAATGTATTAATAATATTGATCAAGATGACATAAATAATACACTATCGGACATAATTAATTGGCTTATTAAAAATAAAATAGTTATGGACTTAAAGAAAACAAAAATAATGCACTTTCACCAAAGAACTGAGGTACCAAAAGTAAATATCAGTCATAGTAACTGTGACATTGAAAAAGTTAAAGTAGCAAAATTCTTAGGTTAATTCCTTGATAACCAACTTAACTGGAAGGTCCACATAGATGACCTAAGTAAGAAAATAAATAAATCAGCATACGCACTTTTCCAAATTGCTAGAAAAATAAATATGGATGCGTTATTAGTTGTATATCACGGCATAGTACCCTAAATTTTGCGATATGGCATTATATTTTGGGGAAACTCTACCGATAAAGATATTGTTTTTAATGCACAAAAAAGATGCATAAGATCAATGTGTGGTCTGAGAATTTATGATAGCTGTGTACCATTCTTTAAATCGCTGAAAATACTTACCTTACCATCATTATATATTTTTGAAATTATTGTTATCGTGAAAACAAACAGGTTATTCGAAAAAGTGTCAACGTTACGAGATGTCGCGATTCGTAGCCAATACGCAAACTGTTTAAGCAATCAGCTGTGTAAGACTACCTTGGTGAGAAAGAGTGTTTTGGGCATGACACCGCGTATTTACAATAAATTACCAGATGACACGTAAAATTTGAATATTCCACAAATCAAAAGTAAATTAAAACGGTTATTAACTGAAAAATGTAATTACACGACTGATGAATTTCTGAATGATAAGTTATTGTAGACATAGTTATCTACATGACTGCAGATTTTTTTTTTTAATGAATACTGTGACTTTTTGTGATGTGAACGCACATCACTTATGATTATTGATTAAGGCATTGACTGTATAAATGATTCCATACTAGATGACCCGGTGAACTTCGTACCACCTACAATTTATTTGATTCTAACTTTAGCCTCTAACCCCAATCCATTGATATAATAGACCTATGTCAGCTTGTCTTCTCCTCGGCATTTTGGTACTTCTCAATCTACTTCCATCAAGTCTTAAAATCTAGTTTTTTAATTTACGGAACAACTAAAAACGATTTAACAACCACACGAAAATAATGACATTTGTGACAGGCAATTGTTCAGCACGTCAGGTAGAAAATAGTTCCGACACGAGGCATTCGTGTTATTAAAAAAAAAATATGTGAGGTCTGCAACGAACGCCATTCCCATACAAAATTACCCTTTTTTTGTTTTTATATTTTTCAGTTGATCTTTTGGGTTTTCCCAATCGTATTTTCTTTAAACCACCCCTGTTTTATAGCGAACAAAACAAAACAAAAAACATTGAAATCGTTTAAGCCGTTTTTGAGTTTTAGCGAGACTAACGAACAGCAATTGATTTTTATATATACAGATAGATATTGTTTTTAGTTTTAATTGATAACATGCAACCATTATTGTACGCCTCTTGGCATAACATAGCGACCTATGAACTTTAATTTGAGAACTGTATTCACTACTTAAGTTACACAATTAAAACATGATTATGATTATCACACGGTGCTTTAAATCAAAATGAAAATCTAAGATGGCGGTCGCGAAAATATCCTGATTTGCCGTCATGACTGCGCCGTATTCATGGTTTTTAAGGGTGTGTGGCGGCATCTACACCGCCACATGCGAACAATGCAACACACAAATCCTGCATCGCGCAAGCAGAGTTTACCGCGCAGCTAGCATATATACAACTTCCCGACAACAATCATCGGGCAGTTGCCCACCAGATACGACATCCATTTGGTCGGAGGATCCTCCCTTTTTCATGAGTGAACTTTACACCCTGTTCCTCATATCCCTAAAGGTGATAAAGTCGATAGTACGGTCAAAATGAAAATCCAAGATGGCGACCACGGAAATTTTCTGATTTTCCGACATTGTAGCATTTTAATGGTTTTCGAGAGTGGAAAACCCTTCACTGAGGTCAAAATTAAAATACAAGCTGGCGGCTGACAAAAGTATTAAAATTTTCATCATCGGTGTCTTTTTCATGGTTGTGGAGGGTGTTTAAGCCAATAGTGAGGTCAAATTAAAATCCAAAATGGCGGCTACGAAAACTTCTTAATTAGTGACCACGAAAACCATTAAAATGACACCATAGACAAAAAATGCATTTATTTCAATTAAACCATTTGCAGGCACTTTTAAACTGTCAAAGAGTCGTTCAGTTAGTCAAAGTTGAAGCTAGTTGTTGCCCATTCCAAAACGTAGATCTCTATGGAGAAGAACGGGCAAGACACTCCAAGAACACTCTTTTAAAACAAGATATTACAATATCCTCGCTGTATGTGAGAAGAATGTAAAATTAAATGAATAGACAGTTCAAAATATAGACTTAAAATTAAAATAAGCCGTGGCAGTTAAGAGATGACCAGTCTCAACCGACGGCGCTCGTCACGAACATGACTCGTGAATCAGCACCATCCAGCTCAACCATTTTGTAGGGAACCGAATGAACCAACACCCGCGCCACCGTCTGTGACACATTTAAGTGAGCATGACATACTCCACGCCCGCGGCCACGCTCATTCAAGTCGACTTACATCCTAATAACATAATAAACGGATCCATGATCCATTTCTGTTTTTTTTTTATGTGAGTAATTAAAAAAAAAAAAACAGAAAAATCTTTATTGCCATAAAAACAGGTGGCAAAAAAATGTGAGACCCGCTGGCTCCAGAGCTAGGTATAGTACCTGTATTTCAGGTTTTATGAATTAAGTTTTATTAAGCGAAAGATGATAAAATAATATTACTTAAAATGAGTGTCCATGGAGTTTCTTGCCCATTCTTCTCCATAGGTACCTACTGAGCTTTGGAATGGGCATCTAGCTTCATATTTCTGACTGACCGACTCCTTGACAATTCAAAAGGGCCTCTAAATGGTTTAATTGAAATAAATGATTTGAGTTTGTGTTTGAGATGAAGTTAAATAATAATCATTCAATTTAAGCACTAAAAGTAGAATTAGAATTAAAGCAAGTTATGTAATATCATTCAATCAATAAACACAATAACAGTAAAATAAGGATTTCAACAAAATTTGATAAAAAAATAAAACAAAACAATATTATTATTAAAAGCAAATTAACAATAATTTGTAAAAGCTATAGAAACGTTTGCCAAAGTTTATGGATAACGTGAAGAGAAGAAAGTACCGGGAAAAAATCAAAGATATAAAAAAGAAAGAAAATAAATCTATTTGACCCAGGTTAGGGCACACAATATTCACACAAAACAAAACAGAAGACAATGTGCCTCACGGCTGCGCCAAATACGCCCAGTTCAACATAAATGCCAGACAACTAAGTGCCTGACGCTGGTTTTCAACTAGACCCAACGAGGACGTCTTACGGATGTAAATCAGTTTTTAGCGTGTGTGTAAATTTTATATTTACACACACGCTAAAAACTAAATTTAAACATAATTTAAATAAAATGTAGGTAGATATGTGTAACAAGTAATAATAAAACAGAATAGATAATTGTTTAAATATCTATTCTGTTTTATACACAATAATATAGTGGTGTTTATGAAAAGAAAAAACAAAAAACAAATGGTATGTTTACACAAGAAACAAAAGGACTGTCGTCAATAATAAATTATTATGGATCATATTATTGAAACATTTAAGTTGATCATGTCTAGCTTCCGTTGCGCATCAATGAGGTACTGTCGAAGGCGTCTTCTAAATGTGTCGACCGTGTTAATTGCTCAAATATGTGGTGGCAGGTTATTCCACACTTTGGAAGCCGCATAACGGAAGCTACCTCTAAAAGCAGCTGTACTATGCGACTGGGTAGAGAGTTGCTGCGAGCATTGCCTTCTCCCACATTCTCGTCTACTCGCTATCCAAGTTAACTTGTCGTACATATAGTCCGGTTTTTGGTATTTAACTACGCTGAACAGAAGGCACGCCAAGTGTAGTTTGCGTCTCGATTTCATTTTCAATGTGAAATGTCTATTAAAAAATGGAGTTATGTAACTCCATTTTTAAAAGACATTTCACATTTGGGCGGAATTTTGTAGGAACCTCTCTTTCAATAGAAGTAAGAGACGATGTAAGAGCAGTGCCGTCACCCAAACGTAGATCCACAAGTTGTTTTTTATCACTAAGGTAAGGCGGAACCATTGCGTAGAGCTGGGGTGAATCCCGTAATAATTTAGCTTCTACTCTTATTTAATTTATTTATTTGGTACACCAACAGCAGTACATACAAACAAATTAAAACAATAACATAATAAAAGGACTGGTATGTATGCCTATTATAGGTATACACAGCATTCACCACAAAACTACATCGTAATTAACTATTAGAAAAATAAAATAAAAACTTATGAAGACATAAAATACAGAAAACAAATTCAAAAAACAAAATTCAAAATAAGTGGATGTGCTTAATTTTAAAAGGCCGAAAATGTGAGAGTGATATCTATTATTTAATATAAACACGGATTCACAGAACGTGATTATTTGTTGATTAGTTTATGAACTCCCATACCTCAGAGACTGATCTTCTAAATTTGATAAGTGATACACCATTTAAGTCGGTTTCTGACGATTTACAGAAACTGTTGTAATTTCTGCACATTCGAAGCAAGGGAGCGTTGAGACCAATATTGGATTTGCGGAAAAGCTTCGATAGTAATAACGGGATATTTATTGCGTCAAATGCCCGGGAAAAATCTAGCAAGACCAGCAAAGAACACATTCCTTTATCTTGGGCTTATAATATATTATCAGTCACATCTAGTAAGGCAGTGGCAGTACTGCGCTGTTTTCTGTAACCACAAAATTGCGTCAATTGGTGGCTGACGAGTTTCTCTAAAACTTTAGACAGACACGGTAAAATGCTAATAGGGCGTAGGTCTTTTACTTCAACTGGATTGGGTTTTTTGGGTAAGGGCCTAACGGAAGAAATTTTCCATTGGTCAGGGAACGTTGACGTCACAATTGAGCAGTTTATACAATCAGTTACAGTACTTAGTACGTATGGTAGAGTTATGTTTAGCATGTCAAGGGTAATGTTGTTATAACCTTCGGCGTTACTTTTAAGATTGGATTTGAAATTTTTATTGATTGTGAAAATTTCTTCACCATGTCTATGGTTCTCAAAATAAATTATAAGTGTCATGCTTGCAATGGGGTTACCGGGAACTATCAAAAAATATCATTAATTAGATTTGGATCTGTAAAATGCGACGGAAGGTCTTGTTTGGGTTTATAGGGTGATAATGGGGATTTAAGATTTTTCCATAAAAGTTTAGGGTTCTTTATTTTATTATTAATATAATGCTTGAAAACGCAACTTTTTCATTGTACAAAGAATTAACACAAGGGACTTCTAACTCTTTGTAGTATTCTTTTTTAGAATCAGATTTCGTTTTCCTCAAACAAGTAAATGCCACGTCCCATAAACTCATCATGAGTTTAATCGTATCAGTAATCCATGGATAAGACCTTTCCCTGACAGTACATGTTTTGATTGGTGCGTGAACATCAAACAGTGAAATTATGTTGGAGTTCAGGTCGGTACACAGGAGATCTATGAGAGTTGGGGTGTAATGCCCAACAGTGAAAATGTTATGTACTTGTAAGGAATGTTATGTTATGTAAATGAGTAGACGATTCCCATGATGGATTTATTGCTACTGAATATAATTATACAATTGTTTCACTTAAATGCTATGTTAGAGAAATGCACATCTAAACAATATCGATGTACATTATTGAGTGTGACGTACGAACTGCCACAAAGGTCAATGTACAGCGTAGCTCGTACAATGAGAGTTGAACTGGAGGCTGTGAAGTGAGTAGGAGAGGTGACCAGTTGAGTAAGACTAAGGCTATTCAGAAACTCATTAGTTTTTTTGTTTTTATGCAGATTGTGTTCAGCAAGTTAACATTAAAATCACCTAGTAAAATGTAACGGTCACAATTTCCCAGTGAGCTCAGCGAATCCGTTATGGCGTCCAGGAAAAGAACAAAGTCAATCCATGGTGGCCGGTACGGTGTACCTATAGCAATTTATTTGCCGTTTATTGAGAGCGTTAGCCACATTTGTTCGAACGATTCGAACCTGGGATCAACTGCGCTAGTCCAAGTTCGCGCGCTCAGTCCACGCCGAAGGTAAGAGCCGACGCCCCCCCACCACCCGAGAGACACTCGCGGCCTTTAATATTCGGGACGTCACCAAAATATGTCGAAATATATATCGCGGTATATTTTGGCCTTTAAAACCGTGCGCTTGCAAAGACGAGGCAAGGGCAAAATATATATTATAGAATAGCTCTCGTGTGTGGTAGTTTGCTATACTATAATATATATCTCTATATATTAATGTATTTTATAGCTACGTCTGTGACGGGCTAAATACTCTAAAATGTGTAATGTAAAAATAAAAAAGCTATTCATTTATGGCTCACTATTTTGTGTCCTCATAAAATGTAGATGTTGCTGTCGCGGACTTTTGTTTAGAGTTGTTTATGACACACAATCCCACGATACATTATATTCTTTATTTACGGACAACATTGATCCAGCGTGTTAGTGACAATAATATAACTTAATACTAGTGTTAGTAGTTACATTACAAGACAGAAACAACTAGTATTGTGAAAAGAACATCCCCACATTAAAGTTTAGTGATTGTCCTTCTCACAAAACTTTTAATAATCGGAGAGTCGACACTCTCCGCCATAGTTTTTAGAATGCTGTTGCCACTCGCCCGCAACCTTGACAACAGCGATGCGGTTTTCTTGCGAATGACGGCGTGGAATCCGTCAGTTCGGTTTAGCGCAAACATATTAGACGCGCTGCACCACCTTGGCAGTCCCAACAGCATCCTAAAAATATTATTATATTGCACGCGTAGGTCATCCAGCGCTCTTTTGGTATAGTTGACCCAAAGATTCCCCGTGTAAAAGCTCTGGCAATATGCCTTAAAAAGCGTAATTTTCACTAGCTTGCTACACCGATGGAATCTTCGGGCCAACATGTTACCGCGGACCGCCAATGCCCTACGCTCCCTTTCAATATCAACATTGTCCTTAAGGTCGTCAGTGAGAAAATGCCCTAAATATTTAAATTTTGACACTCTTTTGACGCTCAAGCCGTTTAGGGTAATATCAGGTATATTATCTGGGCATTCACCGCCGGCCTTAAAGACAATGTATTCGCACTTTTTTACATTATAAACAAGTCCGTGTGAGGCAGCATACGCCTGACAGACCCTCAGCATTTCATTCACGGCACCTGCCGTCGGTGCCAACAATGCCATGTCATCAGCGTAGCTGATACTATTTGTTTTCACACCGTGAACGCTACATCCGACCCGCATATTGCTGAGGTCCACAATTAGGCCATCGACATATGTGCTAAATAGCCTAGGAGATGTCAGACCACCCTGCCTCACACCGCATTCTAACCTATATGATTTGGAAAGTGCATTGGACCACCTCACAACATTTTCTTGGTTCCCATACCAAAATTGCAGGATCCTGAGGATTCCCGTCGGTACACCCCTATCCCCAAGCTCTCTCCAGAGTACATCATAATTTACCATATCGAAGGCTCTGGAGAGATCCAGAAAACAGGCATATACCGGCGTTTTACGATCGGTGTAATACTGGACCGTATGTTTGAGACTTACTACGGCGCTTTCCGTTGACAGTCCTGGTTGAAACCCGAACTGTGAGTAATGCACGGATAGATATTCTTTCAAGTAAGAATCAATCATACCGTCCAGCACTTTTGCCATTGTGGTTGCGAGAGATATAGGTCGATAGTTTGACTTATCCGAAATGTCTCCGGTCCTATTCTTAATAATGGGAACCACCAATGTTTTCATTAGCTCTGCCGGCAAGTAAGAATGACTGAGGCACATGGTATAAAACAACGACAAAACCCTTGGTAGATGAACCCCAGCAAATTTTAAATGTTCAATACTTAGCCCGTCATGTCCGGGAGATTTACCTCTATTCATATTTTTTATTACAGCTGCAACTTGCTTGGCCGAAAAGAACATTAGTGGCTTCCCTCCCTGACTTTCAGGCTCAGCATTGATCATATCAACTGAGGGACCCAAAGGAGATTGTACTGTAAAATGTTCCTTGAACAAATTTGCCACCTCCTCTGGAACACTCTTCCCACCGACATTCACAGAGAGACCAGGCTTAATATCAAGCTTACTCGTGGACTTCCAAAACTTAGCAAAATTATTTGTTGCTCTTGCTTTTACTATCATATCCATCTTAATTTGCTCCTGGTTTTTTTGGCACCATTTTACCCGAGCCTTGAAGATGTTACGAGCCACCCGCATTTGTTCAAAAATAACCCCAGAGGTTGGCCGACTGTGTAAAACCCACATTTCGAATTTAAGCCTGGCCTCCCTGTGTGCATCTCTTACATGGTAATTCCACCCGCACAACGTCTTGTTGTTCCTACACCTACCTACAGTCCCTACCTTTTCATATGTTTGCTCGGCGGCATCGCATAACGCACATGATATTTCACTATATAATATATCTAAAATAGCTTGGTGCTCGCTTAAATTACAAAAACTATGGCTACACTTTTGAAACTCTGGAGGGAAATCAATTTCTCGCAGCTTGCTGTTACATACCTCACGGTACCTGTCAACTTGCGAGTCCTTTCGTTCCCCCCAAATAACCTTATTGCAAATAACCTTATTGCTACGTCTACACGAACACGATACTCCTTAGGCAGCGCACGACAAGATAGCTCTCAGAGGGCTGGATTTTTTCCGACTTACTTTATACTTACCATTACATTATGTACAAATCGACAATCTTTATAAATTATAGTCTATGTATATTATTCTGATGTATAAGCTATATTACTGTAAAGTTTATTGGTTTGAGTTTCAAGCTACTAATTACCTAAGTATATTTTATATAAATTAGTAATTACCTACCTATGAAGCTTTGTTTGTTCCGTTTGTTTAGACCATGTTCGCACGGACGTAATTATCTCGAGGCGGGATTTTATCGCGTACTGCATTTTCAACTCTCGGTGTTGAACCGAGCATTGAGAATTCCAACAGAGTGCTGCACAGTTGGATTTTCAACTAAGCAGTGCGTTGAAGATCCAGTGCGCGAAAAAATTATCTCAAGGACTCCGACTTTATTGCGTTTCGTTTTTTTTTTAAATAGATGAATCATTAATAACAATATTAATTGCAATATTTATGAAGAACATAACAAATAAATATTTATTCAAAATCCTTTAATTTTATTGTTCTTATCTCAGGACGGTGTTATTGATGTACTCATATCGCGTAAATAGGTATAAATTATTTGAATATTTTTATTTGACACTTTCATTATTTGAGTTGTATTCATTATTTATACATTTGGTAACAGTTTTTGAGTTTAGTAAAAGTAGTCCTACTAATATTATAAACGCGAAAGTTTGTGAGTATGGATGGATGTTTGTTACTCTTTCACGCATAAACTACTGAACGGATTTGGCACACAGATAGTTTCTAACCTGGATTAACACATAGAGTACTTTTTATCCCGATACTTTCACGGGATCAAGATTTATGTGGGTGAAACCGCGGGGAGCAGCTAGTAAGTATGTACATAAATAAGACAGAAGATGCCTTAGTTTTATTAAAGAGGAGACCAAGGGACTAAATTAACTTATACAGGCTTAAAATTAACAAAGGCAATATTCCAATAATTTGTATTTACTCGACGTACAACGTCGGCCGATTCCCCCTAAGATCGCGCGCGATGACCAAGTATAAGTACCATAAGTAGTACCTTATATAATTTATTCAAGAACACCAACAGCATAAAGGTACTTTTCTTGATTTTCCCTACAAGGCCTAGATGTCGAAATATTCCTGTATATTGATATACCAGCATTGTAAAGAAATTTCCAAAAAATGCATTACTGTAGATTTACAAAAGATTCCCCAAAGTCGTCAACAAAAACAAAACAAATCATGAACATACCTAATTACTAATAGATAGAAAAATCTTCCGAGTCGTTTTGAATGAATGGTAGACAGTACAGCTAATAATAGCTATCTATCTATCTACTCACACATACATACACACACACGCACCGCGTCCCTCGCTTCTTTTGTCAAACACAGATAGAGAGAATTTTGTACTGGCCTCGAATTCATATTACGTGAGTTTGTTCGTCGGCCCCTTAATGGCCTACCAGAGCGAGGCAAATCTTCCATCACATCTCGACCGCTTTTGAACGCTTTGTTCCACTCATAAGTAGGTGTTTTGATAAAGTCGATTCACCGTAAGCTTTCTGGAACATTGAAAATGTTCTAGAAGGCTTACGGTGACTCCAAACACGAAATTCAATTGGCGATGCAAAATTTAGGACAAACTCTTTGTACGATGTTTTTGTCCATTATAAAGTTCGCAATACACAATAGAAATGATCTAACTAAAAACAGCACAGTATTTAATCTAAATAGCAGATGCAACTCAAACTCCGCGCCAAAATGGAAAACAATTGTGCCAATATATCAACATCAAAAAACATAAAACTTAATTTGGGACCATAAACAAATCATCCGTTCCCGATACTTTTTTGACAGGTATTGACACGGCACCGTGGCAACCACGAATACACCGAAGGAATTTTTTATTTTAGAATATGTTTAGAGTGCGCTGAGCACGTTTTGCGAGTTAAGAACAGTTAGTGTCGCGAAAAACCACACACGGAAGCATGGCGCTACTGTGCTCATTCGTAGACCAATCAGATTTCTCAGCGAATGAACGATGAGAAGAGTCATGTATCAACGTGAAATCGGAGCCAAGCGTTTGTGTGAATGGACGGACATTAGGCCTTAGAACTTCCTCAACGTAATTTACAGCGTTCATGTTACCATTTACAAAAACGAGCTCAGTTCGTCTGTTCTTCATAATACCCGCCCATACCATAACTGTTGAGTCGTTGTATGGACGCACCTCAGTCTTTCAGTGTTTGCAGGAAGACGGTACACTCTTACCCTTCTAGTATCAGGCTTGAACCCAAATCGAGACTCATCGCAAAATATTTTTTTTTATCTCAGTGTTCCCGGGTCCATGTAATGTGTTCCCTACACCATTCATTTCGACGAGCGCGATTTCGTGACGTATCGGAGGGCACCTTATTGGCCTTATTGGCCACGTAGGCCATACTCATACAGTCGATTTCGCTTGAATTTTGTAGCCTTAAACCTATCTCTCGGGCGATTAACATTGGCTGGCGTCTGTTTGCATTTCATCTGCGTTCAAATGACGTCGCTCCATGACGTAATAAATGTCTCAAAATCCAAATTTGTTAAAAAAAAAATTCAAATTATTGTTATATTCATAAAATTTATACAGAATACTAAATTTTAATAAGCAAAGAAAACTATAAAATTCTAACAAATGTATTCGCTTTTGAACCTGTGAAAAACGAAACAACTGATACTCGTTTTTTTTTACAACCAGCCAGTATGTCCTCTAGAACAAAAAAGTTTACATAGGTATTACCTACTTGGTAAGAAATGATATAGTATTTGAATCGTTTGTAAATCTACAGACTAGTAATGCGTTTTTTGGAAATTTCTTTCCGGTATCTCAACATAAGAATATTTTGAGATCTAGGCCTTGTAGAGAAAATCTAGCAGATAAGTAAATATACCTTTCCTGAATACTTTTGTAAACCAATGTTGAATGAACCTATATGCTGTTGGTGTTCTCGAATAAATTATATAAGGTACTTCTTCTGGTACTTATACAGTATGGAGACCACTTATATGCAATAAATGAAACCACAAGTAATACCAGTCCATAGAAGAATAGCAAAATTAAATGTAACAAAAAAAAAGGAAATTAGAAAATTTTCAAACAAAATAAATTCAGTAAACGTAAACACTCTGTTTAGACAACGTACCTTGACCCCTTGGAAGAGCGGCAACAATCCACGCGCGCGCGTGCGGCATGGCGGCTTATTGTCGGCGCCAGGTTTGATCCGTTTGACAATAGCCGACGAAAAAAAAGTCACTAAGTTCATTTTCACCGCCTCGTTTTTATTTCGCGATATCTAAATTGAACGTAATAAATTCAATATTGTAAATTAGTTTCAAAATTAATGGAAACCTAAATTTTTTAATGTTCAAAATGTCCACCACTTTGTTGAATGCACAAGTTACATCGCCGCACAATGTTGTCCCGAAGCCTGCTTAACAAATTGCGTTCAGGATCCACACAGGACAATTCGATTGCGCAATTCATCTTCGGTTTCAGAGATCCGCGAGTACACTTCATTTTTAATAAAGCCCCATAAAAAGAAGTCAAGGAGTGAGGTCGGGCGACCTAGCTGGCCACCTGCGGGGGCCAGCTAGGTCGCCGGATTGGGCGCTTCGGGGGATTGGCCGCTCCCAATCCATTGTTCGCCGAACAAGGTGTTAAGCCGCTCTCTCGCGAGGAGTACGGATTGTGGAGGAGCTCCATCTAACTGGAACCATACCTGCCTGTATGCTTCCACAGACAATAAAATTCTTCTTAATATTCTGTAATTGAGCCGTTAAGAAGAACTAGAAACTTTTGTGCATTCCGGTTTCCGTTAAGCCGAAAAGCGGTATTGATGAGCTGATTGCCTAAATACATGGGGATTTGTCTGGCTCCAGTGACACATGGTTTGTCGGTTCCATAAGCCGTTTCGAGTAAACGTACTTTCATCTGTCCAAAACACATCTGAAAGGAAACGTTGGTCTTGAGACATTTTTTCCAGTACCCAGTTGCAGTAAAACTCTCTAATCGGCTTATCACGGGGCAGCAGCGAATGCAAGTTTGCATATTTATAAGGACGTAGTTTGTTCCTTTTTAGAACTCGATGTATTGTTTTAGGAGTCACTAAATGATAAATGATTTTTATTTCTGTAAGTGGGTTTGTACAAACACTTTTACACGTCAAACATTTTTTTTAAACTAGATGAGGTCGGCATTTCGTATCTGACTACTCTGAGAAGAAAAGCCGAAACAAACTCAGAGGTCACAGTCTCTTTTAATTTTCTAAAATAAATCCTACATAGGTAGGTGTCTGAAATGGTCTTTTGAGGAAAGAAACATACAGATTTGAGTGAGCCTGTCCAGTCAGTGCACGCATTTGTCATTAATCGAGCAGCTCAACTCAAAACGTAAGGAGCTCAACGATTCGACGAACAATACCAAAGAAAGGACATTTGGGTAGGCCGCTTTAAGTACTCAAACTGCCAGATATAAAAAATATTACCCACTAAGTCCTCACACGAAATTAAAATAATAATAATATTATACAAAGTAAATATTCATGTCATTGTGTATTTAATAATCATGAAATGTCAAAGTGTATATGAAATAAAACAAAAGTTAGGTACAAAACAAAAGTTAGGTACAAAACAAAAAAATAGTATGCAAAAATTGGAGCAGGTCAGTCCCAAGCCTTTTTGTCCTCAATATAGTCTTTGACTGTATAAAAAGCTTTCTGGCACAACTTACGTTTAATAAATGATTTGAATTTATTAAGGCTTAGTTCTTGAATGTGGCTTGGAAGTTTATTATAAAAGCGTATACATTGACATCTGAACGAGCCACCAATTTTCTTGAGCCTTGTTGTGGGTACAACAAATTTGTGTTTGACTCACTCTAAACAAACGCCCAGCTTGTCTAAGGCTGCAGGTTGGGTTCCGATTGAAATGATCTAAGACTTGGAGGGGACGTGACGCGGAGCAACTCCTTCATGAGTGTTGGGCACTATGTGCTGATTTTCCCTCATTCTTTGGACAGCTCCTAGAATTGTCCGGACGCTAGAAGGGCAGACGCGAGCTGCGCCGTGTCGCTCACGTTAAGTACGTACAGTTAACGCAGAATATTGGCGGCATTCGCTAAAATTCTGCTTTTAGTAAACTCAGAAGCACTATAAAAATGTGGTTGTCCTGGCATTTTGTTCAAAAAACACACTTCAACACACGAAAGTCAAGCAGTGTCAAATTCACCGTAAAAATTAATTAAAATAAACTTAAAACACAATTTACACACACAAAGTCAAGTAGCAATTACTTAGTGTACATTTCACTTCAAAACAATTTTTTTATTTGAATGTTTTTTACTAGAATACTGAAGTAGCGAAAAGCACACGCACTATCTCGGAAGATTCGCGGTGAACTAACAATGAAGCGAAAGATCCAAAATTTAAAAAAAAGTAAAGTCAAAAATAGGGCAAACGGCCTACAAAAAACAATTATCGTTTATCGATACTTATTTACACTTATCTACTACCTAAACAAGGAATTTTACCTATTTTTGATTATTCATACACAAATTATTCATTGGATACTCTATTTAAAAATACTTTTGTACGATTGAAGTTACGAAACTAACGTTTTGTGAGTTCCAGCAAACGGGTATTGACTTTTTTAATAGGTTGCTTCCTATACGTAACATATTAAAACAAAAAATTATCTCTAAATGTACTTGAAAATATTTAATAAGAAACACCCTTAAACAAAAAAGCTGTTTACCTTTAAATACTTGTGGACATAGTGTTTTTATAATTATCATAACACCCCGATAATCCTTAAAACACCATGCACAAAGCATTTAAAGCGAAACAGCTTAATCTATGCTTATCGATCATTGCCAATAAAATAAACTAATGGTCGATAACAGGTGTCCTACCCTAAGAAGAAAGCGCGTGCGCACGTGCCCGTGTTCTTTGAAGAATGCCGCCGCTGCATCGTGCCGCCTGTCTGGAAAAGCCGACAAAGAAAGGCGCAAAATGTCTTTTTGCGGCTTCCTTTGTCGGCTCGTATGACGGCAGGGTATTCCCCTACGGACGTACTAGTACACCCACAGGGAATGTGCGTCCCAGTGATAGGTTTTATTTATTTATTATTAATAGGCTTTTCAACAATGAGTCGGTACACTGTAACTTTAAAATTTGTACATTGCAAACTTATGTCTAAGCGCCTCAGAACTAGGAAATTTCAAGCACCAATGTATCAAAATAACCATCGATAACATTTAATAACCAGCCTACAATGATAGCTATCTGACCTCTACAAACCCAGTTCCTGGGTAATACGATAAACCTAGGTAAGACTGGTTGTCAGACTTTCAGGCGTCTGACGACCCGTAACGTCTGCCAAAGATCCACGAATGACAGCTGGGACAAACGGCATAACGTGTGTGGCCGAGGCACGGAGGGGTCTTGGTATGTAAAGATCCATCCACGGACCAAAAGCGGCAAGCGTAGTTTAACCTGATTACTCTAGACCGCTCGACATCGAGCCTTCGTGATTTATCCTAATACTAGCAATCTGGTCCCGTTCACCCCTGCAGTGTTCGCAACTAATTCTGGACCGCTCGTTATTAAGCCTACAGGACTTTAGAAATCTGGACCGGTTCACCCCTTCAGAGCTTGCTACTAATTCTCGTTTTTGAACCTTCAGTACTAATTTTTTATTCCATTTTTTTTTCTCTGGACCAGTCATTGCGGACTCTACTAGGTTACTTCATTTGCTAATTATTAGTTTTTATTTGAATTTTAAGAATAGACACGACTTAGACACTCCACCGAACGCGTAGCAGGCCTGTGCGAACCCGACCGAGTCTCAAGTCATACAGCCAGCAAAATGTCACTTCAATGTGCATAAGCGTTCGGTGTTGTGTCATAGCGTCATATCACCGAATATGTCGTAGCAGACACATAATTCATGTTCATGACACTAAACTAACAGCGACATCTATGAAATCTAAATAACAATAATTTAAGTATTGAAGCGCCGTCACGGCCAGACTGACATTCGCACGTCCATGTGCGTCTCCATCCTCTTAAGTCACCGTGGGCCCATTTTTCTGTAAAGAGAATAAATATGGTAGATACATTACTTTGTACACTCGTCCATCAGTGACATACATTATAACCCACAAACTCAACCTTTAGGAGCTGACCCGGACCATTGAAATCGGCGTCCCTTCAACCAGTTATCTCGCCAAATAACATGGACCGGGCAACCCATCAGCGTCTCTCCGATACTCACTAGTACCACCCACACATATCTCCATTGATCTATAGCCTCTCAGACTAGACGATCACTTTTTAATATGATCCAGAACATCAGCCTGCATATGCCAGTTCTTTAGACTACCCAATAACACACATTATAGGACGTCAACCCGCATGATTCGGTCCCTTATATTATCCTTACGGTTACTTTAGCTCACAGATATTTTACCTTTAATTACATTTCTTCACTCTCCGAGGCCGAGAGGTTTCCAGAGCTGGCGGTTAACATACGTGAACTACAAATAGACAATACATCACTGCAACTACCCCACGACACCCATTCCACTAGCCAATCCCGAACTGCCGCCATCTCGGCCTCCTTCAAGCTACCAGTCAAGGTGGTAGCTACATCCACCAGGCTCTCACAACCCACCGGCATGGCACGCAAACGCTTACGACTATATTTGTATGCTCTATTAGACACACAACAGACAAGTCCGTACTCCCTGCAAAGCCCAGTCGGACCCCTCTGTCACATTCAATGAAGAAGGAATCGCCCCTATAAAAAAGTCTCATTTTTCCCACTGCGACGCAGCAGCTCTCCCAATATTCTCACATTACGAATTTCAACCAAATCTAACCGAAACCGAGACTCAAAATATGAAGCCAGACTTACGAGTAAAAGCCGCGCCCGAGAGTGCCGAACACAAGTTCTGTGCGTGTGTACCATAGACCTTGCACCATCCGTTGCTAGCTGCACTTTGAGAAGCTCGTCGCGCCAGGTCCCACCCGATTCACTTTCGATTATAACGAGTAAGCACCAAATGTTCGCATAACTCTCTACCCAAACACCTGCCCTGCCAGAACCGGTACCAACAAGGTGCAACTTTACACCATGGTCCTATACAATACCTGCCCCGATCCGAAATGATCCGCGAAGTCGCACCGAAAAGACAGACAGCATTCTTTAGAACTTCAACTGCACCAGCTGCATCCAACTAGGAAGTGCACTCGAAAAGGACGCATTTAGTGGAAGAGTCAACAATGACAAGAAAACTCCTTGCTATCGATTTCTCCACCCAACTTCCCCGCGATGTCTATATGTACAGTATGCCATTGTGCAGAAACTCTAGGCATCCGATGGAGACCCTGTACCCGTTGAGCCCCAAACAACCCCTTGAGGCCCGGCACACAATGCAGGACTTACTTTCGCACTCACCTTGCCATCTCAGGCAACCAGCATTTCTCACAAACTCCAGCAAGGGCTTCGTCCCCACCAAGTAGTTCAACCTCTGTGTGAACAAGACATATCAAAGTCCATGTTAGTGACCCCGGGACTAATGGAAGCCAACAGACACATACCACGCTCCATCCTCCTGCACTATACTAACCCACGAACGTCGCATGTGTGAGCCACTGCCTGACTGCTACGCCCACCGATGAGAACCTGGATCTAGAGTCGCAACGGCCCCACCCCAGTGAAAGCCATGGCAGATGCAATTTAACGAACTGCCCCCCAGACGGTGGGACGGGACCATACACCTACTCCGTAATTCGATTTCTGGGACCGAAAATCTGCATGATCTTTGCCACTTCACTGCCCATGGACTCTATCGAAACCATAGACCCACAAAAGGGCCCACCGCACCTGGAGCGCGGCCGATCACTGAACATGATGCCTTGAGGGAGCTACGATCTGTAAACACAGTATACGCCCGACGCCTGAAACCTTCAACGGCTTCAATAACGGCCAGGGTGTCCAACTCGCAAAAACAATACCGGGATTCTGTATCAGTTGTTCGTCGGCTAGAGTCAGACAAGACATAAGAAACGTTAAACTTTCTTTGAATCAATATTGCCCTGTACTTTCAGAACTTGCGTTGGTGTGAAGTTCGATCAGTGCGTTCCAGTCAAATCATTTTAGTCAGAACCGGTTCTGATGTTAGTATATCGATCACATTCTTGTAAATATCTTATGTCTGTCTATTTGATAGGCCATTTTAATTTGATTCAAGATTGTAAATGTAAAACACGTGAAATATGGGGCAACGCGCCATAAACTAACCTAACTAACCTACAGATCGCTCAAAATTAAATGATTAAACTATTATTTCACTATGATTACCTTACACCTACAGTTAAAATTTACAGGGAAACGAAACTCATGAATATTAAACAACTTCATGCATATTCGACCAGCATACTTATAAGAAAATTCCAAGTAAGTCCATTCACACAAAAATACATCAGGTAAACAATCGCAGCAGTCGTAGGAAGGATCACATTTTCTACCGCGAGTGCGGACAGACAATGGCGAGAGAAAAATTATTTTTGCGGGAGTGCAACAATGTAATAAGCTACCTATAGAAGTAAAGAATGCTAACTAAACGTTTGGTATTTACAAAATATTTAAAAAAAAATCACTTTCTAAATGATCAAACACTATTCCAATAAACAGTCTTGCCCTACTGCTGCATTGCTTTATTGTGGCACCGGGATCGCATTCCTTAACTACGGTAATTATTTATTTTGCGGGTTGATCGAAAAGTTTTAAGTATTGTGTAAGTTAATAATGTTATTTGCGTACGAAAAGAAATGGTATTACTACTTTTAAATGATTAAATATAAATTAAAACAATAGCTGCTTAGTTTGTGTGCCCAAGTTATATTTTAAGTTTAGTTTATAAACGTTCTCAAGTAAGTGATATCTTTTTTTATAATTTCTTATTGAGAAATAAATTTCTTTAACCATAAACACCATACCACCAATAAAGAATTAATTATCCTTTCGCAATATCTGAACTGTGAGAGTTTATCTTCACCATGATGAAGATAAGAATAATGAAACTCTTCAGTAACGTTAACTTCTTTCCCCAAATAGAATGTAATTTTTCAATATCTGTACGTACATGGATACCACTATCTAATAGATCCCTACCTATAATAACTGACATTGACGTGTTGAATTTCACCACGGCTCAGTATTCTGCTATTCATATTTAACGTTTTCTTTACCTATACCTGTAAGGTAAACTAAATCACAGCGCATAGTGCCCGGCAACTTTTTGACAAAGCTAAAAGCTACAAACGAACTAGCAGATTATCTATTCAAAAGAAAAGGAACGAGCTCACCGGATGATGTGGTTGTGCATACACGTAACAGGTAAGACGGTTCGTATCACGACTCTTCGGTGCTGGTGCTCGATTCGAATTATTCACATCGGTCAAAGGTTCGTACTGCCACTTGCTTCAATCAATTGATTTTTGGACTGTTGTGCTTCAACGATGACATGTGCCATTGAAGCGATTGTCATTATCAGGATCAAACCGTGTCAGTCGCGCAGTTGCGGTGAAATTCGACGTTTGCGGTTAAGCGGTTGCCGGAAGTCGTGATAGCAAAAACTCCATATTTTGAATAGATCGTTGGCCCACACTTCACTGTCGTCATTATTTTCTTCAGGTTTTTGCCCTTCGAATCCCAATTCTGATATCGGGATAGGCCCTCATCAGCGATATTACACTTGCACTTTGTAAGTAGGCGTGAATTGTCGGGCGAAGAAAATAGAGACACTAGTTATAGCACAATTACTTTATTTCACTCACAATTTCTTATAAAATATATCACCATGAAATGACCCGAAGGCAGAGGTCCGACATATTAAATGAAAGTATGAAATATAGCAGTTACCAACTTTTTTATTTCAACGGCTTGTTAATGAATTAAATGGATCTGCTGCGCACTAGCTTACATTGAGTTGCTTGAGAAGTGGGGAGAGTGGGGAGGCGAACGTCCGGTTTTGCACAGCTTAACTCGGCCCGTTGCAAGTGCTGTTTACAATGGTCGTCACCATTGTAAACCGTACTTGCAATGGGCCGAGTCGGCCGAGCCGACCAGTACATAAATAACACCGTTCTGAGCTAAGAATAATAAAAATAAAGGATTTTTTAATAAATACTTATTTTGTTATGTTCTTACTTTATAAATATTGCTATTACCATTGTTATTCATCTATTTAAAAAAAAAAAACGAAACGTAATAAAGTCGGACAAACGTTACAGTACTAATAAAGAGGAGCAGTGTCCTTGAGATGGTTTTTCGCGCACTGGATCTTCAACGCACTGCTTAGCGCCGAGAGTTGAAAATCCAACAGTGTGCAGCACTCTGTTGGAATTCTCAATGCTCGGTTCAACACCGTGAGTTGAAAATGCAGTGCGCGATAAAATCCCGAAGCGAGATATTTCCGTCCGTGTGAACATGGTCTAAAGAAACGGAACAAACAAAGCTCCATAGGTAGGTAGATAGGTAGGTAAATACTACGAGGGCGGCACTGAAAATTTTGGAAATCAAGGAAGTGACACAACATTACTATTTAAAAATGTATTTATTGCTTTTCGAAGTATTATCCGCGAAATTTGACACATTTTTCCATACGATGGAACCAATCATTGAAGCAACCATTTCATTCGGAAGTTGGGGTCTCTAAAATGGCCGCTTTGTAGGCGTCCACAGCTTCAAAGTCAAAGTCAAAGCATTTATTTCAAATAGGCCCATAAAATGGCACTTTTGAACGTCAAAAATTACAATAAAAATATAACTGATTCTAGGCGCCACTTCCAAAAAGTAGTTTCGTATGGAGAAGAAGTGGCAAGAAACTCCACCGTTACTCTTTTAAAATATTTTACAATATTTGTATACATTAATTATATTTTTATATGTGAAGAAGATGCACCAAGAATAAAAATACTATACCACAAGTGGTAAGAAGAACTAAAAATATAGCAAAGGCAGATAAATGAATGACGCGATAGGTACATTGTGCTCACATATTTACAAACACTGTAAAAATATATGACTTTCCTAAAATATTAACTAGGAATAGGTCAGTGTGTGAGTAAGTAAAAATATAAAAATAAAAAATTAAATTAGCAACCAGTGTGATTTTGTCTAGACGGGATTGTCCTATGGAGCTGGACCATCATGTTTCCAAGCATTCTTATCTTGTATATAGTCCTTTAATTTGTAATAAGCTTGTCTGCAAAGTGTACTTTCTATACGAATTTTAAATTTTCTTTCATTTAATTGCAATATATCACAAGGTATTTTGTTATAACATTTAACACAGTACCCCATAAATGATGTATGTACTTTAGCTAATCTGAAAAATGGTTGATCTATTTTATCTTTATTTCTGGTATTCAAATTATGTCTATCACTTATTTTATTAAAAAGATGTAGATTTTTTCTTACATACATCAATATTTTCATAAATGAATTGGCAAGGTATTGTCATAATATTAATCCCTTTAAATAGTTCCCTGAGAGATTCGCGACGAGGAAGATTGTATATGGCTCTGACAGCTCTCTTTTGCAAAATAAAAATGGATTCAATGTCAGCAGCCCGACCCCACAGTAAAATGCCATAAGACATAATGCTGTGGAAGTAGCTAAAATAGACCAAACGCGCGGTTTCTACATCTGTTAACTGTCTTATCTTTCTAACAGCATAAGCGGCAGAGCTTAGCCGCCCCGCAAGAGATGTTATATGTGGTCCCCATTGTAATTTCTCGTCCAGCGTGATTCCTAGGAAAACCGTCTGATTAATAAATTCCAGTTTTTCTCCATTCAATATGATGTCACATTCGCTACTTCTAACATTAGGTAAGTTAAATCTAATGCATTTGGTTTTTTTTTCATTTAGTACCAAATCTCTTCAGGTGATGAAAATCTATCCACGCAATTTATTCTTTATTTTAGGGAAAGTACAGAAATCATTAGGTCTTAGGTCGGGGCTGTACGACGGATGGTCTAATAATTCTATGTTTTTTTGCTCTAAAAACTCTTTTGTTCTGTGTGCGGTGTGAGAACTCGCATTGTCGTGATGGAGGATGATGCGGCGGTTGCAGTTCTCTTTACGGAGTTCAGAAGCGGCCTGTGGCAAACAAATGCTAGCATACCATTCTGCATTAACCGTTCTTTGTCCCTCAAGAGGAATAGTCGTAACATGGCCGGTTTTGGAGACAAACGTGGCCACCATTTTTTTTTCAACACTCCGTGAACGAACAATATTTGTTGGCTTTAACTCATTTTCGAACACCCAAACTCGTGACTGGTTTTTTGTTTCGGGTTCGTATGCGTATATCCATGATTCGTCACCTGATACGATGTTGTATACAGCATTTGAGGATCCTGCGTGGAATCTTTCGAGAGTTCTGATGCACCAAGTAACGCGAGCCGCTTTTTGATCTTCACAGAGCGAATGCGGTATCCATCGGGAAAACAACTTTTTAAAACCTAATTGTTCATGCAAGATTATTTGTATTTGACTCATGCCAATGTCTAAAGTTGCCTGAATTTCGCGGTATGTCACATGTCGATCTTCCTCAATCAGCTTACGCACAGCATCAACGTTTTCTTGGGTGACTGCAGTTTTTGGACGACCTTGACGGGGATCATCACGGAGCTTGACACGTCCACGTTGAAATTCAGCAAACCAGCGGTAAATTGTGGCTTTGGATGGGGCTTCATCACCAAACGCAGAAATCATCCGGTCAACACACTGCTTTTGTGTTAAACCACTTCCAAAGTCATAATAAATCATCGCTCTTGAATTTTCTCGAGTCAATTCAATTTTCTCAACGACTAAACAAGTTTGACAAAACCTTGTGACAAGACCGAGAATCTTTTTTTAAATAAATAAATGATATTCGATTTTTAAAACCAAGGAGTTTTCAATTAAAAAGATTTTAATATGACAGGAACAGTGGAAATATTCCATTCCCGATACTTTTAGTGCAGCCCTCGTATATATCGGGATAGGCCCTTATCAGCGATATTACACTTGCACTTTGTAAGTAGGCGTGGATTGTCGGGCGAAGAAAATAGAGACACTAGTTACTTTATTTACTCACAATTTTTTATAAAATAATCACCATGAAATAACCTGAAGGCAGAGGTCCGACATATTAAAGGAAAGTATGAAATATAGCAGCAACCAACACTTTTATTCCAATTAATTAAACAGGTCGTTATAATAGCTCTAGGCGCTACAGCAGGTGCACCGGGCCGATCCTGCCACAAGAATGATCCCCCTCTTCGCCGCGCACTAGCTTACATGAAGTTGCTTGAGAAGTGGGGAGGCGAACGTCCCGCTTTGCACAGCGTAACTCGGCCCGCTGCACCTACCGCTAACGGTGACGCCGACATATATTTTCAAGGAGTCCAAGTATTGCGTTCATTGATACATCAACTGAAAGCATTTTCTTTGTGTAATTCAATTACGATGTCAACATTAATTGATGTGTGTTTGCAATTTTAGAAAATAAATATAACAAAAATAAAACAAGTAAACTGTTTCAGTAACATACATATAACAAAAATAAAACAAGTAAATTGTTTTAGTAACATACACATAATTCAGTAAATTTGATAAAAATTTGTTGAATTTTTTAATTTTTTTTTAATTTGTTGCTACGTAACATTACAATACGGACTTTTCTCAGGTTATTTCTTACTAGCTCCTGCCCGCAGTTTCGGCCATGTGGAGTGTTGATGAAAAGTAGCCTATGGACTTCCCCCAGGCTTCAAACACAGTTCAGCAGATTAGCCGTGAAACATCACAGCCCCGCTCTGCGCGCGGTGTAAGCCGTTCTTTTGGTGGTTACTTTTGAACAATCCGTCCAAATTAAAAAGTATAAAAGACAAAGTTTATCTACATCAAACACCAAAAGCGGGTAATAACAAAGGTTATAATTGTGATGAGAATTAACTAAATACTCTAAAATGTGTATTGTAAAAACAAAAAAGCTATTCAGTTATGGCTCACTATTTTGTGTCACTCATAAAATGTAGATGTTGCTGTCGCGGACTTTTATTTAGAGTTTTTTATGACAAACAATCCCACGATACACTATCTTCGTGTACTACGTCTACACGTACACGATACGGCTTAGGCAGCGCACGACAATATAGATCTCAGAGGGCTGGAATTTTTCCGAATTATACATATCATTTTATTATGGACGAATCACACAAAATCTTTATAAATGATAGTCTATGTGTCATTCTGATGTATAAGCTATATTATTGTAAAGTTTCTTGTTTTGAGTTTCAGTTTGTTTTCAGTTTACGAGGGCCGCACTAAAAGTATCGGGAATGGAATATTTCCACTGTTCCTGTCATATTAAAATCTTTTTAATTGAAAACTCCTTGGTTTTAAAAATCGAATATCATTTATTTATTTAAAAAAAGATTCTCGGTTTTGTCACAAGGTTTTGTCAAACTTGGGTAGTCGTTGAGAAAATTGAATTGACTCGAGTAAATTCAAGAGCGATGATTTATTATGACTTTCGAAGTGGTTTAACACAAAAGCAGTGTGTTGACCGGATGATTTCTGCATTTGGTGATGAAGCCCCATCCAAAGCCACAATTTATCGCTGGTTTGCTGAACTTCAACGTGGACGTGTCAAGCTCAGTGATGATCCCCGTCAAGGTCGTCCAAAAACTGCAGTCACCCAAGAAAACGTAGATGCTGTGCGTAAGCTGATTGAGGAAGATCGACATGTGACATACCGCGAAATTCAGGCAACTTTAGACATTGACATGAGTCAAATACAAATAATCTTGCATGAACAATTAGGTTTTAAAAAGTTGTTTTCCCGATGGATACCGCATTCGCTCTGTGAAGATCAAAAAGCGGCTCGCGTTACTTGGTGCATCAGAACTCTCGAAAGATTCCACGCAGGATCCTCAAATGCTGTATACAACATCGTATCAGGTGACGAATCATGGATATACGCATACGAACCCGAAACAAAAAACCAGTCACGAGTTTGGGTGTTCGAAAATGAGTTAAAGCCAACAAATATTGTTCGTTCACGGAGTGTTGAAAAAAAAATGGTGGCCACGTTTGTCTCCAAAACCGGCCATGTTACGACTATTCCTCTTGAGGGACAAAGAACGGTTAATGCAGAATGGTATGCTAGCATTTGTTTGCCACAGGCCGCTTCTGAACTCCGTAAAGAGAACTGCAACCGCCGCATCATCCTCCATCACGACAATGCGAGTTCTCACACCGCACACAGAACAAAAGAGTTTTTAGAGCAAGAAAACAGAATTATTAGACCATCCGCCGTACAGCCCAGACCTAAGCCCTAATGATTTCTATACTTTCCCTAAAATAAAGAATAAATTGCGTGGACAGAGATTTTCATCACCTGAAGAAGCTGTGGACGCCTACAAAACGGCCATTTTGGAGACCCCAACTTCCGAATGGAATGGTTGCTTCAATGATTGGTTCCATCGTATGGAAAAATGTGTCAAATTTCGCTGATAATACTTCGAAAAGCAATAAATACATTTTTAAATAGTAATGTTGTGTCACTTCCTTGATTCCCGAAATTTTCAGTGCCGCCCTCGTACATATTCAATAAAAACAAAAATAATTTTTCCTGTAAAATTTGAGTTTTACGTTTTCCGACTCATTGCATTTTCTATTATTGTAATTAAAAAGGCCATTAACAGGCTACTTACTAAAACATATGAAAAGAGGTCATCAACTTCATTTAATTACGTCAAAGATTGAAAAAATCACATATACCGAAAATTATAAATTTCTAAAATTTCTTACTAGCAAAGCGGCACCGAAAGGTGCATGATTTGTATGTTTTCTTGATCACCGTGTGAGGTGCAATAGCTCATGTGAGCACCAGCCCTTCAGTTCCTTTCAGTTCAAAAATAATTAACTTTAAGTGTTTTCTCTCGTACAAAAAAATACATAACATTTTTTTTTTCACGCGCGGAGCTGTGCATACCCTCCATACTATAAAATTATGTAAAGGGATTACCAGAGAGAGAGAGAGATATACCAGAGACATTCCAATTGTTTTTTTTGACATCCCTTATATTAAGTTGCTATGAGTATGGAACTCGATTTTCAGACCACTGAGCGGGGGGCGCAACGTTGCGGTAATGTGTGTGCTTCTCCGAGCGATACACACCTACTTCCCTGAGCAGAACGAACACGCACAAATTTATATTTGCTTGACGCGCTAGCACTACTAGCTACTGTCATAAATTTTGATGTGTTCCGTAATACCAAAAAGAATGAATGAAAACCTTATCTGTTTTCATTTTTTTGCAACTATTTGCAACTAGATAATATATGCTGTTTTCAATACAATAACATTACAGATTTGTCGTTTATAGTACAGAAAAAACGATAAGAAAATATTTCATTTACGCTGTTAAAGGTGTGAAATGCAAGTAGCTTAAACTCCATTTTAGGTAAGTATTTTGTGGAAAAAAAAAGATGCAAGGACCTAGATAAGCACTGTCTTAATCCGAAAATAAGCATTACAAGATGAAAATATGCTTAAATTGCAACGGGTTTAGACATTACGTTTGAATGGACAATTCATGCGTCGCCCTGCTCTTAAGCATAGCGTGATTTACATCGTCAAACTCTTGTGCATGTCTGTTTATTAAAAAAAGCAGTGATGTGTAATCAGCCACTTCTTCCCCATACGAAACTACTTTTTGGAAGTGGCGGCTAGAATCAGTTCTATTTTTAATGTAAATTTTGACGTTCAAAAGTGCCTTTTTATGGGCCTATTTGAAATAAATGCTTTGACTTTGACAGCCAATAACATTTGTGGTCGGTTTTTCAGCTAATGGGGTAAATCATTCATAGATACTAAAAAGAGGAACGGCCCCTATTGAGCCCTGCGGTACTTCAATTAAAAAAAAAAAAAAAAATTCGTAATTGCCATCTTGGTTTTTAATTTCGACCCCACTATTGGCTTTAGCACCCTCGAAAACCATAAAAACGACGCCCAAGACGGAAAATCAGGAAATTTTCTATTGTCGGCTTTAACACCATCGAAAACCATTAAAAAGACACTCATGACGAAAAATTGGGAAATTTTCGGGGCCGCCTTGAATTTTCATTTAAAGGTGGTCAAAAAATATTTTCAGATCTGTTTAAAGAGGCATATTAGATTCAAAGAGGTAAAATAGTATAAGAGGAGCGTACATAGTTAATTAGAATATGAATAGTAAATGGGAAAAATC
Source organism: Dasypolia templi (assembly GCA_963555695.1). Lineage (NCBI taxonomy): Eukaryota > Metazoa > Arthropoda > Insecta > Lepidoptera > Noctuidae > Dasypolia > Dasypolia templi. The sequence goes on from OY743150.1 coordinate 28,319,285, forward strand.
TATTAGAGTAAAATGGCACCGTAATCTTTTTATTAAAAAGATCACAATGGGAATTTTCCGCTGACCAACGTTAACAGTTCAGATAATTTAAAAAAATGTTTCGTCAATCAAACAAAATGTTTGCCAACACTGCAACATAGTTATGAAAAGGCTAGGCCGAAGATGGAGTCTGCTCAGTTTGAAGTAACTTAGGTCTTGTGTCCCGACTCGCTAGAGGAGACTCTCGGGTAGACTGACTGTGGGTGTGTTGCAGGACATCTGCTCGTCGGCACACTCAGCGTTGTCGCAGCACTCGGCGCTGGCCGACAAGCGCCAGTAGCGCGCGGCCGTCGGGCCCTCGGCCTGCGCGAGCACTCTGCGCTGGCCGACAGGCGCCAATAGCGCGCGGCCGACGGGCCCTCGGCCTGCGCGAGCACTCTGCGTTGTCCGACAGGCGCCAGTAGCGCGCGGCCGTCGGGCCCTCGGCCTGCGCGAGCACTCTGCGTTGTCCGACAGGCGCCAGCAGCGCGCGGCCGTCGGGCCCTCGGCCTGCGCGAGCACTCTGCGTTGTCCGACAGGCGCCAGTAGCGCGCGGCCGTCGGGCCCTCGACCTGCGCGAGCACTTGGCGCTGGCCGACTTCGGCTCAACATACAAAATAACTCATAGTGCAGTAGGACAGTCGCCGCGCGGCGTGCGCGGTGTGACGCCGCGTGCGCTGTATCACTCATTGTGACGTCTGGGTGTGTCCTCAAATGTTCTTTTTTTTTAACTATATTCCTGGACGAATTTACTTGGCCCTTGAAATATAGCAGCCACCATTGCAGTGTTTCTGTAATCAGCATTTATTATAACATCAAAAGTCATTTTGTTTACAAATATCATATTCATCGTCTTTCCACGCTATAAAGTTACTGAAAGTTGTCACCGCCTCACATTCAATCTTCAACGATGTTATCCGATCGTTTAAAGTGTCATTACCGTGATAAGACTGGACGCACAGTATCCATTGTGACACTCACAATGATGAGGGACTCTAGTATTTCAGGAGACATAAATAAAACCACTTTATTACAGTATTAATATTGTATTTTGTTAAAACAATACAAATAGCTGGAATATCCGAAACTGTCATAATTTCTTCACAAATAATATGCTAAAGACAGACGAAAGAGCTTCAGATCTCTCCGCGGGTGTGCACCCGGCTGTCGTGCTCTCAAGGCACTATAGTCGACGCGACAGGCACGCGACAGGCACGCGACAGGCACGCGACAGGCACGCGACAGGCACGCGACAGGCACGCGACAGGCACGCGACAGGCGCGCGACAGGCACGCGACAGGCACGCGACTGGCGCGCAACAGGCACGCGACTGGCGCGCGACAGGCACGCGACTAGCGCGCGACAGGCACGCGTGCAGCCGCACGCTGCGGCAGTAGCGGGCGAGCGAGCGGAGCGAACGCGCCGGTCATGTATTTCCTTTTGTATATATTATTAAAGTTAGGATTAAAGCAACTGTGTTGTTTCATTGCCCCGCCCCTTCCCCTCCCCCGGACTACTGCCGCTGCGCTCCCGAGTACACTACGTTTACATAATACAATATCTCATAAACTTTAAAAACGTCAACAACCAATAACTGTACAACAGGCGCTTCGGACGGTCGAGTCGGTGCACGTCCTAAGAGTATTATATTATAAGGTGGGCGCTTAATAGCGCACGAGTAACACCGACGGTGTTACTCGTGCGCTATTTTCGATTAGATATGTATGCGCGAGTCCATCCCGTAAAGAGATCAGTATGAGCGTTGCGTGCTCGACGACGCCTTACATCTAAGTACATGAAAACGCAGCGTATAAAAGTTAGTCGTTGCAGTACAAACTTGTACAAGAGGAGCTCTGATAAGCAACAATATTACGATAAAGGCTTGTCGCCGTGTCGTTTACTGAACGAATAATATCCAATAGTGTACAAAGAGGAACGAGTTATATTATACTAAATGTTTAAACAACTTTTGTAGTGTAGAAGATACATTTAGCAATCATACAAAAATAGTTGGTCTTACTAGTGTTATCTGATAAAGTGAAAATTAACAGTGAAAAGTATTGCTTTAGAATGCGAAACATGTCGGTACTAGAATAGATAGTTTGCCTCACTTAATTAAGTAATAAAATTCTTTACAAATTCGTTTGTTTATCCCGTCGAGGAATTAGAAACGCTGGCAATCTACTCCACCACCAGCGGCATCTGCTGTCGTATGGTGCCGTGACGTCACAGTGTAGCGCGTCAGGACGGCGCGACGCGCTCTCGCGGAGAGAAAGGTTCCTGTCGTGGGCGTGTCAACAACATGCTTATAGCCTACGACGCCGACGTTGTTGTAATCGCGCAGATCTTGTGTTGTATCTATAGATGCCAACGGGACCCTATTACTAAGCCTCCGCTGTCCGTCCGTCCGTCTGTCTATCTGCCAGCGTGCTGTATTTCATGAACCATGATAGGCAGACAGTTGAAATTTTCAGTGTGTGCATTTCTGTTGCCGCTATAAAAATAAAATAAAGTTAAAAATTAAAGGAACGAACTACTGAAAAAACATGTTTCATAAATGGGTGACCACCCATTTATGAAACATGTTTTTTCAGTAGTACGGAACCCTTCGTGTGCGAGTCCGACTAGCACTCGGCCGGTTTTTATTGTGTACAAGTTGACTAGAACAGAACCGGACGCTAGATAGAAAGAGGACGCTGCTGGCCATGAAACATAGCCGACTGCTTATAGTGTGCGACAAGCCCCATGTTCTTCGGTAAGAGGTGTCATGTGTGTGGGTGTAAGTATATACGTCTCGCAATCGAGTGAGGGTCGAAGCAGGGAAGATCGTTGTCGCTACAATAGAACGGTCTTACGAGACTCTTAACTTTTGAAACATTCAGATCTGCATTCACAGATTTTGGAAAAAAAACTGTCAGCAAGAAAATTTACAATTTATAGGTACATTTTATCCCGACTACGGCAAAGCCAAAGGGAAGGGTTATGATTTTAGAGAAAAGCAGCAGGCAGAAGCTAGTTTAGCTCACATAGACGTCTCTAAATCTATGGTCGCGCACTGGGTCAAAACTTCCATGTTTTTATTTTTTCAGTTTTGGAATTGCTTCGAGTTCATATTCTTTAAGTTGTCACTATAAAAATGAAAATAAGAAAGTGATTATATAGTTGTATTGTATCAGCTCTACAATAGATCTCACCATCGGGAATTCGTTTTCGATAAGCGATGATTGCCGAAAAATATAGGTACGCGTCGGCAGTTAAATGTTCAAGAGGAGGTATCAATGTACAATTTTGGTTGGTGGGAAGATTGCCAGTGAGTTTTGACGCCATACCGCGGTGCTAGGTGCCCGCCTGGGGCCGGCTCGTTTTCACAATCACAGCAGAGTCGAGTCCCGTGTCACGGTGTCTAGAAGCGTATCGCAGCGTGTATACTAGTTTCGTGTGTGGCTACACAATATCTACATTATCTTATCTAGATATTATATACAGTGCGGAGGCAGGCCCGGCGCCCCGTCGCGCTACTGCGGCCGCGCGTCGGGCGCCGCCGCGCGCTATACGAAGTCCCGGCGCCGCTGCGACGCGCCGGCGCCCGGGCTGGAGGGGCCGGCGGGGTCGGCGGGGGCCTCGCACGGCGTCGTGGCGGGTGGCGTGGGCGCGGCGCCCTTGCTCCGCGCCTGCCGGACACGCGTGCGTTAGTGACGGGAACGACTCGTATCAGTAGGCGTAGATAGAGTGTCACTCGTCACCTTGGAGCGTCGCTTGCGGGCGGTGCCGGCGGGCTCGGGCGGCGGGGGCGCGGGCGCGGGTGGCGGGGGCGCGGGCTGCAGGGGCAACGGCGCGGGCCCGGCCGCCGCGCCCTCCGCCAGCGGGTCCGCGCCCAGCCGCGACGCCAGCATGGTCAGCAGCTCTTCCACTCGACCCAGCTGCAACCGTTCAAACGCAAGGTTAATACACTTATCTGCCATAAGCGTGGTTTCTGAGGTCCGTAATAAAATCTCTAACAGACAAGTTGCTTGTAATATCTTTATATAAGTTTCATAAATTATCAACCTTCATTCTTTGGAATGCGCTTCCTCTTGATATCAGGACGGCCACCAGTCGGTATGCATTTAAGCGGAAATTGCAGAGTTATTTTCATAACAAATAGCGTAGAGTCGGCTCAACACCTTTCACCATTAAATTTATATATATATTTATATGTATTGTAAGTATATACTTTTTTAATATGTATGTATGTGTATTATAATTATAAGTTACACAATATCTATTTTACATCACACATCACAAGTTATTTTTTTTTTTTTTAGTTATTTTTCTTCCATCATCGTTCCCTTCAATTAAAGCACCTGCCATCTAATCTCTTCACCACCCTTGGTTGACTGGTAGAGAATGCCTAAGGCATTAAGTCCGCCTTTGTACCTCTTTGGGTTCGAAAAGTTTAATTATATAAATAAATTAGCTGTACCTATTTGTAGAAGTTAATAAACATTTTTTTTATTTCTTGGTTCACAAATGAGGTAGTGCCGATTCTCTTGTCACAAATGCCTCTAAACTAGACAAAAAATCACAAAAAGGTTTAATCATGTCAAATGACGATTTTCCATTCTGAAATTGACTAAAGTGACAAAACTTATCTATATTTTAGTTCGACAGCACTAAGATGTCACTGAGTTATTAGTTGCGTTTTCACCTAAAAATTTGATTGTCTTAACTAAATCTGAACATGAATGACTATTTTTAACCGTGATTAAAAAGGTGTGGAATAAAATTAGTTGGCGTGAACTAAAATTCACACCAACACCTTGACTTCAGACGTGCAAAAACGGTACTTGTAACTTCTTTTTTTATTTTTTTGCTCATATCTCGAAAACGGTGTGTCCTATCACAAAAATAATGAAAATTTCGAACCATTTCATTTAATGATAAAAGCAGCCATCATTTTTGTTTAGAGTTCTTTGCTGATGACGTTTTACTCAATTTGTCATGTCGTCACAGTAACCAACATAGAAATATAAAAGAAATCTATTAACATGTTTTTCTGAACCCGGAATTATAAAACTTGCAACAACAATATTGCATGCCCTTCCCTCCCGACCCTTGCTCGAGCCAGCCCGCGCCGCTGAGCCTGTAGCTTTAAATTCGTCCCTAAATCACACAAATCCAGTAGTGCTATTCTGTAAACATCTCACCGTGAAAACTTAGGTGAAGTGAGCGTGGTGTGAGCTGTCAGTGCCACTGATGCTAGGGATTGACGAAGACGGGATGACACTGACAGCTCACTCCACGCAAATCTTCACGGTGATAATTTTACAGAATCGACATGCTGATCCAGCTAGTCCCTTGCTGCCCTCTTCCAGCGACGCCCTAAGCCGAGGTTCGTACCCCACAGGGGGTACCCTTAGCGTGTAGTCGATTAGTTTTTATTTAGTATTTAAGTTTAAGTCCTGGCTGGAGGCCTTAATTTACTAGGGCAACCACAGGCAAGTCCGTTTAAGCAGACAACAACCTCATAGGTTGAGCTGCGAGATGCCATTCACAAAAAGAATAAAATTGCATGCCCTAAAATAGCGAACACAGCAAGCACAATGGATGAGCTAGCCACCTAGTAAAAATTAATTATAAATAAGATTATAAATGCATAATATGCTTCCTTCGGACTAATTATTATTAGTCGAATGGATGCACAGGCTCATCTTAATCTTAAGTTTGGCTTATACTAAGGTCCCGGAGGAAACATCGAAATGCCGCTTCACACCGTTGTAGCTGGAAAACATATTATGAAATGGAGCAAGTTGTTTTATATTTGTTCTGCAATGAGGCATCACAACCTGTGCGCCTGTTGCATAAACGACTGCTCTGGCATGGAACAGCAAGTTGAATTCTCCAGCAAACCTTCACAATGTAGGTACCTACATGGGCATTGATTAACATAGGTATAAGTGGGACACTCAGAAAGTTTTGTGAAAATTTAAATAAATTTTCTATACGTAAATATTTTTTATTAAATCCTTTCAAACTACTCTCTCCACTAGCCTCGATACAAAGTTTCATGCGTCTGAAACAGATTTCGAAAAACTTTTTCCAGTCCGCCGAAGACACCTCGTATACAGCCTGCTTAAACGCTGACAGCGCGTCTTCCGGCGACGAAAATTGTATCCCTTTGAGCTGTTTTATTTTATTTTTGGGACTAATAAGAAGTCACACAGCGCTAGGTCAGGGCTGTAAGGAGGGTGACACAGGGGTTTGACCGGCGTGCTGTCCAGGAAGTCCCTCGTTTTGAGCGCGGTGTGCGAAGGCGCCTTGTTGTGGTGGAACAGTAGCCCGCGGAGCCCTGTGTTTAGTCGCTTGTTGCTCAATTCAGAGCAAACTTCTGCCAAGCATTTGGTATATCATTCAGCGTTGATGCTTCTTTGGTTCCGTAAAGGAATTGACACTAAGTAGCCAGTCAAATTGAAAAGCTCGCGCTCAAAATCTTCCCCCCGCTTCTAGATCGCTTCGAGAGACGAGCCTGCTTCAAAGTTTATTACGGCACCATTGCACCCGGGCCTCTTCTGAGCATCGGTGAGGTTGTATGGAACCCAGCGTGAAACAATCCTCCTCACGCGAAGATGCACTTGTAGAATTTCGTGAAGGTTTCCCGATCCAACCTGCAGTACCTTTGTGCTGAATCTCTCGTAGCTCGCCAATTGTCTTGGATTTAAATTTTCACTGCTAGCACGTTTTCTTCCACACCCGTAAAGGGCGACCACTTCTTTCTTCTTCCCCCCAAGTTAGTCAACCGCGCTTGAATTCGTTATACTAACGACACACGGTTGCCTTAGAAGGGCCTTCATCCATGAATGCTATTTGAAGTCTATCGTACGATTCGTCCGGTTTCAGGCGAGACATGAAATCTTAAAAAGTCATAGCTCGAAAATATTCCCGGCGCAGATCCATTTCTTTATGAGACACGATAATTTAAATTAGCTCGCAAACAATGTGGAGGGAAATTTTGAAATTGGAACGTACCTATTTATGCTCAAAAATAATGATATCTATACTAATATTATAAAGAGGAAAGATTTGAAAGTTTGTTTGTATTGAATAGGCGCCGAAACTACTGGACCGATCTGAAAAATTGTTTTAATAAAAAGATTTTTTCGCAATACTTTCTGAGTGGCCACAGTATGGTATGGTACAAGTATACCATACCATACTGTGGCCACTAGCATCGTCAGCTCATAGATATCCGCAGCTTTTCAGCAGAGCATATAGTGCGAGTGATTATATTGAAGTATTCTAACTTTGTTTCATAGGATTTGAGGTTTCTACATTGCATAGGGTGTTGGCACCAACAAATTAACGAATAAGCGTTTTTGACAAACTTTAACTCAGTTATCTCATGACATGATATATTATATACAAGTTGCTATTTGTAATAACATTAGGGTTGTACCCTAATTGAACACTGAGCCTTATATGAATATTTTGGTCCCAATAGGAGAACTATTGGGACGAAATTAATTAATTAAAAAATTAATTTAAGTGTTATTGGGTTTTTCTATCTGGAATTTCTCAGTAGCAGCCCGAAGTCTGGATTTGTGCCCGGTAGATGGCAATAGGCTCGCCCCCTATTACATGGGACTTAAACATAACTGGCGAAATGTGGGTGTACTATAGGTACACCTCTGCCCAACCCTTCGGGGTAACAAGGCGTGATGTTATGTTTTATAGTAGAACTAACATTTTAATAATATGGGAAATTTTGTATGTTTATTAGAAATAAAAACAAACATTACAGGTTTAATTATTTGTTTAAATATTATGGGAAATCACATCAATACGGTCTCATCGAAGATATAAAAACTCTGCGCACGCGCAACTTTGTCAAGTCCACCATCCAAGGCATGTCCTCACCGACCCCGATGACCACATAACTCTCATCCAGGAGAGCAGTAGGGCCACCAGTACAGTGCACAAAAAATACAAACCGACATTCCGATCTCGCCGCCGAGGTCCTTCGCGAAGACCCCGACGTAACTGTCCCCTCCGACCCTTGCTCGACGAAGTGCCAGTCCGCGCCGTAGCTGAGTCTGTAGCTTTAAAATCGTCCGATAATGTTAATCATCAAAATGTGATCCAGCCTGTCCCATCTTGCTGCCCTCCCTCCAGCGAAGCCCCTTTTTTTTTTTTTGGTTTCGGGTTGGAAAATCCTCATGGATGTCCCCCGCTCCGGGGAGGGCGGAGGGGTCTGTCGGACTCTTACCGACTAAAAACCAACCCGGTGTTCCATCTCACACCTACGCCGGGGTCGCGGGAACACATTATTCTTCCACAACCCCGGCTGGTGCCGGCCGGCCCGCTTGCGCGGGTCCCGTCTCGGGCGGGGGGAGTGAGGTGTACTCCCCCCGCAACGTCTGTGGTCGGCGCGCGAGGAACACTACGCGCGCCGCCTTCTCGGGTCCTGATGTTGAGGGGCGACGGATGTCCCCGAATCCGTCGCCCCTGGACCCATTTAGGGGGGCCGGAAGAGGGCGTTGTCCGCCCTCCTCCGACGCCCGGTGCGTCTGCTGCGGGCCGGGTCGAGAAGATCTCTCTCTCCCTTTCCGCAGAGATGACCGTCTCGCAGAAGGAAACCACCGCGTCCCAGGACTCGACGCTGCCGACCATCGAACTCACTACGGTCGGCAGCGACAGGTCACTGCCTACTTCTGCAATGAGGGCACGGCGAGGCTCCTCCCAAGCGGCACACTCTGCCAGCGTGTGCCGTGCCGTGTCCTCCCGGCAGTCGACGCAGTGGTGACACCGGGCGTCCGGCTCCCTGTTTATGCGACACAGGTACTTCCCGAAGCAACCATGCCCCGAGAGCACCTGCGTCGCCCGAAACGTCAGGGAGCCGTGCCTTCTCCCGAGCCAGCGGTCGAGCACTGGCCGGATCGCCTCGATGGTGCTGAGGCCGGCGGTAGGGCGTGACAGCCTTATCCGCCATTCCGCCACCAGGACCTCGCGGAGCTGCAACCGACGCTGCTCGATATGGCGCTGCATCGGTCGCTCGCCCCGCTCCCGCGTCCAGCGAAGCCCTAAGCCGAGGTCCGTCCCTTAGCGAACAGTCGCTTAGTAAGTTTTTCGCCCCTGGCTTTGAGTTCGCTTAATGCAGCCACAGGATAGTCCGGTTAAGTAGTCACGACCTCTCAAGGTCAACTACGAGATGTTTGTTTTATGTTATAGTGTAAGTTAGTTGATTAATTAAGTACTCGTTTTAAAATTTATATTATAGGATAATTTTAAGACCTCGCTATCGCATTGGGTATCACCTGTAATGATAGTTGTAAGGGAGATTTTAATTAATTAATAAATAAATAACAGAAGAACAATTAGCCGCGACGCGTTATTTTGTTAAAAACGACATCCTGTACTTAAGATATTCTCCAACTGGAGAACATTCTCGACTTCTTTGCTACATTCCCAAAGGGTACAGACTAAGTCTCCTTCGTATATTCCACGATGAGCACGAACACCCTGCAGGCTTAGCATGGCGTTTTCTGTTTCTACTCTACTGTAGAATAGAAATCGCTTTCTACGCTCCTCGAAATCTCTTTTTCGCGAGCACGAGGACATACTTAGACTCAGGTTGCTTTATAGACAGTGATTTTCCATAGCAACGGGTTAGTTGCTAGTGACGTGTATAACTACCCATTTTTACCGTACAATTGCGTTTCGTTTCTGTGTAGACAGTAGAAAGTTTTCTACTGTCTACATAGAAACGAAACGCAACGCCATTTTTGTCTACTCTTCCGTCGACAATACGCTTCTCTAGGGCGCTCGTGCTAAGCCTGCTGGAGTTGACAAGACAACTGACCTAATTACTAAAAAAAAATTGTTTCCTGGGTTACGTGCATTTGTTCAAAAGTATGTTTTACACTGTTTAGTGTGCTTATCTCATAAAAAGATAGCTCGGGCCCATTTACAGGCCATCCATTCATGGGAAAAACCCGAATCTCCATTCGATACCATTCACATGGGATACGCTTGGACCCTTACCCGAAATAGATGGGTATCGCCACTTACTGATAGTAGTAGATGTTTTTTCAAAATTGTGTCTTTTATACCCCATGTATCAACAAGAGGCAAACGAACAGAAAACTCATTTTACCAAAGTAATTTCCTTATTTGGGACACCTAAATTAATTGTGGCCGATAGAGTTCGAATGTTTCAAAGTAACAAATTCCTTGACTGGGTTAAGTGTACGGGCTGTGATGTGCATCGTAGTGTTCCACGCGCGCCCTCCTTAGACGTTGCGGGGGGAGTCAAACACCTCACTCCCCTCCCCCCCCCCCCCCATCACGAGGAGGCCCGCCGAAGCGGGCCAGCACCAGTCGGGATTGCGGAAGAATCTTAAATTCCCGCGACCCCGACGTAGGTATGAGATGGAACACCGGGATGGTTTTTAGTCAGTAAGAGTCTGACAGACCCCTCCGCCCGCCCCAGGGCGGAGGACATCCATGAGGATTTTCCAACCCGGAAAAAAAAGGGAGGAAACCTCCTCGGGCCTTCAAAGTTGATTCTTTCGTTTTTGTCAGGAAAGAAGCTCAATCAACCGGCAAGATGGACTCCTGTATGCGGGGACCTTACCGCGTGATGAAGATACTGTCACATGGGCAGTATGAACTGCAACTCCTGGCTGGCACCTATGGGAAGTCAACTCAAGCAGCTGAGTACATGATCCGTGGCGCGGAGTGTGATCTCCTGAAGTATGTGCTGCTTTCTTCGATGGTGATTTGTTTTGTGTTAGGATGAGTGACATGCTGTGTTACTATCGTAAAGGTTGAGAATAAGCTTCACGTAGTGCCTCTTTTCTTAACCGACTGCTCTCAAAGCCCAGAACAAAGGCTTCATGAGCCTGACTGTGAACACTTTTCGCCGATGCTAGAGACTGACTTGCAGAGCTGAAGGAGCCCGAGGACGGACTCCTGTCAGGAGAGGCCGTATGGGAGATTACATCACTACGGTCTCACCGAAGATATATAAAGAAAGAAAAGAAAGAAAAATGCGTTTATTGGCATTACGACACAAAACAATTACACCTTAAAATTATAAAAAACAGAAAACAAATAAAGTAATGCCAAAAGGGCCTCAGCTCAGCATAATCTCAGATGACAACACAAGATGACATCTGACGCTGGTTTTCAGCTGCAACCCACGAGTTCCATACGCCAGAATACTAAAACACAGAGAAGTGTGTGTCCGTTTTAATGACATACATGTGTGTATGTTTGTGTTAGGATAAATGAAATACTAAAATAAATGCCCAGTTTCTGCGTATTTCCTACATACATTAAAATAGTAATCTATAAATAAATAAAAAAGTGAAAACCACTCCACGACGTATTTGGCAAAATTCATTCATCACCACTGTCAATATATACTATTTAACTAAAATAAAAATTGATAAAATGGAAAATAAAAAAAAGAAATTCAAATTTTATAAAATTGTATAAAATTAAAAGAAATTAAATAAAAAATTGTAAAATTGATAAAATTGCTAATAGAATATAAACCCTGCGCACAGCGGTGACAGCCGTACGCCGCCAGTAATCGTCGAGATAACATCGTTTCGGTGGAATATTTAATCCGACATTTTTCTACCCAGTTTTTATTTTGTCGTATTTGATTATTTATTAAAATTACTAGCTGCTCCCCGCGGTTTCAACCGCATAAATCTCGATCCTGTGGGAGTTTTGGGATAAAAAGTACTGTATGTGTTAATCCAGGTTATAAACTATCTGTGTGGCAAATTTCATCCAAATCCGTTCAGTAGTTTTTGCGTGAAAGAGTAACAAACATCCATCGTATGGATGGATTACAAAATTACAAACTTTCGCGTTTATAATATATGTAGGACTCCCAAGCATTTTATTTAGAAGTCGCCTCCAAGTATAACGACAGCTACGATGAATTTCCACAAAGACGGGCGGCGTAGATTGAGTCGGTGTCGGTTTTTGATCTCCGAGTTCCATCTCGGACTGCAGTTTTCTGAAGTGGCGGCTGTCCGATTTCTCGTAGGCTGATATGAGTCTTTCCTTGATGGCGTTGAATAGTAGGTCCATTATCTGCTCGATGTCTTGTCGCTCAAGCTGTACAATGACCATCTGGGCGAGCTAGGTTTGGCCTTTCTTGAGGTCGTTAGTTGCTGCTTTGAAGCTGATGAACCAGAGCCGTGGTCAATCGCGCCAGAATGGTGGAATTCGTATAGTGAGGGATATGGCACCAGCTTCAGTCTTCGGGGCTGGGTGCAATGTTGAGCTAGATTGTTCATTCGTTGGGCAGGTATATCGAAATCTTGAATTGGGTGAAGGTGCTTCGACGATGCTGGCTGAGCTTCGATGATCTTCAATTTCTTCACTGTGTTCAGGCAGGGGTCAGTCACCACTTTTGGAAGACTTTAGTTCAGTAGAAGGTGGAAGAAATACTTGTTGTCGATGAATGAATGTGAATAATTTATTTTGAAAATAATACGAATTTTATACCATTTTACAATCTACAATCGAACAATAAAGCAATAAAAACATGTAAGTACATTCAACTTAATAGAACATTTACAAAAACATAACAAATTGGATTTGCATTTGACAGGATTGCGTTATTTCGTCCAGTCACATCACAGCACACTGTTGTAGTATTGATTCCGCGAGGTGGCGCCTGTGTGCACGTGGCTGTGACGTGGCGGACGCGTCTAGGGCATAAATATAGGTGCCTCGTAGTTCGCGCTACCTCTGCTTAACGGCCGGCCGCCGTCGAGTGAAGATCTGTGTTGTGAGTTGTGAATTGCAGACGTGCGTCGTGCGGCGAAGACTGGAGAGTTCTAGAGATCATGTCGGTGGCGTGTGGCTTCTGCAGCTCCTCTACATATGTTTTTTTTTAAACGTGGCCCCACACTAGGAATTACTCCTGTATCGTAGGTGCGTTCACAAACATGAAAACTCACATACACAAGACACCCAGACCCGGAACAACTATTTGTAGGTTATACAAATGTTTGTTCCGTGCCGGAATCGAACCCGCGACACGCAGCGCAGCAGCAGATCTCTCAACCACTGCGCCAAACGTGCCGTCAAATATATAATAATATTTCTTTAACGAATGTCAAAACGTGGTTGTACCAGTTCTTTTCAGAACTGTTTGATTCTGTGTTTCTTTAACTGATAGTCAAAACGTGGTAAAGTGCTGTGATGAGTGCAGGTTTTACGCTTTGAGCATTCAATTGAAGAATGGTTAGTTTGATACTAGATTTGTTGTTATACATTAAATAATTCAAACAGTTTTTTTTTCGACACGTTATCAATCACCACTAAAATCAATCATTCTACACAACATTGAATCGCCATTTAATTTTTTACGCTACAGAACGCCTCTTCAAAAATTTTTATTTACTTTTATTCTAGCTATAAGCTCATCAAAATGCACCTCTCTCTTTCGAGACACGTCGGGTTCATCTTGATTGCTTGATTCATTCAAACTTTCCGTTTCCTCTTCTCTTTGGTCCAATCATCTTCAGTAACACGTCTTTTCGTGTGATTTAGCACTTTTTTGCTTTTTTTGTTGTGGGTGAACTAAGAACAATCGTCTTAGTTTTGACGGCTCGATGTTATTATGCAAATAAATTTGCCATGTTTGCAACGCTGATAGGTTCCGTCCTTTCTCTGTGTGAAGAAAGAGCTACATATAACGATAAGCCCTCCCTATAGGTACAATTAAACGCTGCCATAAGCTCTTTGAGTTTTTTTTTCTTTCTAATATGCGGGACAAATTTTTGACAACGCCATGTGTTGCCAAAACTCCTTTGAAATACAGCCGGACTGCTTCACTCGTAATCCATAAATCTTCTGGCGACTCATTCATATAACGCCTTTTTTGCCGCTGCAATGAAACTAACTCAAAGCTATCGGGGCAAGATAAACAACTTTCAAGGTTTTTAAGGTCATCTTCACCTAGGTCAAGATTTCACATAGGGTCTTTGATGATGCCGTAAGAATAGGGTTTGATATCTGGTCAACGTTTACTAAATCTCCAGCCCACATCTTTAAGACCTTTACAAGTTTCTAGCTTAATTGCGCTCATCTCGTTTGTATAATCAATATGAACCTTGTTATTAGATATTACTGTTATATGTATAATACCTGTATACCTGTTGTTATATGTTTAATACCTGTATCTCTTATATATAATCTTTGTTATGTATGTGTGTGTCAACATGATGTATGTGTGAGTGGGCTGCGTCCCTGCCTCGCTCTAACCTACGAATAAACAGTGTGATTTTAGCTGTCAGTAGTTTCACTTGCGTCCCTACGTACCCACATAACAGTGGCGACGAGTTTACCCACAATCGTGAGAAAAAAAAAATCCTTTGTTTAAAAATGGCACAAGGATTTTGTGGAATTTTAACAACTTTTGATCATAATGTCATCAATCGATCAATGATCGTATTACGCAGTGGCTCATCGCAAATAACATCGATGCGAAAAATGATGCGGCGGGAACCAGGAGGCGAGCTATACTACTCAGCGCACTCAACGAAAATTATTCTGTGACCATTAACAAACAATTAGTAATAGAACAATATCCTTTGCCGACGGTTCACGAGTTATTTTCAAAACTACACGGTGGTCAGCAGTTTTCGAAAATTGATTTGTCCAAGGCCTACAATCAATTTCAGCTCGATTATGAGTCACAAATCATAACTATTTTATCACGGCTATTTTATCGCAAGTTGATAGTGACATGTTAGAACGACCCATATCATTCGCGTCCCGAACGCTCACGTCAGCGGAAAAACAATACTCGCAAATACAGAAAGAAGCCACAGCCATCATATTTGGTGTAAAGCGTTTTCATCAATATCTGTACGGCAGGTACGAACCGTTTATATTACGTAGCGACCACAAACCCTTGATTTCTATTTTTGGGCCCTATAAGGGCATACCAGAGGTATCGGCTAATAGGCTACAAAGATATGCAATGTATTTAAGCGCGCATAATTACAAGATCGAGTACGTTCGAAGTGCAGATAATAACGCAGATTATTTGTCGCGAGCGAGTTTACGTCACGAGCCGAAACAGGCAGAGGAGCGGGGGGACAGCGGCGCTCACGCAGCTGCAGCCGCGGCGCCTATCGACCGGGCAACTTATATTAACTTTGTGGTTGAAGGCAGTATGCCAGTGACACTGGACGAATTGCGCAAGGAAACTGCCAAGGATGTCACTTTAGCAAAAGTAATTAATTACGTTAATAAAGGTTGGCCTAGACAATTATTGTCGGATTTATGTATTAAGCCCTATTATTTGTGTCGGACACAATTGTCACATGAAAATGGTTGTCTTATAAGAGGACATAAGGTCGTTATTCCGGTAACATTGCGCTCAAAACTTTTACATGAGTTACATAACCCGCATTGGGCATTGTGAAAACCAAAGCTGAGGCTAGATCACGATTTAGGTTCCCAGGGGTTGACGCGGCGTTGGAGGCAATGGTCAACTCGTGTGATATCTGTCAACAGTTGCGCCCGTCCCCGCCGCGAACGCCAATTGCTCCGTGGCGGTACCCGCCATTGATTTCTTAGGCCCGTTAAATAATCAAATGTTTTTCGTGGTTGTAGACGCGCACAACAAATGGGTGGAGTTGTACGATGTCACTAAGTCTACAACTTCCACGAACGTCATAGGTAAGCTATACGATTTTATGTCCAAGTACGGCCTACCACATACAATAGTAAGTGACAATGGGACGGCGTTTACGTAATATGAATTTAGGAATTTTTGTTTAAGAAACGGCATCGACCATTTGACGTCACCAGCGTACAATCCAGAGAGTAATGGACAGGCGGAAAGTTTTGTCAAAATCGTGAAAAAAGGCATAAAATCATGTGTTATCACTTCGCGCAATAAATGTGATCACCAGTTAAAAATATTAAAATACCTTTTTGACTATAGGAATTCTGTTCATTCTGTCACAGGGTTCTCACCAGCAGAACTAGTGTTTGGCCGTAAGATGAGGTCACGCTTAGATTTGATCAATCCGAAAACGCCGGCGCCCTCTCTCATAAACCCCAGTAATAATGTTAATCGTCAACAGTGTTCGCAAATTAAATCAAGTGGAAGATATAATAAACAAGTGTTTAAGCCAGGGGACGAGATAATGTATAAAAAGTTTATAAATAATGTTAAATTCCATTGGTGCAGAGGCATTATTAAAAAGAGACTGGGTAAAGTACTTTACCTCATTCAGGATTTGAGTTCATCGCGTGATGTTAAAAACATAAGAACCAAATAATACCATATAAAGGGGGCAAGGGTAATGTTTCACAACAGCCACAATATCATTATGACTTTGACGACTTTAATAATAACTGTCACAGCGAGCCGTCAACTGGCAACCTTCAGATACAGAGTCCCGGGAGGGAGGAAACTGATGAGGCAAATCTGCAATCACCACCGTCTTCAGACACAGATACAGTGTCGGATCCGGTTTCAAGGAATCCAGACAGGCTATTGAGAAACATTCCCAGGGTAGATTACAAACCTTTTCTGTAACCTTCGTATGTATTTGTTTATTTATTGATCTTGTATTTGTGCACAAGTTTGTAACATTTTGGTCAAATAAGGGAGGAAATGTTATGTATGTGTGTGTCAACATGATGTATGTGTGAGTGGGCTGCGTCCCTGCCTCGCTCTAACCTACGAATAAACAGTGTGCTTTTAGCTGTCAGTAGTTTCACTCACATAACAATCTTGCAAGCGCAAATTGCCTTGGTAGCTTTTCTTTAGAGGTAACTTAAACCTTAACACTGCTTCCTTTCACTTTCTTCTCCTTATTTGTACTAATGTCCATTCTGTCTCATCCTCCTCTCTGTCTCGTTTTATCGGTTTAATCGAATCTTCATTTGTTGTCCCGCCCATATTATATTGCTCCACGTCTTCCGCTATAGTATTGTTGCTGCTAGTCAAAACACGCCTTACATCAACATTTTCGTTAAAAAGTAGATTTTCATTCTCTATTGTTACCAATTATTCTAATAGACATATTACTAAATGATAAATATAATGTAAATAGGTTTGTAAAAACACTTTTACACGTCAATCATATTTGAAAAATTAGATGAGATCGGCGTTTCCTATCTGACTACTCTGAGAAGAAAGGCCCAAACAAACTCAGAGGTAACAGTCTCTTTTAAAGTCCAGACAGAATCTTGGTCAAGTCATGTGAAGACCATGTGGATTGATGTCTGAAATGGTCTTTAGAGGAAAGAACCACAGAATGAGTGGACCTGTCCAGTCAGTGCACGCATTTGTCAGTTGTCATGCAGCTCAACACAGAACTAAAGGAGCTAAACGATTCGACGAACATTACCAAAGAAAGGACATTTGGCTAGGCCGTATAAATTACTGAAACTGCCAGACCATGATTAAAACTTAAAAAAAATGCATTAAAAAAACGACAAATCCACAATGTCTTCACATTCACAAATTAAAATAATATAATACTTTACAAAGTAAATTAACATGTCATTGTATACATAAAGATAATCTTGGTCATATCATATGAGGACCATGTAGACTGGTGTCTGAAATGGTCTTTTGAGGAAAGAACCACAGGGATTTGAGTGGACCTGTCCAGTCAGTGCACGCATTTGTCAATCATCGTGCAGCTCAACTCAGAACTAAGGAGCTCAACGATTTATATTAGTTAACGATGATCTAGTCCGCTTCAAAGTCAACGACGACAACCGAGAACAACAAGCTCATTAAGTCATTAACTAATGAGGTGCGAATATCGTTTACTACACGCGTCCGTTCGAAATGAATTCCGCCTCGAAACTTTTAAAAAGATTTTGTTCCAACCAAATTCACTAAAATCTATCATTAACTCTTTCTTTAAGCTGAGTTCTTAAATTCGGAGGGTACTGTACCTTAAGTAGGTTTCCTTATAAAACTGATTTTTAGAGAGAAACGCTCACACAACGGCTGGCTGCGAGCCTATATAATAAAACTACTCTGTGCTGCGAGCGCGTTTGTCTTTTTACTGTTAAAGTTGTTATTGAACCGGGAAGAAAAAATGTTGCCCTAAACAAAAAAAATATTGCACACAAAAATATAAAACACCAGTAGCGGGGTGTTTTATATTTTTGCCTATGTCACGAATCCACGACACCTCTTCCAGGGGTACACTGGCGTTAGTGGGGTGTTTGTTTTTTGCTAATTTAATATGCTTACATTTATTACCATTCAAAATCATGTGCTTTTCGAGCCACCGTTTAAGTGTCCGGATGGACACTTACAGCTAACTTATACAGCGTTCATAAACAATATGAAATTGAAGGCTATTTACAAGTTTCCACTGATAAACACAATAAATGAGAAAAGAAAGGTCGGTAAAAAACCTATACATAAATTAAGAAATAAATAGTACACGATCGACGAATACAAACAAAAAATAGTAAACTATCAACAAATATAAATTAAAATCATTTAGACAATTACTTTTCTGTAAAAAAAGCTTTTCACTAACTACTTAAGCCGAGACCAGGGCCGGACGCGAGAGATCGCCGCCGCCGATCGCTTCCGCGAGAACACTGCGGTCCTCCGCCCAAGCTGGGCAGACCTCCACCGTATGCTCCACCGTGTCTACCGGGTGATCCACACAATGGTGACACCCGGGCGTTTCCTCCCGCCTTATGCGAAACAGGAACCTCCCGAAACATTACCATGTCCGCTGAGGACCTGTGTCAGGCGGAAGGTGAGGACGCCGTGGCGCCTCTCCAACGACTCCTCAAAGAGGGGACTTATCGCCGCTTTTGTGGCGTGCCCAGCACTGGGTTGCGACAATCGCACCCTCCATGTCGCCATCAGATCCCGCCGGAGCTCTGTCCGCTGTACCTTGATTTCTCGCGGCAGCGGAATTACACCCGTCGCGGCGTTTTGCCTCGTCCTTCCTTTGCCTTGCCCTTTATTTCTAAACTAAGTCCCGCAAACGGAACTCACAGAAATGAAAATACTATTAATTAATAACCTTTAGCTGAAGTCTCTGCACCTCGTTGCGCACATCTCTGCGCAGCTCGGCGAGCGCGGCGTCGTGCGAGGCGTGCGCCGCCTGCGCCGCGTGTGCCGCGTGCGACGCGTGCAGTGCGTGTGCCGACACGCTCGGCCGCCGCTCGTCCAGCTCCTCCTCGATGGTGTCTTGCCGCGCGCTCGCGCCGCCCACGCTTAACGCGCTTGCCGAGCGGCCCTTCGCGAACGTTGCCTGCCGAGTGAGAATCAATTATATAATCAACCGAGTGGCTCAACTGCACTCGGGACACATGCCACGTTCCGCCGTTCACCTTGAGCGTGAGTGCGGTCGCCGTAGACGCGACGGTCACGGCCGGCGCCGACGCCGCGGTTGGCGTGGGCTCGGCGGAGGCCGCGCTCGCCAAGGGCCGGTCGCGCGCGCTCAGGCTGCGCGTAAAGGCGCCGCGTGCAGGCTCAGGCGCGCCCGCGTCGAGCGAGCCCGTGGCCAGCAGGCGGCCCCACTTGCCGCGCGCAGCGGAAGGCGCGGAGGGCGCGGGCGCAGGGTCGCCGCGCTCGGGGTCGGATGGCGCAGCGGGTGCGCTTGCGGCCGAGGCGCGCGTGGGCGCGGGCGCGGGCGCGGCGGCCACGCTTCGCTCGCGACGGAAGCGCGAAAATATCTTGCGCACGAGGTGGTCCTGCGCCTGCTCGAGCTGCGGCTCGCGCTTGCGGCGCTCCATTAGCTCACGCTCACGCCGCACGTCCGCCACCTTGCGGAAGATGAGCCGGTGGCGCAGGTTGTAGGTGAGCGTGAGGTTCCGCGCAAAACTGTTCGCGAAGGCCTGGTAGAAGTCCAACACCTCGAGCAGGCGGTCGCGCTTGATAGTGTGCAGGTCGCAGTACGTGAGCGCGCGCACGTTGGCCGCCGACTGCCCCACGGCGCTGTCCTTCCAGAACGAGTCGCCGAACACGTCGCCCTTGCCTGTAACACGAGCGCCGGAGCCGAGCGTCAATACGCTGATTCTGCCCTCTCTGATACAATCCCAAAGCATGAGTACCTACTAGATATAATATTACACCATCACAGAGTAGGTCCGGACCTGATGTAGATTGATTGAGAAGGAAGTGGCAACACTCGAACTGTTTACATTTTGTATTAAAAATTTCTAAACAGTAAAAATAAATGTCTAAATGGTATAATAAGTGGCGCAACAAAGTGTAATACATACTTTGCGATAGTGATATTGTTTGTGACAATTTTGACCCCGTGAAATATCAAATATGCCACTTGTGTAATACGAAAACTAAAACCAGTGATAAACGAGTTATACACAATAAATTGGTGCTTCTTCCAACGTAACAACGTCAAAACTCAAACATTAAGCATAAATAATTACTTGAGTGGCAATTTTATTAACCCAAGTGGCTAAAACTTAAAATTATTAAATAATTAATACCGTTTCGAAAAGATATTTTAAAAATGGACTTTGGCCCCTAAACATTGTACGACACCTAGCGACATAACGGCCACAAGGGCTCACTAGGCGAACTAAAAGAACTACGCTTCTCGCCGCCAGAGGGCCAAACCTACTATTAGTGTTTCCAACGTAGGAATAATTAAGTATTTATACTTAAAATTACTAGAATGGGTGATGAAAACATAACGCTGAGAAAAAAAAAACCAGTCTACCTCGTTCTCAGAAACGTCACTTTTCGATGCTACAGTTATGATTATGCCAGAAACTTCACTCCCAGACGATAAAACCATTGCGACGCTACAGGAAGATATCAATGATCTAAGGATTAAGTTGCAAAGCGCGAATCAAGAAGTTGACAACTTGCTCTGTGTGAATAAAACTCTTAAGTCAGATCTAGTTAAATGTAATCGTGTTATAGAATTATATAAGAAGGTTGGTGCAGGAGAAGCCAAGTGTGCCACTCCAGGTTCTAAACGAAAGGTTTCAAACCCGAAACTACAAGTGAGTAGCCTAACTTCAACCCCAATAAAAAATATTTTGAAAATAAATCTACATTTCGAATACAAATTTTGAATAAGGAGACCCACACATTTCATACGCCAGCAAAATTAAAACACCAAACATCGACATACTGCAGTACTAATCAACCAAGAACGGAAAACGTTTGCAAACAAACATAAACAGATGTACATTGTTGCAATACATACATCAAGACAGCAAAGCCGAAAAAAACAGTACTGTTACACCAACAAAACAAATTCTTTATTCAAGAAGAGAAGAAGAGACAACAAAATAAACTCAGACAACAGTAATTTAAAACGTAGCTAAATTTGTGTCTTAAGCACCGACAACAAGAATAAATTGACACTGCAGAAAAAACTATGGATAAATGTGGACTTTGCCACTACATCACACCTCATAGAAATGTCCAAGCTCTCCCAAAAGGTATCAAAGAAAAAGTGGCAAAGGTGGCGAAGACTTCCAAATCACATGTAAATATTATGACAGTATTGTATTAATAAGACAAGTTTTACAACATTTTATTGCATCTGGCCATGAAAGTTTATTGTGCCTTCCTGGTTTCCGTCCCGCCGCTTTTTTGCCGCAAAACAAATCGCGGAGGGGCATGTATTCTAGTTAGAACTAGGCATCAATATAAAGAAATACCATATATTGCAAGATAACACATTATAATTTATAAAGAGCAGACGTGTATTTTGAAAACTTAATTAAATTATCATCAACCCATTTTAAATCATAAGTAATTGAAATATAACAAATTTGGCATAATTAACTGTGACGGAGTTATAGCTAAATTCTCGTAAATGTCAAACACAGAGCGGAAGCAACAACGCATCGCAGCTCTCTTCACTTCCTTGGGTAAAAGAGACAGGATCATCATTTTTTGTATTCTTCACACTTGCGGTGCGCGTACGATTCACGTGAGTAGCTGCTAAACCCAGATATAACCAATACGCTCACCGACTGGAAGTGTCATCGGCATAAGAGTTGGAGGTTCTCCACCAAATTTGTCTGAAATGCATATTGAAATCACTCCACAGATTACTCATCGTTATTATAAATGAAAGTTAACCGATGATGATGACTTGATAAAAACAGAGGTGTCTGAATTGCGAAAGGAAATGTCCGAAATGATGTTGCTCTTAAAGACCTCAAAAAATGATCAAGAATATAACAATAAGCTGTGTCAAGATGTAACTGCCATCAGGAATTAAGTGGGCAATATTAGTAAAACCATTGAAAACCTAATCTCTGAAAATACAAATATCTAATCTATACTTAATGGCATAGCAACCGTTTCTGAAAACACAGAAAAAGAGTTATGCTTTTAGAAGCCTTAGTAAGTAACCTCAAGTGCATTCCACCATCGACTTCAGACCAAGCGCATACAACTTATGAAGAATTTGTTAACGAAATTCTAGAACGAAATCTCCGAGCTAAAAATGTTATAGCGTCTGGTATCGCCAAAACTAAGAATAAATCAATAACCGAACGCCAAGAATACGAAAGGGCAGAAATTACTAGAATAATTAAACTTGCCTACAATGACTGTCCCCAACATGAGAAAATTATGCGTCTAGGTAAATATAAATATAAGCCTAAGCATTCCCGCTCCATTAAAGTATGTTTTTCATCGGAGGACACAGTGAAAGCTATATTTCGCAACAGAAATAACCTGGACATAGAGAACATTAAAAAAAATCCGACCAAAGTCGACCGTGGTCGGAATTTTTTCAAAATCTAAAAGACGAGCTGCAAAAACACACTGCTACTGGGGAAAATAACCTTACCATCAAGTATATTAAAGGAGTACCTAAAATCATCTCGACAACCGAGCAAATACCCACGCCTGAGTCGACAACATCAAAAAACGAATTTCCTGCAGAGAGAATAACATACCAAACTACGAATAATTACGCTGATATAGTCCCAACAAAAAAGTCCCTGAAAATTTTCTATGCAAATGCTCGTATATAGTTAAACCGGGTAAATTCGATGAGCTAAAATTTATTATCGCATCTTTACAAGCAACCACGCACATTATTGGACTTTGTGAGAGATTGATCAAAAGTGATGATGAGGTAAGAATACATCAAATTCCATGCTACACGCACTATTATAACTTTAGACAAAACAAAAGAGGAGGCGGGGTCTCAATATTCGTACACAACAATCTAAAACACCATCTCATAGAAGAACATTGAATAGACTATAGACGATACTCATTACCTCTGGATTCATGTAAATAAGTTGTCTTTGAGCATTGGTGCCATAATTATATAAACCAGACAAAAGCAATATGAACAACTTCCTGGAGATTTATTCACTTCAATTACAGAAGAAGAAGAGAGCAATAGTATTTAGCAATTTTGACCTAGACTTGCTGAACCCAGACCGAGCAATCCGTAACTACAAGAACACACTGAAACGAAAGTAACTTCAAAATTTTGAACAAAATTGACCGTGAATATATGTACCCGAGAAACTACCTCGACCAAAACCTTACTAGACCATATCTCGTCCAAACTACAGGAAAATAACTTACATATCGTCATGATTGAATCTGCGATGTCCGACCATAAGCAAATATTTTTAGAAATTAGACAGACTCCGTGGTGGACCAGACTGAATCAGCCTGCTAAAAAAAGCCTTTGATGGTGGAAGCAGACTGAATGAGTCTGGTGGAGACGCAGTCTGTTTTGACGTTAAAGATTATTATAGTTCTGTATTTTAAGCATTCAAACTTGCACAGAGTGTACTAAATAATAATATAATATAATAAAACTGTTTATTTTTCTTCCACAAATAACACTTATTAGCAAAAACTAAAAAAATGGAACAAATAATAAATAAGATGCAGTACAATGTTCATTTGTGGGAGACTGGTGCCTAAACTAAGCCGAGACTTGTATTTCAGGACACCAGGGACTCCCCCCTACAGGAAAAATATCATCAAAAATAATTACTATGTAAAGTGCTTAGCGAAAGTTACATTTTTTATGTTACAAAGGCAAACTATTTGTTGGAAGAAAAGGAAAAACAATGAAAAAAAAAAACTAACTTAAATTTGTATGAAGTGTCGTGGAGTTCAAGTTGCATGTGGGATGTGGGTGAGGGTGTGATGTATTTACTGTGTGTGTGTGTGTGTGTAGTGAAGTGTTGAAAGGGTGAGAGGGTATGTCAGTGGTTCATGTCACGTTATTTATCAACTAGACAAATGGTTCCTGTTACGTTTTTATGACTAGTAGCTCTTCTGTTTTTGTGTAGTTCAATTTTAGTAGCCAGTTAGTCAATATAAGTTTACATTTATACTTATTGTGACTAAAAATACATAACTCTTTATTTCTCTTATTGTAGAGTTCAGGTCCTCGATAAGTATAATTTTTTTGGGCAAAACCTGTTTTAGATTTGATGGTGCTACATATTGCATACTGCCTCCTCGTTGTTAATTTAGAAAGATCGAAAGAGGATGGATCAGAGTGTTGCCGTAGAATAGTAAAAAGGATGTAAATTTGCCTAACAGTAAAAAACTCAGCTTCCTAATACAGTGCGTCAGTGGGATAGAGCCGTGGTTTTGAAAGGCCAACTTTCAGAATCAACCTTTGGGCTCTTTCTATTTACAACATTTTAGTTTTACGCCACCTCCCCAATTTGTTACACAGTACGTCAGTATAGATTGAACAAGTGCAAATTATACCATTTTAAGCGTTTCACCCTTTGCTATATGTCTAAGCTGTTTAAAGATATAAGTCAGTTTCCGCACTCTTTTACATAAGTTGTGAATGTGTTCATCAAAGGACAACCTTTTGTCAAACACCCAAATAACGAATACTCTGCGTTGGCTGTACAGTTCAGCAGGTACATTGATTCAAAGGAGGAAATGAGCACTGATGAGCAAATATGGAAGGCTTATCTTGTAAGAAGTTTTCTACACCCCTGATTGCAAAAGGAATGTATTTTGTTTTATCTGCGTTAAGAGTGAGCAAGTTTGCAGCGAGCCAGTGATAGACCATATTCAGACCAGATTGAGCTAAGGAATATACTTCCTCCCAAGAATTGCCCTTGAAAGTAAGAGGTGTGTCATCTGCGTAAGATATTATTTTGCAGTTTTCAAGATTAAGATGACATAGCTCATTTATATAACACAGAAACAAAGTGGGGCCAAGAACACTACCCTGAGGAACCCCGTGCTCGATAGAAAGTTCATCACTCAGGTGGTCCCCAATCCTTACACGCTGCGTACGATCGGATAAATAGTCAGCTATTAATATTAGTTCATTACCCCATATTCCCATATTAGATAATTTACGAATTAGGGTGGGGATAGACACTGTGTCAAAAGCCTTGGCAAGATCGAGAAGGACGGTTAGGCATTTCTTGTTTTCGTCTATGCTTCTTACCAGAAAATCAGAAAGAGTGTGAACAGCCTCATCAGTGGATTTACGTGCTCTAAATCCATACTGTGTTTCAGCAATAGTTTTATTTGACTCTAAGTATTTTATTAGTCTAGAATTAATAGTACGCTCAAACACTTTCGATAGTGAAGAAAGGATAGCGATGGGCCTATAGTTTTTGACACAGCCTGTATCCCCAGCCTTATTTATGGGGATAACAATTGTTTTTTTTAGTACCTTGGGAAAGACACCCGTATCAAAGCAACGATTTATGAGATCAGTGATAACGGGAGCCACCACATCCACAACATTTTGCAATAGCCTAGATGAGATGTTATCCCAACCAGGTGAGCATTCACTCTGTAAATTAAGTATTGCAGTTTTAACTTCTATAATATCCACTTTGAGTAGTACGAATGAATTGCTAGGGGTGGCGTCTCTAAATTCAGCGGTGTTATTGAAATATGGCACATTTGAGGGTATGCGTTGAGCTAACACTTTTCCAATAGTAGAAAAAAAGGTATTGACATTATCAATAGATGAAATAAGAATGCTACACAATCGCATTTGCCTTCACTGGAACGTGAACGGCGGTTGTCATAGTCAAATACTATACTATAGAACACGCGCCGCGCAGCCCGTTTTCGACCGGTCGACGCACATTTTGCCAAGCTCCGGAGACCTATCTATTCTATAATAAACTTATGCAGCCCGGGACTGTAAACAGTTTTTAATGCTTACATTGTTGATGTGTTAAAGATTTTGGATAGAAAATGTTATTACAACAAACACCGTGAGCTATTTTGGCGCCACTTTGCTGCATTCGGCGTTGCATTCCCCGTATTACAATTTATAATGACGAGTATACTATTGTGATCAAGCTGTTGCTACTACGTACGTCATTATGTATCGTATTATTCATATCATGCATTAATTTTAACTGATAACGTAAGAAATTAGCGTAACATAGAAATGTAAAATACGCAACAAAAAAATCAGACTCATTCAGTCTGCTCCACCAACAAGGTTTTTTCACGTAAATCCGCGATGATCGAAATGGGTGGACAAGAATGTTATCCACATAGTAGAAATAAGGATTAAACGAGTAGAGTAAACTATTTAAAAAAATGTCATTTGGGATCCAGCGATCCCATGCGTGACTCAATGGCAAAACAAATTGGGAACTTGCGATCCCATCTAAAATCGGAACAAAATTTCGTATCCGTTTTCTGTCGTTCCTTGTCAGGTACTTGTGCATTTCGTAGTGCATTTCGTATTGTTTATTTATTTTCATAATGTGTTTCCATGATAGCATGCCTTCGAATTGTGCTAATCGATTAGTAATCATCATCAAGATGTAGAAAGTTAATTTATATTAAAAATAAATACAACAGAATTTAAACTATGATGCAATGTTTGAGTGGATGTTTTTTGCGCTTTTTTTCAAGTGTTTGTTTTGGTTAGACTTTACTGTTAAACTAAACACTTCTAGCATCTGAGACTCTGTCTGTGATAAGTATGTTGACCATTTGTTATTTTAAGATAACAACCCAAGCGACTTAGCCTTTAGTGCTCGCGGAATTGACCCATGAACACACCCTTTTTTTTGCTCGCGCCCGAGTTGTCAAAATGACGTCATGTTTTTGTAAAGCTTGTAGCTTGAATAAAAATGTATGGGGAGGTGTGTACTTTAAATGGATTATTGAGAAATAGTGTTTATTTATGTAAACTAAGCAACAATTTTATGAAACAATAGTTTATTTTTTGAATTACAATGACCCTTACACAGGAAACTGGGAAAAATTCCCTTACCCAGGTTTCAAATTAGAATTACTAATAAATTACAAGCAAAACTGGGCTAATCTATACATAATTTGTTAGCTTATTTAATAACGATTCCACCGACGTAACTTTTATACAGCTTCCGTGTATAACTTAGGAGTTATCATCGTTTTAATCACACGCGCCGTTTTTCCGCCCAAACACCCAAAAGTGGCGTCACCCATGCGCGCAATTGGCCCAAAATGGCTGCCACCGCAGAACGGATGCCCCTCCCCCCTTAAGAAAGTGGAATACACGGCATTGGATTACCCAAAACTGTATATGTGTTTTGAAGACATTATAAACAATACAAACGAATAAGAACCCGTTTATGAGAGATTGGCTAACAAACTACAGTATTGTTTATCTAAGAGCAAAATTACGAAAATGAAAGTTTAAAACCTTCCATGGCAAGATTGGATAAAGAAAGAAATTATCTATGATATTCACTACCGGCTTATGGCAAAAATGCAAATCAAATCTAGCAGACACGAAATTAAAAACTGAATTTGAGAAAACAAAAGCTAAAAAAAGTAAAGTAGCGCTCAACATACAAAAGTTGAAAAATACATATTACTATAAATGTTTTAAGGACAATAATATGACAAAACGTCGGCAAAATGTCGAAACTAATAAACGACCTATCCAAAAATAAAATTAGAGAAAGGACTGGACCAGTAAAACTCGCGACTGGCAATGGTACTATTACCGATCAAAAGGAAATATGAAAGGTTCAACTCTTACTTTTCTACTATTGGTTCATCACTAGCAAAACTCATCACTGATAAGATACCTAGCTGAAGAACCTCCAACAAGTGACTCAACGGAACTAAACTGTTTAATAACCGCAACCACGGGTGAGGTTATTAAAATCATAGATGATTTAGATCCAAAAACTAGTTCTGGCATTGATGGCATAAGTACAAAATCTTTAATATGTGTTAAAAAATTAATTGCTAATCAACTTACAGAATGTTTGAATCTTTGTTTAGATGGAGGTATTTTTCCGATGGCCCGAAAATTGCTAAAGTTATCCCTATCTACAAATCTGGAAGTAAGTCTGATCCTTGTAACTACCATCCTATTTCTGTCCTTCTGGTTTTCTCAAAAATGTTCTCTATTGATCTCATAACCAAATTAAATCGATCATAAGCAAACAGCTTTAGGTATTTTCATCGGCCTCAAAAAAGCTTTTGATACAATTAGTCCCGATGTGTAATTACAAAAACTGTCTCACATCAGAATCACCAAACACATGTATACTAATACGAACAATATTACAAAAGATATTCTTACAACACTACATTTTACCAAAAATCATCAAGTACAAAAAATAAAACTACGACACTCCAATTACTTAGTTACACGTCCTCCCAGAACAGTTAATTACGGGAAAAGAAATATTGAATTTGAAGATGTTAACATGTACAATAAAATACCCATGGCAATAAAAGAAGCGAAAAGTATGTAAGTATTGTTTTAAAAACAATTTAAATCCTACATAATGTGTCAATATCAATATTAATCCAAAAAATAATAGCTGTAGCAAGGGTCCATGCAAAGGAATAAAAATAATTTTTATTAGTCAGTCAGTACGCTGCCATGTATGCCACATCTAGTAATCCATCTACTTTTACTTTGGATCAGTGTTTACTCGGTTGGTGATTAGTTGATGAAATACTTTTGATACCACTACCTTCATTTTTACTTTTTGCGTCGATTTGTACGCTTATAAACATCCTATGTAAATTTAGTTTCTCAGAAAGTGAATTATTGTTAATTCTGAGGAATAATAAAGTTCTTTAACCACAATCTGTGACAGGCGTTTTTGAAATTTGTGGAATCGAATTGACAACTAATTCTATTATTATAATTTATAGTACACCCACATTTCGCCAGTTATGTTTAAGTCCCATATAGTAGAGGGCGAGCCTGTTGCCAGCAACCAGGCACAAATCCAGACTCCGGGCTGCTACTGAGAAATTCTAAATAGAAAAACCCAATAAAACTTTGCCCGACCCGACCCGAATAGAATTCCTAAATACAATTATTTGACATTTTATGATAGGCTTGGCATTGTTTTAGTAAGTTATGTTTGTTAATAAAATAATAATAAAATATGCGGCGATTTAAATATTGATACGATAAAAAGGAATAGGGACCACCTTGGATCTTGATCATTTTCTACTGAGTTTCAACCTGACATTAGAAATAAATCAACCTCCCAGGCTTACTAGTAACACATGTATCGATAATTTCGCGCATAACATACGAAGAGGATGCAACGCTGTAATTAAAGTTCTCATCCTTTCTGATCACACGTCACAAATAATCAGGGTCCCCTTAAATAAAACATGCCGCTTAAAAATCTGGAAAATTGTAAGAAAAGACTACTCCACAGAGAACCTCAAAAAATTCCGAGAATGCATTCGAAGATAAACTTTTAAGGATGTATATTAAAGTAATGATGCTAATAAGCTATATTAGCATCAAAAGATTTTATGAAATGTTCTCCCTATTTTATGAACTTTGCTTCCCTGATAACATAATAACTATTCATACTATTAAAAACGTAAAATGGTTATAGCGCGGCATAAAAAGCTGTAGTAAAAAACAGATAAAATTACTGTGGACATACAGACAAAATCCTGTATTAAAAATATAAACTAATTTTATAAAGTACTCTTTACAATATAAGAAAATTATCAAACTAACACAAAAAGCTCAAAATGATTGAGAATAAGTCGAAAGCTACATGGCAAATAGTCAATAGACCTAAAAATAACTCTCCCAGAGAACAAATTATGAGGATTAATAAATGTGACCTGAACTTTTCAAAACCTACTGACATATCAAATGCATTTAATAATTATTTTATATATGAAATTTAGAATAATTAAAACTGATATGGAATCGACAATATACTCGACAATTTTGTTGTTATTGAGTTCGTATCAAAATGTACCTACTAGCGACATCTATGTGTAGGTATGTGTAACATAATATTTGTGTCTTAAGAACTATGTGTGAAGGTAGAAATATAATAAAAACAGTCTGCACTGAATAACCGACGCGTTTACTTTACAGGACAATCCATGTTTATGCAGCCAGTTCTAACTACCGACGGATTGTATTTTGACGAATTTGATTGATTGAATTTGATATTGACGGAAGTACTGTAGGATTTCACGGGACGTCAACAAAGGCGATAAAATTTGTAAATGAACTTATAGCACCCGTATTAGCGCACATTATGAACCTTAGCGCTGACGGAGTTTATCCGGAAGACTTGAAGAAATAAATCATTAAACCACTTCTTAAAAAGATAACAAAACCGATATGAAGAACTATACCAAAATAGCTAAAATATCTGACTCGAATCCTATCTCTCCAACAGAATGCAATGTACAGAGATTGCATGAATATGTAAAAAGACAAAACATGTAAAGAGTTTTTTATCTCATTCTAGATTAATAAAGTTTGGTGTCCCACAGGGAAGCGTCCTTGGACCACCTCTTTTCTTAATCTATATAAATGATCTGAAAAAGGTGACTCAACATCAAATGGTGAAATTTGCAGACGACAGTACTGCAATAGTGATATGGATTGATTGCAATATTTATCAAGATGACATAAATAATACACTATCGGACATTATTAATTGGCTTGATAAAAATAAATAAATTATAAACTTGAAGAAAACAAAAATTATGCACTTTCACCAAAGAACTGTGGTACCAAAAGTTAATATCAGACATAGTAACTGTGAGATTGAAAAAAGTTAAAGTAGCATAATTCTTAGGTTTATTCCTTGATAACCAACTTAACTGGAAGGCCCTAGATGACCTTAGTAAGAAAATAAATAAATCAACATACGCACTTTTCCAAATTGCTAGAAAAATTAATATGGAAGCGCTACTAGTTGCATATTCACGGCTTAGAAGCCTTTTGAATATATGGCATAATTTTTTGGGGCAACTCTACCGATAAAGATATTGTTTTTAATGCTCAAAAAAAAAGTGTAAGATCAATGTGTGGTCAAAATTGATGATAGCTATGTACCATTCTTTAAATCGCTGAAAACACTTACCTTACCCTCATAATATTTTTTTTAAATAAGTGTTATCGTCAAAACAAACATGAGGTTATTCGAAAAAGTGTCAACGTTACGAGATGTCGCGATTCGTAGCCAATACGCAAATTCTAGCAACCAGCGCTGTAAGAAAGTGAGAAAAAGTGTTTTAGGCATGGCACCGCGCATTTACAATAAATTACCAGATGTCATGAAAAATTTTAATATTACGTAATAAAAAAAAAAACTGTAATTAATTGAAAAATTTTATTATACGACTGATGAATTTCTGAATGATAAATTAATGTAGACTTAGTTATTTATTGACTGCGGAAACAATTTTTGATTGAATTTTGTGACTTATTGTACATCGTTTATGATTATTAATTTTATTGCATTGACTGTAGAAATTATTCCATATTGTTTTTAGTTTTAGTTGATAGCATGCAACATTATTTGTCCGCCTCTTGGCATAACATAGCGAACTTTAATTTAAGAACTGTATTCACTACCTATGTTACACAAATAAAATATGATGATTGATTAAATGATTATTATTATTGATTTATCACCTTCATTTAAAGGAAATCCTGAGTATCACATACCGAGAATGGCGACGACCTCGTCGTCCTGGATGACCTCGAGGCTGCCGGTGACGATGAAGCATAGCGAGTCGATGGACTCGCCCGTGTGGTACAGCAGGTCGCCGGGCGCCGAGTGTGACATCTGGAAGTGCATGGCGAGCGCTCGCAGGCAGCCGTCAGACGCGAGCCGGAAGGCGGGGTGCTCGTTGAACACCTTGCGGTTCAGGTGCACGCAGATGTCTGCCTTCATGTCCTTGGGGCAGTAGTTCAGCACCTGCGGGAAAAAGGAGGTGAGAGCCTGCGGTGCGGGGGTGTGGGGGAGAAGGCGGCGTGGCATACCTTGTCGGTGTCCAGTCCCTTGGTCATGGCCCACGTGGACACTACGTAGTCCATGACGCGCTCGCTCAGCGCCTTGGGCACCTCGTGCAGCTTCATGAACTCGCGCACGTTGTTCAGCATGTCGTGATACTTGGCCGTGGCCGACGTCATTTGCTGGATGATGGTGGTGACGTGGCCGAATATGGTGGCGTACAGCAGGGCTGCCAACATTGGAACGCTTCGCGGTGAGCGGGAGCAGGCGACCCACTCCCCGCTCAAAGTGTGTCAGCGATTACTTCACTAACAAATTAGGTAAGTACACACAAATACTTTCCTAGCAACTAACTCTTTTCAAATGCATAAAATTCCGATTTTTTGTAACCCGAAAATTAATGTAGTGCAGTATCCGTGATACATACCAAAACTTACGTTTTTTTTTCAATGATTCATCAATATTATACGTTTGCAACGTTACGGGTGATCCAAAAGATGACGAGCGTCATGTACGACTACGCGAAGCTTCGCATCTAACATTCAGTCAGGTGCTAGATTCCGAGGAAGAGAACAAGCTAAACGAGGACGGCTTTGGTTTTAACAGGCTAGGTAGGTATGTATTTACAGATACAGTTTTTGGCAGTTGGTAAGCCAACAATAACAGAAAAAAGTCAGAAATCGTAATTGTTAATAAAATACTTATCATAAGACGAAAGGGTGGTCATCGGCAGCCACGCAGCACTTGTTGCGTGTCGTTATTATGTGTACCGCGAGGTCCGAGGTAACGGACGGCGTCAGCGCAAGTGACAGCTGGTCTGCGCAAATTATTTAAAACACACAGAAAGTGCTATCGTGTCTCATCGAGAGTTGACTGATCTTTCTTCGCACAATAATATTATGATTTAACACCAATACGTTACAATACAGTTATTCATTGTTTATAAGTAGGAATATATAAGTGTGATCCGAGCTCTTGCCGTACATGACGCTAATGACCACGTATGAGACGCGCCTCGACGCTTCGTGGGCCTGCACGGGGATTTGGGGTGGGGGCGGACAACACAACTAAATACCAACAAAATATAGACAGGTCTGTGGACGGAGAACAGGACTGGGCTGGGGTGGAGGGTGCAGCGATGGTGCGCGAGTACAACACACAACGTGCGCACTCGACAGTGAGGACACGAGGAGTGCGGGAGGCGCGGCCCCCGCTGCAGTGGGGCCCTGCGCGGGGGTCGCGCCGTGCTCCGGCTAATAACAGAAGAATTCCGGCACCTGCCACGATCATCATGCAGATGGTGAAGATCTTCTCGTTATCGGTCTCGGCGGCGACGTTGCCGAAGCCCACGGAGGTCATGCAGGTCATGGTGAAGTAGAGCGCGGTGACGTACATGGTCTTGCGCGAAGGGCCGTTGACGAGCTCGGGCCCGTCCGACTCGTTGGACCACACGTACGAGTACGGGCTCTGCGTTACGTTGGCGAGCTTCCACAGCCACGAGTACTGCAGGCCCGAGTCGGCGTCCGAGCGGCCTATGGAGTACCACACGCACGCCAGCCAGTGCGCCACCAGCATGTAAAAGCACAGCAGCAGGATGAGCATAGCGGCGCCGTACTCCAGGTAACGGTCCAGCTTGCGCACCACACGGCCCAGGCGCAGCAGCCGCACCACCTTCAGCGCGCTGAACAGGCTGCCGATGCCCTGCCGACGCAGAAACAGGCGATGTACCGCAACAGGTAACGAGAAAGCCAAAAGCAAAGTAGTGTTATTAAAATCAAAATCAAATCAAAAGTCATTTATTCAAATTAGGCTGAGAATCAGCACTTTTCGAATGTCAAAATTACATAAGACAGTCCCCCAAAACGCCCGCCCTTCACCACTTCCTAGTGCTTTAGCTGGGAAGAAGAAGTGGCGCAACAAACTCCCCAGCAGCACAGCTGTCTGTTCGGTTAGAAGAACTGGATTCTAAACAATTGTAAGTCATTACCAAAACATTAAATTAATTGCCATACGTCAGCTAGCCACGCCAATACCAAAAAAGAGAAAAAAAATTGAATGTAAATAAAGCTTAATACATAAATAAAAGCCTCCAGGCCTAAAGGGCATGGCAGCTTACATATGCAATACTGGGATTATTATACAAACAAATAAAATAAATAAATGATAAACTAGGACCATCAAAGTAAAATAAATTAACAGAACAGACAATAATAAAACCATAGACAGCAAGACGACCAGTCACCACAAGCAGCACCCGTTCACGAGCATAACGCAAAGATCAGCCATTACCCCCCTCGCCATATTTGAGGGAAGGAGGAAACCCGACCCCCGACGCTACCGCAAGCAGTGACACCTAAGGGAGCAAGACGAACTTGCTGCCGGTTGCTCAGGCAAGAATAATATTATCAATTGTCGAGGTCGCCACATATTGCAATACAGCTCATTAAAAACATTGTAATGTACAGTAGATCATGCCAATAACAAATGAAAATTACAAAATTAATTTAATTGACTTATACCGTCAAATAAAATAAAATAAACAAATACATGAACTCATATACCCTGTCAGTAGGTAAGCTGATTCTGGAGAAAGAACACGGACATTGTCTTGAGTTAATCACAGCGACCAACAGTTCTTATCGTTTAAGTAGTCGTTAATGGAATAATATGCCTTTGAACAAAGATTGGATTAAACTTGAGCCTTAAACGCATTAAAAGGTAAATCTAGTAAAGAAGAGGGTAACTTGTTATAAAAGGTTATACCAAGCCCAACAAATGAGTTATGGACCTTATGAAGCCGGTATTCTGAATAATGGTTAATGGAGAGTGTGTTGTGAGGGTATTGCAGGACACCGGGTGACAGTACTCACGTCCTCGTCGTGATCGAAGGCGTTGAAGACGTCGTAGGGCAGGCACGACAGCAGGTCGATGAGGAACCACGACTTGAAGTAGTTCTTGCGGATAACCTTGGGATCGCTCACGACCTCGCCGCCCGGGCCTACGAACGTGGTGTGGAAGTTCAGCACGATGTCGATGAAGAACACCACGTCCACGATGGAGTCGATCACTAGCAGCGACACGTCCTCGCTCGTCTTGTTCTTGAAGGCCACGTTGTATGGCACCATGATGGCCGTGTAGAATGTGAGGCACAGAATGATCCAGTCCCAGATGGCCTTGAAGGCGCAGTAGTGCAGCAGGATGTGCGGCGGCGTCTTGGGCGCCTCCTGCCGGTACTGCGGCAACACGTCGCCCGACAGCGACATCACCTGCGACACACGCACATCACACACACATGCACGCCTCAGGCGCAATCAAGCAGCCCAGCAGGTATCGCGAGTCTCAAAAATGTTTTGTCATTTTTCGTCACCCCACACTGCGAAAAAATGTCGCGTCTTTCTCGATCGATTATATCGTCAAAGTACTCGTATTATTGACGCGATGTTGTAGCGCAGTGTGTGATGTCGCTGCGTGCTCGTCCAGACGCAGCGCTTCGTTAGCTCGCGCGCTCGTCGCCAGAAGCACGCACACGTACGCGTGGTGTGCTTAGGGCCCAGCGTGTGAGGGTGTGTAAGCTATGTAGGTGTGCGTGCGTTCCGTGCAGATGAGTTATTCCGTTAAGATGAATCAGTATGTACCAATCTAAATATAGAGTTAGGAATATATTGTTCTTATGAAACATGCCATTTATTTTCGAGTTAAGAAAACCTACATACCAAAAAATACTGACAAACAAAGTCATTCGGCAGCAAACTAAAGTCACCGACATTGGGCGTAGAATCAGCATGCTGAACTGGAAGTGGGCCGGCCATGTCTGTAGGCGGACAGACGGTCGATAGAGCAGACATGTGCTAGAGTGGAGACCGCATTTGGGCAAATGTAGTGTTGGACGCCCTGCGACACGATGGGTCGATGATTTGAAGAAGGTGACTGGCAGCGGACGGATGCGGACTGCTCAGGACCGAGATGGTTGGCGCTCTTTGGGGGAGGCTTACGTTCAGCAGTGGACGGCAAATGGCTAATGATGATGAATGCAGTACGTATTGTTTTTAAAACCAAAATTAAGTCTTCATTCAGTAAATTTTTATATCTACAGTATTTAATGTACTTTCCCTCCATGTAGCTAAGTCGTGAGTCGCCCTGAATACTAGCACTTTGAAAGGCTTAGTGTTCACGATAATTATCATTTATTTAGATAAATTTGTATTTGGGACAATTTTTTAGTTGAAAACTCTTTCTTTGAATTTTCAAATAAGCTGTTTCTCCCTTTTTCACCACCACACGGCTTGTTTTTAAGTGTTTGGTACGTTTCCATTACATTGTACTGTAACGGTTGACTGCAATAGCACAGACAGCAGCCTGCACAGCAATGGCAGACCTTTTGCTGTGTAGGCTGATAAAATTAACTATCGTTGTTATTCGATCGTTTAAGCTTGTTAAGAAGGAGCTGTTATAAAAATTATATAGATAGATAGGCCCATCCATGTAACACGTTCACATCCCAATATAAACGACAAGTTAAATTAATAACGTGCGTGTCCTCTACCTGTGCCCCCGTTGCAAGTTTTAATAACGTGCGTGTCCTCTACCTGTGCCCCCGTTGCAAGTTTTAATAACGTGCGTGTCCTCTACGTGTGCCCCCGTTGCAAGTGTAAATCTGAATTTAGTCTATAGTACATAAACATTATTTATACCCATTTTCGAGTAAATGGAAACAAGCAGTAAAGGGTAATGCCTTGTCACCCCAAGTTCCAAGTTCCCAGAGCTTTTATTATTAACTAAAACTGATACGACTCTGTCCTGACCGAAATCGTGAATGGTACAGTCGAATGATTATCGAACTACTTCAAGTTATTTTATTAAAACAAACAAACAAAAACTACAAATGGATATCACTTGCTCGCCATAATCGCTCCTACCCAAGTATGGTAACGACTAACGCTCGGTTCCTATAAAAAAAACGAATCGTTTTTATACCAATCGTTGCATTTTTTTTTGTCCAAACTAAGCATTTTAAGAGATTCGTAAGCTCATTTTACCTGTGATAGCTACTTCCATATGGGAGGGTCTACTATGCGAAGCTATGAGTTTTTCGCTTCATTATTGGTAAAGATACAAAAAGAGTTAATTTTATCAAATAACGGTCCGTAAATTATAGGAATCGGCCATAAGCTAGCATGCCATATGCTGTTAGTTAAAACTAAGAACTACTATCAATTACAGACAAAGTGAGTGTGTGTGCGTGTCTATAGTATAGAAACAACATTTAGAAAAAGGTCGTAAGTGACACCGAGCGTCAATTTTTTGCTTTGTCAAATTGCGACCTACTAACGCTTTGGAATGGGCAACTAGCTTAATATTTCTCACTGACCGACTCCTTGACAATTCAAAATTAAACCATTTACAGGCAGTAAATGGTTTAATTGAAAAAAATGCTTTGAATTTTGAGTTTGTCGAATAGTGACAAAATGGAAAAAATTATCGACTGTTCTGTGTCGCAATGGCTAGACAACTCTAACCTGAGCCTGATTTGGAATTGTGAAGCTGTGTGCCACAGAATCATCAAATTGGTAGAATCTTGGCACAGCAAGATTAATAGAAAAATCAAAACGAAACGACCAGGATTATTGGATTGGATTTCGTAAATTCATTAGAGCAGAAACAAGTAATATAAGTACTACAAACCTTTAAGAGAAAAAGGCAAAAGACGTCAATAAACTGTGTCAATATTATTATGAGGATGGTACAGATAAACAAAGATTCTATGTCATTTAATTTCATTGAAAGATTTCATTGCAAACATTTCTTGTTAATTAGGATTTTAGGTGTTTTTTTTATTACAATAGAAATTTTAATTTTTCTCTTTAATGTGATGTTATTGATCATACAAACTGTCATTGTCAAAGATAGTTTAGTTTAAATGTGTGTTTAGATGGTGTGAAGTTAGAAAAAATAACAGTGCTTCTCGATATGATAACAATTTATCCTATCGAGAAGCGCTGTTATTTTTTCTTTTTTAATTTTACAATAAAAGAAAGTTATTAATAATCTACATGATGTGTTTACTTAAAATTATCCTGAGCTAATGAATTCTTCTCTTACACTACATTTTTCCTAGAATAGCCTGGATACATCTTGAAACATCCATAGACACAGCACCAATTACCTATACATAGGTAGAAAGAGAAAATATATTTGACAAAATACATAATCACGCCTGTAATCCCGGAAGGGTTAGGCAGAGGTGTACCTTTAGTACACCCACATTTCGCCAGAAAAGTTTAAGTCCCATGTAATAGGGGGCGAGCCTATTGCCACCAACCGGTTAATTTTAATTAGGTAGGTACTGTATTTATGATATTTTATCATTTTTAGACACGCCAGTGCGAGGATTGGTCAAGTGTGAAGTTTACAAATAATTTTTATTTTATTTTGGGGAACTTGGAACTTGGGAGATAGGGCATTCACCCGCAGTAAATTCCCCTTTAAAAATTATTACCCTTTGCCACCCCGTTATTAGTAGATCTTTGAAAAACCCTAACACACATGCCTTTTTTAATTTTTGTTTTATGTATTAGTAACGAGTTCCGAGTTAATTCGACGAGCGTCAATTTTTTTTTCCTTATCTCTTAACTTTTCACCCCATAAATCCTCCGTGAGAGTTTAAAAAAAAAAATGAAAGTGTCGTTTAATTATTGTCAAAAGTATTTGTTCCAAGTTTCAAGTTTATTAACCAACTTAATAAGATTTTTCATATAATTTTTTTCTTGTGTATTTGTTTTGTAAACTAGTTTGTGACGTTTCTATTATTTAACCAAGTTTTAAGTTTTAAGTTAATCAAGCCACGCAATAAAATCATTACTCGAACATACAACGTACTACCTGTCCCCTTTCACTCTATTAGGGGTACATTTGGTGTACGTTATTCTTTATTTCAGGTCTTATATTCAAGGTGGTTCAAAAGTAACGTCATTTAATGTGAATGTGTCATATTTTTTGCAAATGGTGTCGTAATGTTTTTTTTTTTTCACGTCCAACCAAATAGTATCCAATTTACATGATTATATTAAACTCTTTATTTTCGGGAAACAAAGATTGAGCGTGTTGGTAAACAATAGATAATATAACATAATACTAGTGTTAGTGTTAGTCGTTACAATCCAATAGAGAAGAAGACAGTAAACAGTATTGTGAAAAGGACACCCCCAAATTAATGTTTAGTGATTGTCCTTCTCACATAACTTTTAATAATCGGAGAGTCGATACTCTCCGCCACAGTTTTTATAATACTGTTGCCACTCGCCCGCAACCTTGACAACAGCGACACGGTTCTCTTGCGAATGAAAATTCATATGAAAAGCACACGAGATTTTCAAGATATTTTCAAGGAATGCTTGAAAACATGATGGTCCAGCTCCATATAAATATCAACTCTAGACAAAATCATTCTGTTTGCTAATTTAATTGCATAATTTGTTGTTTTTACTCAACTCACACACTGACTTATTCCTAGTTAATATTTTAGGAAAATCATATACTTTTACTGTTTGTACATATGTGAGCACCATGTACCTATCACGTGATTAATTTATATGTCTTTGCTACACTATAACTTTTTACCAATTGAGGTATAGTATTTTTATTCTTGGTGCAACTTAGTGTACTTCACATATAAAAATATAATGAATGAATAAAAATATTGTAAAACATTTTAAAAGAGTAACGGTGGAGTTTCTTGCCCCTTCTCCATACGATGATGCCTTTTTATTGCCTATTTGAAATAAATGCTTTGACTTTGAATGACGGCGTGTTAGCCGTCAGTTCGGTTTTGCGTAAACATAGTCGACGCGCTGCACCATCGTGGCAGTCCCAACAGCATCCTAAAAACGTTATTATATTGTACGCGTGGTGTTTGGTGTTTAATTTTTATTTTTTATTATTAGATATGGACTTTTACATATCTCTGACATAATTCTTTCATTATTTGACATTACATACCTACAATTTTTAATTAGTTTTTGATTTTACTTTATTAGATTATTTTATATTTTGTAAATGTGAGAACGTCGTAGGCCCTGTGGATTGTAATTTTATAGACAATTGTCTATTTGTTTAACATATGGTACTTGTTCACAGGCCTACACTGTCCTCCCGTACCTGTTAACACTGTAATTGGAAAACATTGTA
Organism: Dasypolia templi; assembly: GCA_963555695.1. Classification (NCBI taxonomy): domain Eukaryota; kingdom Metazoa; phylum Arthropoda; class Insecta; order Lepidoptera; family Noctuidae; genus Dasypolia; species Dasypolia templi. Next base: position 28,359,683 of record OY743150.1, read on the forward strand.
AAAGACATATTTTTAAAAGAGTAACCATGGAGTTTCTTGCCGGCTCTTCTCCATGGGAAACGACCAATTGGAACCGTGCACCTAGAATCTGACGTTTCATAAGTGCCCATGTAGGTCTATGTGAAATAAAATATTTTGATTCGATTTGATTTGCGTGGGTCATCCAACGTTCTTTTGGTATAGTTGACCCAAAGATTCCCGTGTAAAAGCACTGGCAATATGCCTGAAATAGTGTTACTTTCACCAGATTGCATCACGAGCGAATCTTCGGGCCAACATGTTACCTCGGACCGCCAATGCCCTACAACGTTAACATTGTCCTTAAGCTCGTCAGTGAGAAAATGCCCTAGATATTTGAATTTGGTCACTCTTTTGACGTTCAAGCCGTTTAAGTCAGTCAAATGTCAGGTATAGTATCTGGGCATTAAAGACAATGTATTCGCCCTTCCTAACATTATAAACAAGTCCGTGTGAGGCAGCATATGCCTGACAGACCCTCATAATTTCATTCACGGCACCTGCCTTCGGCGCCAGCAACGCCATGTCATCAGCGTAGCTGATACTATTTATTTTTACAAATGTAAAAATAAACATACCGACCCGCATATTGCTGAGGTCCATGATTAGACCATCAACATATGTGCTAAATAGCCTAGGAGATGTCAGACCACCCTGACTCACACCGCATTCTAACCTATATGTCTCAGAGAGTGCAGTGGACCACCTTATATATGAGATTTTCTAGGTTCCTATACCAATACTATAGAATCCTGAGGACTCCTGTCGGTACACCCCTATCCCCAAGCTCCCTCCAGAGTACATAATAATTTACCAGATCGAAAGCTATGACATAAATTTTGCCCCACTTTGTATAAATGTCGCAGGCAGGTTGTATGATACGTCATTTTACATACGGTGCCGTCCGTTTGCATACTGTCGGCGTTATGTATAATGCCTAAGGCAAATTGCTGACGCTTCTGATCGCATCCATTTTATCAAGAGTCATAGCTAACTTATGACTCTTGACTCGTGATTAAATAAATATGAAGCAGACCAATCGGAATTTGTCGCTAAGAAAGAAATTGTCCATGTTGATGATGTTGTTACCTTAAAGTAAGTAGCCTACCTACTTGGTGGTGAGTTATTTATTTATTTATGAGTTTGTGTGCGGTAGTACTACCACTAAAAAGTGAAAAATACTCGCAATTGTCTCGGTCCGTTGGTTTTGCTGGTCTTTTCTATGAACCACATTTCATTTATTCTTTATTACAGTTTTTCATAACTCCAAAATCGATGACGTGTTTCTTAGAATACTATAATAAAGAGTATTGGCGAGCGACCTCAACGGCTCTGCATAGTATGCATAGTATGCGTAGCGGCTAGCAGTAGTGCGTACAGTGTGAAGGTGCGTGTTTACATGGTGTGCGGGAGTACTGACATGCGCCAGGTGGCTCGCGCGCTGTGGCTCCTTGAGCGCTGGCAGCGCGGACACCAGCACCGAGCGCGAGCGCGTCACCGAGCGCGCCAGCTTCGCGAACTTCGATAGCCCTGCGAGCAGGTATCAGTAGCATCACACACCGAGAGTTTCGCATCTTTACGAAGTTTATTAGTTGCATTTATGGTTAGAGATGCTCGCTCTCCCAACACAGCCAAGGCAAGGATTAAGAAAAAATTGTTACTGGCACGGATCTTCAGCTCAGGTGAAGGGCAGCGCTCAAGATCCGAGTCGATTACTGTAATGCATGTTCATGAGAGCGGTATGTCCCCTGTGAGTGTAGTGCGTCGTGTGGTGTACTGGCCTCCTTTGGGGTCGTCGGCGTCGATGGGCTGCTTGAGCGCCGTGATGTCGCGGAACGTGAGCAGGAACAGCACCACCAGCTCGCGCTCGTTGCGAATGGGCGCCACGTGCACCAGCAGCCACAGCGGCGTGCCTGCACACAGGGAGACACGTGTCAGTACTGACCACTCGCCATTGCGACACTACGCGCGGGTACGTACGGTTTTTTTTGTAGAGCAGGATCTCGAACTGGTCGGCGAGGTGATGGTCGAGCGAGCGGTCCACACGCTCCACCGCCTCCTTTTCCGTCAGCTCGCCGTACATCCACGTGCACCTACAACACGAACACGTCACCGCCACATCACCGCCACCACACGCATGCACACACGCACTGAACTGGTGCTTCCCATAACAGTAAACAAGCGCATAGAAAGACCGACACAACATCACTGGTTCATAACTGCAATGCTGCCCACGTGCTGGACAGACATTTAGCATTGTAGCGCTGACAATTGGGTAAAGCAAGTGATGTGGTTTAGGCCTTAAGCAGGTCAGGTCAGGCATGTTAAAGCCGGCGCTCACTAGACGGCACGACGCGGCATGGCACAGCATGTATGCCGAAGCCTTTCGCGGCATACCGCAGCTTAACGCGGTATGCTGAAGACTCCTTGTGACGAAATGTGAGTGCTGGCCCTTATTAGTGATGAACTAGGAATGCGGTGGGAAATTCTGAAAAGCTCATGTTTGCAGTACTTACAAAACACTTACCTACAACGAAAATTTATTACTTATAAGAGTACTAACATAAATAAATTTACTCACGCCTTTTTCCCATGGGGTAGGCAGAAACTACAGAACGCCACCCGCTGCAATCCTTACTTATGTACTCCCAATAAGTGCTAGTGTTATATTTTAGGTCCTTACATATGAAATTGGCGTTTTACATGGAAAAAGCAAAACGAAAGAAATTTATGAATCTTTATATTTATATCTATCAAAATATGTACGAGTACCATTGTTGTTGTTGCAGTTTCGCCATTTTATAAGTTTCATTGATTCAGTTGCTGAAAAAATTGTGAGAGCGAGAACCAATAAAATCTTTGAAGGCGGGTTTGCTTGCCTCATCGGAATTGAACTGTTGGAGCAAGGTCCGGAGAGTATGGTGGATGTCGGAGACATTCCAATCGCAGCTCTTCTAATTTAGCGACCGTCTGTTGTACAGTGTGAAGCAGCAGTGGGCTAAGCAATTGACCAGTCTAGGTTGTTTAACTACTAGCTGTTCCATCAAGGTTTGCAATTGTCGACAATACAGATCTGCCTTAATCGTCTGACCAGATCTTGAGAAGCTGTAGTGGAGGACACCAGCACTGGTCAACCAGACACTTACAAGGAGCTTTTTATGAGTTTTTAAGACTTTCGCTTGGGGCAGGATTTGGTCGGTTCTCCTGGGTTAAACCATTGTGATGAGCGTGTCCGATTATCGTACAGGATCAATTTTTCATCACACGTAACGAAACGATTCGAAATCCCCTCGTTATTGTGACGGTTGAGTAATGTGTCGCAGCACTCGACGCGTATGTTGGTGTTTTTAACTTAATTCATGCGGTACATTTTTTTTAGATATTTTTATTTCTTCAATTTGTTTCAAGTGAATTAAAATTCTTTTATCACTCACACCAACGCGTGCCGCTAACTCTGACGTGGTTTGCAATGGATCCACTTCCAAAATCACTTTAAAAGTTTCATTGTCAACTAGGCCGCTGGGTCTCCGGCCGTCCACGGTGTTTGTTCTGTAGGTCAACATTTCCAGCACCAAAACGTTGGAACCAAAAACGTACCGTGTTTTCTTTTACAGTAGTTTCCCCATACACATAATTAATTCTTCGAGATGGCACGGTGGAAAAGTGCCAACACGCCAATTTCATGTATGGACCAAAATAGTTGGGTCTACCTATCGGAGTATTTAGTGCTTTAAAACTGAGGGAATAGAAATAATAAGTATAATAATAAAGTATTTAGCTAGCTCAACAAGATAACCAACTTTTGCCTAATTCCTCAATGAGAACTTGTTGATTCTCAACATTTAAGTATGTTTTTGATGAAAGATTTGGATGACGCGTTATAAAAAAGGGGATTTAGGCTGAACGGATTTAGATAAAATTGCACAAGGGCAGGTAGTAGACCATGGCGGGTTAGGAAATAGGGTAATTTTTGTCCCTGTAGTACATTCCTGTGGGCTAATTTCCGATGTCAATGCCGGCGAAGCCGCGGGCAAAAGCTAGCGAATAGTACCGTTGCTCCTAAAGATATCTTCGTTAGCTAATTGGATATCATAGAAGTGCTGTATACCTGCACGACTTCTGCATGACCTCGGCGCGGTTGTACCCACTCATCTTGCAGAAGGTCTCGTTGCAGTACACGATGGGGTAGTCCACGATCTGCGCGTTCGCCAGCAGGAAGCTGCTGTCTGCTGCAAGGAAGCGGCACACGTTACGAAACGTCCCCGCAACTACCACCACTTAGTGTTGCTGAGTTCCGGTTTGAAGGTTGCCAATGGATGCCAGTGTAATAACAGGCACCAGAGATATTTCAGCTTGGGATGGCACGCGTATGGCGGCGGTGAGCAAGGAATATGGTGTGGTCAGGGGCGGTAGGCAGTGTACTCGGGACTCACGCTGCGAGGAGGAGCGGCGGATGATGTTCTCGAGGAAGGTGTTCTGCGGGGCCACGAGCCCCCGGCGGCCGCCCGGCATGCCGCCGCGCGCCGCGCGCCTCTAGCGCCGCCAGCCGGCCGTCACATGCCGCGCCTGTCACACACCACCCACATTTTATTTACCCAGGTACTCAAGTATCCACAGCTTGCACACCTGTGCAACTGTGCTTCGTGCATCTGCACCGGTGCATGCTCCGTGGCGAGCGCAACACGTGGTGACGGTCTTGACTTTTGAAAAACATGAATCTCCATAGATACCTACTATTGATAGTAATAATCGCAGATGCGCGGAGCAAAGTTGGTGCGCGAATATAATGTAAGAACTCAGCTTGAAATTCCATGTTTCCGGCAATGCCCGACTAGCGTCGGATTCCGCCGAAGCGTTATTCATGAGCCTGGATAAGCGGCGAGGTTTCGAGCCAATCTAGCGAGCATCTCCGAAAATATGAACATAATATGTTTTAAAACGTAAGTATTTTTACTGCATTCATGAATAAAAACTAGAATAATTCAGTAGCGTTTCTGCCTACTCCGCCAGTTTGATATACAGGGCAGTCACCCGTAGTCACAGTTGTTATCCAACTTTGCAGAACAAGAACATATTATAAACGGCCAAACCCAATAACGTATCTATCTCCAATATTGGCGTACTGGAGATAGAAAAATCTATCAATCTCTGGTTTTAACGTCCCAATAAAGCCAAAGTATGTTCCCTTATAACGTGTTGACAGCTATTTGTTTGACAGGGACAGATAGAATTGTACTGTCTATCTTCAGTAGCGATCTGTCTTAGGTTATTGGGTTTGGCCGTAAAGGTGCAAGCCTGTTTATAAAATTAAAGAATCCCAGAAAGCTAAAATTTTAAATGGAGCCTAGGATTCGAAACAACAACAAAAAAAGAAACCTCCAACCTCCTTCTGACATTTAAGGAGGTGCTTGGCTTGGAGTTAGGGGCCTGACTCTACGTTACATCTGAGCGGAATTCTCGTAAATTTAAGAACGTTTGCATTCTAATCTCAGTCTCAATCTCTCAAAAATAACTCAAAAACTTGTCAAAAATGTATGAAAGTTATCATACATTGACAAGTTTTTGACATTACATCGTCTCCAAGGTCATCGTCTCCAAGGTGCGACTGCGACTAGATTATAAACTTTAATTACAGGAATTGGCCATTAGTTTTTTTTTGTGAAATCGTAATGTGGAGACTATAATTTTAATTTATTAGAAATTAACTCGAATATTGTCAGATTATAACCCTTATTAAGTTATTTGATTTGTCAATAAATGTTTAATTGGAGCAACCCGAGGAGTGACAGCGTCTTCTGCTACTTGTACTTGCAGATAACATTTTTGGTTATTCTGATTACTTACACAAACAAATATTAAATAAGTTGCCATCTGATCACAGTGGACAAACAATAACATTTTGCTCATAATTCGTTATTTGCCTTTACAAAAAAACTCTAATAAGGTTTAGGCGATTACATGCAAAGATTTAAGAAAACAAAGCATTCTTTGGCCAGCAAATTATGTAAACAGAGTTTTAACAATATAGGTGATCCAAATGAGTTCCACGCCGAGTTCACTATTAAACACGCAAATTAATGGAATTTTTCCACAAAAGACCATAAGTATATAAACAAAGTTTTTATTTAGTGATTGGGCGACTCTTGGTATTCGTAAAAGTAGAGTAAAACTATTTGAACTTTATGGCCTTGAGCAAAAATTATTAATACAAGCTTTCATCAGTGGAAGATTTTCAAAAACTTTTAAAAGTGGGTGCAATATAGGAAAAGCTCTTTATGTTAGCAATAAAATAAAATCAACTGATGATAAAATAAAAAACTATCTGGCAAATGAAAAATAATTAAACAGGTAGGGAATAACAGCGTAATGTTGAATTAAATTTAGAGACTGCACGTGGCCCCATCAACTCAAATGTATGAAATAGCTCAGGAATATAAAACTGTTTTGCAAATATTCCACTTAAAACTTCTGAAGCTTTAAATTCCTCACCCGCTCTTTAGCTGCCTTACTTCAAAATAATGTTAAAGCATGCCCTTTAGAGTTTAGGTTTCAGCATACAAACCCCCAAGTTGTTATATAAGCTTATAAAGATCTTACAATTAAATTGACAGAAGATCTCTGGGGAATGTCTGTAAAAGTCTGTAGATCTCTCATCGAAACCCTTGCGCCCTATTTAGCTTTCATATTTAACACCAGTGTAGACCAAGGAGTCTTTCCGAATCTTATAAAATACAGTGAAGTGGTCCATTGTTCAAAACCGGTCATAGTAAAGAGCCCAATATTTATAGGCCTGTGTCAATTCTGTCAGTTCTCAGTAAGGGGTTTGAAAAGTTGATGCAAATGTTACGTCACTTAAATAAAAATTCCATCTTTCATAATCATCAGAACGGTTTCACCAAAGGGCGTTGTACCACTGACGCCGGTGACACCCTAATAAAGAACATATTCCTGGGAATAAGCACAGGATGCCATTGGAATCTTATGCGACCTCTCTAAAGCGTTCGATTGCGGTAACCATGAGACACTTCTGCTAAAACTAGTGCACTATGGGATTAGGAATACAGCTCTTGATTTGCTAAGATCATACCTGAAAGATAGAGAGGTTAAAGAACAAATAAACGGCATAAACTCATTAGGGTATGAAATGACAATGGGCGTTCCTCAGGGTTCGATAATGGGTCCATTCCTCTTTTTAGTTTACATTAATGATTTACTCCATACATACATACACTCACGCTTTCTTCCCATGGGGGTAGGCAGAAACCACAGAACGCCACCTGCTACGATCCTTACGTACTCCTTTTGCCTCGTTTACGTTCTTAAATCTGGTCATACACGCGCGCCGGTTGCGAGTTACGCACCTGACCTATATATACCTATTTCTGTCATTAAAATTTGACCTTTCTGAAAAACATCACCAATTAGGTCACTATATGTCCTCCTAGGGCGTCCCCTCCCGACGTTTCCACTCACATCTGCCTTTTGTTAGTCTCCTTTCATTCATCCTCTCAACACGACCAAACCATCATACCACACCAGACATGCAGCATGTCTGGTGTGGTGTGATAGTTTGGTCTGGTGTCTCATGTGGTGTGATGGTATGCTGTGGAAATGCGTTCCTTGAGGAGCATGTCACATGCTCCCCAAGGAACGCATTTCCACAGAATTTATTCTGCTTTCATGCTTCTTTTGCCACACCCAACATTCACTTCCATACATAAGCATAGGCACCAGCACACCATTGTGAACAGCCAGTCGTGACATTTTCGGACATCAACTGGTTGGCCACAACTGCATGTGTAGCACCATTCACTTTATTTCCCGCATTCACCCTCCTTTCCACATCTCCATAAATCTTTCCATCTCTTGTAAACAGACTCCCCAAATATACGAACTCACTTACGTATTCCACACTCTTATCATTTATTTTCACATCACTCAACGATACACCTTCTTCTGTTTCAAACGCCATGACTTTCGTCTTATTTATATTATATTCATTCCTTTCATCATATATGCTTTATCCATCACAGTCACCATGTCTTGCAACGGTTCTGCTCAAGATGCAAGTAGAACTTGATCATCTGCATAGAGCAGGCATTTGACAGGCAACTCATTCAACGTCAATCCACAATCACCCTCTTTCAGTGTTGACCACAGTACTTCCCTCCACACACTGTCATAGGCCTTCTCCAAGTTAACGAAAGCTCAGTAGACTTTCTTGTGCTTTGCCAGATGTTTTTCGGATATGCATCATAAGGAGAAAATTTGGTCCATACATCCCATATTTTCTCATCTGTCACTCTTATCACTCTATTTATCAAAACCTTCGCATACAGTTTGCCGACAACACTCAAAAGACTAATGCCGCGGTAGTTCTTACACTCCTGCTGAGAGCTTTTTCCCGTATATAGTGGAAAGATTACAGCCTTACACCAATCATCCGGTACACGGCCATATCTCCAACACATTAAAGATTCGGTACATCAGGCTGGCCACCACCCCGTCACCGCCCTTCAGCATTTCAGCAGACACTCTGTCGTACCCTGCAGCTTTTCCGACTTTCAACCCTTTCAGCACTCCTACAATCTCATCTATTTCTATCTCATTCTCTTCATCTACTTCTAAGCTTGGGTCTTCAAAACAGGCGTCTGCCCAGTTACCCACTCCTTGCAACTAACAACTACAACTCCCTGACAACTAAACAAACTTTCAATGTATCCCTTCAAGCGTTCCAAGACCTTACGTTCTTCGCTTAGTAAACATCCATCTTCTGCTCTGATAACCTTCATTCTCGATGTTCCTGTCACTCCGCGAGCCAAACTTACCTGTTTCCACAACAGCTTAACATTGGCCCTGAAGTTATCAGAGAACTTCCTGTTGTACTTTTCTTCCTTTTCATCCTTTTTCATTTTTACCATCTCTTACACTTTCGTTTTCATTTCAGAGTATTTCTTCTTCACTCTTTCCAAATCATCGGTTACATTTGTTTGTTGCCTGATTTGGTTTTTGTTTTGATTTGTTGGGCCTTACAGGCTAACACATTAATCCAGGCCTCTTTCTTCTTCCTCACAACCTCTTTAACTTCACCCAAGAATCATTCGTTTTACTACCACACTTCCTGTGTGCCAGACCACATACTTTTGCTACTTGCACCGTACTATCTTTTGTTGTATCTCATACTTCTTCTAGACTGTGTATTATATTGCAATTAATGAAAGAAAATTTAAAACTACTAACTACAATTCTGTGTAGAACAAGACTGGTGCTGCATTGATATGGAGAGACTAGGTATTCAGTCGGTACATACACTTTTACGAGTGAGGCGCTTGGATGTAGGAGGTGGTTAGACTGCATTGACACGAAAGCCGCTAAAGAGACTGTCCATAATGTGTGGGTGCAGCATGACGTGTACTGGTCTGACCACTCTCCAATTTATGTAGAATGTGATTTATATCAGATTGATTTATATAGCCTTTGCCACGAGGAGCTCAAGGGGCTGGATTTCCCAATGGAGTTCAGTTCATGCGCTGATACATTCTGTTCTGACCCGGTACATGCGATGCGGCCTTGTTAGATATTGTACACTAGAATTATAAATATTTTAACGCATGCGTCTGTAAGATCCTACAGTCGTATATTTTTCAGGAAGGGTGGGTACATCACCGGCTGGAACAGGCATGTCGCAGGCTCTCACAGAAAAGCTAGGCTAGGGTTTCAGCTATGGGTGTTAGCGGGTTGACCATCAAATAGTTTAACAACAAATGTGTGATAGTTGGAGGGATTTTAAGTCCGCACTAAAATGGTGTCAGGACATGCAAGAACAAATTAAGATAGATATGCCTCAAATCTGTCAGCGGGAAATTTTCAGCCTTCTGGAAGAATACTAACATGATGAACCCTAAGCCAAGTGTACCTGTGAGCGTGGTGGTACCCATTCATAAAAATAGGACAGGGGATGTATCAGATCGGACAAATTATAGGCCCACCTCACTTGCTACAACAACAGCTAAGATACTTGACAGTTTGCTTAATCAGAGTCTCAGTGGGTATTTACATTTACATGACGCACAAAAACCGAATTGTGCGTCATGTAAATGTAAATATCCAGGGCGGGACTGTCCACTGAGAGTGCTAAAGGCATAAACCTTAAGCATACTGTCAGGTATTATAAGGAAAAAAGACACCGATTTATGCCTATTTCCTCTATTTGTCAAAAGCTTTTGACACAGTTGCCAATGACATACTTTGGCGAAAGCTAGAGGGCACGGGTATGCCAACGGAATATACCAGTATTCTTAAATTCTGGTATAAAAACCAAACTAACCAGGTCAGATGGGTGGATATAATATCTGACGAATATAAGTTGGAATGCGGTATAAGGCAGGGTGGCCTCACATCTACCGGCCTCTTCAGTCTATATGTAAACCAGTTGATCGAGGAGCTAAGCAGTACGCCTGTCGGATGCTACATTGACGGAACATGTGTCAACAACATAAGCTATGCTGATGATATCGTTCTGCTGGCCCCCTCGGTCAACACCCTGAGGACATTGGTTAAAATTTGTGAACTCTACGCATCCGAGCATGGTCTCAGGTACAACTCACAGAAAGGTGAGGTACTGATTTTTAGGGCTGGAAACCAGAGACTCAGTACTGTGCCTCCGATCATGGTCGACGGAACTGCGTTGAAAGTGGTGCAGAAATTTAAATATCTGGGTCATCTGGTCACGGAGGACTTAAAAGATGACACAGATATAGGGTTGGCTTTAAAGAGCAATATGTTGGTCCGTAGGTTCGCTCGATGTACTACTACTGACCGTGTTTGTTCGCTAAACAGAGCAGGCATTGTTTGTCACTTGTGAAAATTTAAATTCTTATACCACTCAACTTTTTTTTTGTTTTTGTTGTTTATTTCTCCAGATACAGTTAAATGACTACCACAGAGCATTTTTTTTTGTAATAATCGCTGTAATATGTAGGATTGGGCAGCCGTAGTGTTTTAATTTGCGTTTGAGTCCACTTTCTACTTGCTTGTCAGTGTCACAGCGGTGCCATAAAGTTTACAGAACAGTCAGAACACTGACTGACATAGAGTGCCACAGACACTAAAGGCATAGACAAGAATGTTACGTCGGGTCCTGACACACGGTTTGCGTTGGAGCTTACAATTTTCTATTATTTCACTTTACATTTTATTTTTATTTATTTTATTTTAATCTTTTTCTGTAACTGTCCGTGACTTCACAGCGGGCCCTATCAGAATACCAGCGCTGTGACACTTATTTTTAAGGGGGAAGGTCGGGCAAAGCTAATTGTAGATGGCGTGACCTTAGCTAGGTCCCTACGGCCTACAAATTTTTTGACATTTCGTTCATTCAGTTCATTTTATGTTCATTCGTGAGTTTGATTTTATTTCACTATTTCGTTATTTTCGGTGATTTCAGTATTTTAAATCAAGTACTTGACATGGAAAGTGTCAGAATTTTAAACCTTGAATATTTCCTCGTAATCAGTTTCTTCAAAATGTTCACGACATAAATTCGAACTCAAAAAAATCTGTACGAATAGCTTTAAAGCACAATCTTCTAATTTTAGGGGCTTACGAGAAATTCGAACTCCAATTTCGGAGTATCTAGGTACACAACAACGAGTCAACTTTCGCTAAAATAAAATAAAACCACATCACGCCTTGTATTTTCAGCTTGTGTTGGGAACTAGCTACGACAGCGCCATTTTGACAGTTGCCTTCCCCAGTGTTGCAGCATATGCTGAGATGAGGGCCTTTTGGCCTCGTAAAAGACTTTGTTTATTTTTAGTTTTTATTTGTTTGTTTTATTATTATTACTTAAAATTAATTTTAAAAGAGTGTCTATAATTAAGTTTTAACTATGTACTGTGCGAGTCCCAATAAATGCTTTTTCTTTCTTTCTACTAAAGCACACATTTTAGGGCATATTGCCAATCTTTTTACTCGAGCAGCCTGTGGGTTCCGGTATACGCAACGAGCCTACAACGTCCTGCGTATTCAGTATAATAATGCTTTTAGAATGTTGTTGGGGTTGATAGTTTCCACGCTATAGTGCGTAAGATAGTCGCGTAGTTATTTTTAAGACTGCGCGGTAGGAACAACAGCATTTTGCAAATGATTGCATCCCGACATGTCTGTCCCATACAATATGGGAATAGTTACGGGGAAATTGTAAAAATAATTTGTTTTCTTTCTTTCTTTTAATAGGTACCTACTAACATAGATCTTAAGAAAATTGTTACTAACGCATATATGGATTCTGTCCGAAATAAATGAATAATAATAATAATTTACATTCTGTAATTACTTTAGCATACCTACACACAAAATTATTACCAACTTTTTTTTTTTTTTAAATAGGGAAATCATCAAGTTTTACAATATTTGTAAATATGTGAGCACCATGTATCTATCACATAATTAATTTACCAGCCATTGCTTTATATTTAATTGTTTTTACCTATTGTGGTATAGTAATATTATTCTTCACATTTAATTAAAAAAATAAAATGTATCGGTAAAAAATATTGTAAAACATTTTAAAAGAATAACGGTTGAGTTTCTTGCCCATTCTTCTCCATAGAATCGATTCATTTTTTTTTGGAAATGTTCACATTCTAAAGTGCCATCTAAGTGCCTATTTGAAATAAATGATTTGTCTTTGACTTTAATGTTTTCGGTGTGATTTCATTTCTTTTGGAAGGGTGCTCTATTACTCATCCGCACATCCTAAACTAGCTTGCACAACAAATGGAAGTAGGTAGGTATACTTACCACCTCCTTTTGCGAAGGGGCTTGGAAGGTAAAAGTTAAAAATTTAATTTTTTTTTTGGTTGATCCAGTGCAAATCCTAGCCTAATACTAGATTTCAGCTTTGTAGGACTTCGAGAGCTGACCTAGAGGTTTTGATGAGTGAGTGAGCCAGTGAGCCAGTGAGCCAGTGAGCCAGTGAGCCAGTCAGTCAGTCAGTGACGAAATCGAAGTATTTCAGGTGTTAATAAAATCCAAAGTTTAAAATCTAGACAAATGAAAGTTACACCCATATTGTACGTCGTAACCTCGAAAGCTACTCGACTCAAAACTCCGTCGAGGAGACCTCAAGGCGTGCCTCGGGAAACCCTCAAAATCGGTATTCATAGTCGTCTGATTAAGGAAATTATGAGATCCCTTTGAATGAGCGTGAGTCGAGGTGATGCGTAACAAATACGTCTATATTCAATATATTCTTCAAAAGACATTATGAAAATCGGATAAAATACGCGTGTTTTGGTTAAAACTACCTACCTCGAGGAAGCTTCAAGGTACATGCCGACGTACTACTACATCTCGGCTGAGGAAACTGTTTGCGATGAAGAGTAAAATTGCAACTATGAATATCAAACCACTAATGTGAGGTTGAGTCAAGTCGAGGAAATCATGAGGTTTTGACTTAGAATATGGGAATAGGGATGATGACAATTTTTTAAATTATAACTAAAAAAAAATTGTTTCCAAATATTGCAAACAATGATTTAAAAAGTACAAAAGCTTAAAAAATTAGCAAGTTATAACTGTTTTAAAATAAGTGTTAGACAAGGACAGCACTATCATAGAAGTGACGTGTCACGACTTTGTAACATCATACTAGCGCCATACATTGTCCGTACCACGCGACAAGGACGGGAATAATCCCCTCCAAAAACTTTTTAAGCGTGTAGCTTCATATTTACATCGATTTAACAGATTTTTCGATTATCTCATTTTTACTATGCCTTCTTTGAAATTACATTATTTTTTCGATCATTTTTAATATGAGTCATCATCCGTATTAGAGTTTAAAACAATCTAATGCTGGGTACACGACGATGGGCTCAGCGACTCGCTGCCAATTTGATAATCTTACGTCCACATAGTCCACTAGATTTAGCCAGCTAATTTGTCGCTACTGCGCTGGTGATGTCAACATTTGTGTAAAGACGTGAGATTTTGAAATCCAGCGAGTCGCTATTAATAAGAAAAGGTTCATGCCAATATAAAAAAAAAAAATGCATACACGACCCAGAAATTTCCTTAGTGATAGTACAGCTTTTAAGGATATAGTGGAACTCCATGTAAACCAGTGTCTACGATAATAAATTATATTTACTTGTGTAAATGTTTTTTTTTTTGTGCACTTTTACACCATCTTTGAGACGTAAAAAATAAATGATTTTTAAACCTAGACTTGTATAGCTTCCTACAGTACCTACCTCTGTGCGACTTGATGAAGGCAGACAAACGAAAAAGAGGACCTTCGGGGTAATTGAGTAAGACACTTTCAGTAGGAATGCCTTTCATTTTGACAGTTCAACAGTATTCATTGCGTTATTTAAGTTGTTGAGCAGATAATTTTTTCGAGCACATGAAGCAATGGATTAGCAATAACATTTAAAATTATTCCGATTATAATTGATAGTGTGTTACGCAATACCAGGGTGCTCTCGGGGTCATATCGGCGTATCAGTCTCAATTAATTATGTATAAGGGTAGTTTCCACAGAATAGATGTGCGTACGCACATCTATTCTGTGGAAACTTAGGTGAAGTGAGCTGTCTATATGTGAACAGTGTAGTCATGTAGTAGTCACGGGTAAGATTTTAACAGAATAGACCAAGAAAGGACAGTACGTCCTCAATACTCGTGTTTATCAAGTCCAGTCCAAGAATCATATATCACCGTGGAACAGGTTTATGCTCCGAACGGTACCGGCCGACAGCGCGCCCCTATACGAACATAATACAATTAACAGTTTAGTGGAGGTGAGGTGAGTAGGTGAGTTGTGACTGTTGTGAGACGCCGACGCCTGTGTCCACTTGATTGACTTGTACCAAAACCAAATACATTGCTCGTTTGTTCAACTCAACTCTGTGCTGCGAAAGCCGCAGAGAGCAATGGCCGTCAGAGTCATAAGGGGGTATCGCACGATCTCCTACGAGGCGGCATGTGCACTGGCCGGATCCCCGCCATGGGACCTAGATGCGAAGGTGCTCGCGTCACTATATCGGTGGCGCGAGGAAGCGAGGGCGCGGGGCGAGCGGCCGATGCAGCGCCATATGGAGCAGCGTCGGTCGCAGCTTCGCGAGGTCCTGGTGGCGTAATGGCGGGACAGGCTTTCACGCCCTACCGCCGGCCTCGTCACCATCGAGGCGGTCCGGCCAGTGCTCGACCTCTGGCTCGGGAGGAGGCACGGCTCCCTGTCGTTTCGGGTGACGCAGGTGCTCTCGGGGCATGGTTGCTTCGGGAAGTACAGGGAGCCGGACGCTCGGTGTCACCACTGCGTCGACTCCCGGGAGGACACGGCGTGGCATACGCTGGCAGAGTGTGCCACTTGGGAGGAGCCGCGCCGTGCCCTCATCTCAAAAGTAGGCAGTGACCTGTCGCTGCCGACCGTAGTGAGTTCGATGGTCGGCAGCGCCGAGTCCTGGGACGCGGTGGTTTCCTTCTGCGAAACAGTCATCTCGCAAAAGGAGGCTGCAGAAAGGGAGAGAGAGATCTCGTCCACTCTCCCAATCCGCAGCAGGCGCACCGGGCGCAGGCGGAGGGCGGACAACGCCCTCTTCCAGCCCCCTTAAATGGGTTCAGGGGCGACGGATTCGGGGACATCCGTCGTTCCCCAACATCAGGACCCGAGTAGGCGGCGCGCATAGTGTTCCGTGCGCGGCGCTCACAGACGTTGCGGGGGGAGTACACCTCACTCCCCCCGCCCGAGACGGGGCCCGCGCATCGGGCCGGCACCAGCCGGGGATGCGGACGAATTATGTGTTCCCGCGACCCCGGCGTAGGTGTGAAAGGTAGGCACCCAGGTACCTTGGTTACGTAGGCACCCAGGTACCTTGGCACTACGGCTGCCAACTTCAAAGCCATTGCCCGTGAAAATATAGTAGATGACGAAAAAATACAAATATAGTTACCTACTTAAGAACCGAATTTTTTAAATGTTTTGCTACTTGGAGCCTTTACTAACAAGGTTCTTTCAAATGTTTCATTACTATTAATACACTGTAAATGAAGTTTACAAAATACCATTAATTCAGCTTTTACATAATGTATGTGATTAATAAATAGGTAGGTACTGGCCCTATTGCACTCATATCGCCATTTTGGATTCATCACTGAAAATATGCGTAAAGTTGCTGGGATAGAAAAAAGAAAAATATTATAAAATATATGTATTTTTCGGGATAGGCCCTCATCAGTGATATTACACTTGCACTTTGTAAGTAGGCGTGGATTGTCGGGCGAAGAAAATATAGACACTAGTTATAGCACAATCACTTTATTTCACTCACAATTTCTTATTAAATAATCACCATGAAATGACCTGAAGGCAGAGGCATCCGACATATTAAATGAAAGTATGAAATATAGCAGTAACCAACTTATTTATTCCAACAGCTTGTTAATTTACTAAATGGATCGATATAATAGCTCTAGGCGCTACAGCAGGCGCACCGGGCCGAGCACAGAGTACACTATAGTATACTCTGCTTCAAGAATGATCCCCCTCTTCGCTGCGCACTAGCTTACATTAAGTTGCTTGAGAAGTGGGGAGAGTGGGGAGGCGAACGTCCCGCTTTGCACAGCGTAACTCGGCCCGCTGTACCTACCGCTAACGGTGACGCCGACATATATAAAAGTCCGAAGCACTGAGCAACAAACAAATGGCAACAAGGTTACAAGTGATGATGTGATGCTCGGGATTGCGAGTCTTATAGTCCGATTCAACAATTAAGATCTTAATTACTTTAGATTGATTAATCCTGTCCTGTTACATTTGCGGGACGAAATTCAGAAAATAAACATTAGATTAAACATTAGATCTTCCGCTTTGCGTGTGTAAAACTAAGTGAATTATTAAACTGTTTGAACCATAACTTACTATGCATAAGCGTAAGCCGTTTCTTTTAGGGCAAATAATTATATTAACGCAATTTCATGTTTAAATACGACAAGATTAGATACATTTGTGTAGGTACTTATAACTTCAAAGATGTTTTAAAAAAAATTAAGTTAATGTTAACATAAGTTACTTTTAGCATAAAAATAATATGTATTGCTTTTTGTAATAACACGTCTTGCTGGTCGCGGCTTGCTTGGTGTTTTGATCGGATACTCCTTTTAGGCAGATAGTGCCTGACTATCTGGCATCAATACATTTTGTTTATAACTAATTTTACCAATAAACCGTTTTTTTTTAATATAAATACCCGCTTCCTAAAATGAATGTCTGATTTGTTATTTCTTTGACATAACATTCCTCTGAAGTATTTTGCGAAGGCAAAACAATCTTAGAATCTAAAATATTCATGAATACGAGTAATATAAACTAGCTGTTGCTGTCGGAATATATAGCATCATATAAATTCAACATTCGATTTTATAATTTTTCTAATCTGTCGCAGTAGTTCTAGATGAACAGTCTTTTCCGAACGAAACCTCTGATCTGTGAGTTGTTTTAAATAAATTCAAAAAATTATCTTACTTTCACTTAAAATTTAATGATAACATAATTATAAATTGTATTTAAAATATTTCCTTGATTTTATACGCTATTTCGATCAATTATAGAGGTTCTCTAACAATGGCTTCTATTGTAACTACTATCTGTACAAAGAACGGTTCTAGATGAAAAGATGATTTGTGGTTTTGAATAACCAAAATAAATGTTTATTAATTTACTGTGTTCTTATGGTAAAGGTCTAATCACAACTTTTCACCAGGGGCTAATAAAGAAAACGCGAATTTGTTTTCTAAGATAAATGCAGTTTAATCAAAAATATATAGAAATACTAAATTCTAATCTGTTTTAATTTTCATTTATTAATTTAGATGTTTTTCTATGTATCCGAAAAATATTTTTATTTATTAATAATTTAAATAACTGACGTATATCCTTTTTCCTTATGTAACATAAAATAAATCTTAAAATGACTCGTCCCTTTATTAGTTACTTTAAAGTAAAAACTAACACAGGTATTAATTATGAATATGTAATTAAAAAATTACATATTCATAAATCTTCACACCTGTGTCTCATTGAGGTAGGCAGACACGTCTATTGGTTTCTTCCAAGCTCTTTTGCGTCATCATTCATTAATCATAAATGCTTTTAATAAAAATATAAAATAAATGGAATTAAAATATTATAAATGCAAAATACCTAACATAATATTGTTACGACATCGGGATCTATCTCGTGTGTTTGCACAAGTTTCTAATTTATTATAGAAGTCATGGCAACTACTATCAATTAAATGAAGAATACTAAGAAGATCTCGTTTTTTTTCCTGACCTGTAAGCACTTGACAATCATAACATTTCTCGGGATTCAAAGATTCACTAGATTTGCCCCTTCGACAAAAATAAATCGCCTTTAAACTCGGTCAAATTGTCTAATTTTGATTTAATTTGAATTACACCTGTACCCTAATTGCGTAATACACAATCAATCGGAATCTGAATCGTTTTGAATCACACAGAATGAGTGGACAGCACCCTAATTGCGTAACACATTTTTGTAAACGATTACGACTAATCTGTTTGATTTTGACGGTTCAAGAACATTCATTGCGTTCTATATATTGTTGAGCAGAATTTTTATCGAACTCAAGAAGCAATGGATTAGCAATCTGTTTCAAAACGATTCAGATTCCGATTGATTGTGTATTACGCAATTAGGGTGCAGGTCCACTCATTCTGTGTGATTCTTTCCTCAAAAGACCATTTCAGACATCAATCTACATGGTCTTCACATGACCTGACCAAGATTATGTCTGGACTTTTTAAAAGAGACTGTGACCTCTGAGTTTGTTTCGGCCTTTCTTCTCAGAGTAGTCAGATAGGAAACGCCGATCTCATCTAGTTTTTAAAATATATTTGACGTGTAAAAGTGTTTGTAAAAACCTACTTACAGAAATAAAATCATTTATCATTTATGATTCATTTATCATTTATCAACAGATTAGTCGTAATCGTTTACGAAAATGAGTTACGCAATTAGACTACTGATTCATGTTCACCACTAAATCTATACCATTTTACTTCATGGCATATGAATTTCACGCCAGATGTATCTACTTTTCGTAGCTGCAAAGGGCCTTTATTCAATTTAGCGAAGTTTCAAAACATATCGTTATTCATTACCACGACAGAAATGTTTGTACTCCTCATTCTGACTAAGTTGTACCAGTCTCTTGGCAAATCAGTTCTTTTATTCTTTCGTTCGATTTGTGCATGTACAGAGTCGCACTTCGTGTGCGTATGTCCGGGAACTAAAAACTTTTGGTTTATTAGCAAACCAGGTTTCATTTTGCTTATGCATAATAATATAGCAGCAACGTGGCAATTTTTTTTTTGTCCGCCACAAGTGTCGGAATAAAAGGTAACTTCTTTTACGTGTGATGGCAATGTCATAAATTTACGATTGTTTTGCTAAAACAATCGTAAATTGTTAAGTTAAAAGTCCACAGCAGCCGTATGTAGTAAACGAAAGTTTTCTTTAAAAAAGGGGTTGGAAGACATTGCTGGAGGTCAAAACAATAAACTCTTTTAACTTCGCTCGACTCTTCTTTGTCCTTTTTTTTCGTAGAATAACCTGAATCAGCTTCTGACTGGTGGATTTCAAGTTCATTCTTTAAAATTTCTGTATCTGGCGGCAAAGCTAGTTTCATTTTAATTTTGTATGCGTCACATGTATTGCAGGTGTTCAAAGAACGTTTCTTAAAAGACCCCTGGTACGACAAACATTTCTAAAAAAAGGTGTTTGATACGGGATTGGTGACTATTTCTTTGTACATTATTGTTAGTGACTGCCCTGTCGGTAAATAGCGTTTGTTTGTATGACTTCGTCTGTAATGCAATTCATATAAGGATATGAATTAATGTGATTTTTTACTGCCTGTACTGCACCATCCCCTATCTAATTATTGTCAGTGACTGCCCTGTCGGTTTATCGCGTTTGTTTGTATGACTTCGTCTGTAATGCAATTCATATAATGGATATGAATTAATGTGATTTTTTACTGCCTGTACTGCACCATCCCCTATCTTATTAGAAGGTGCATGTGATCCACGTTTATCAGGGCTTGAAATTCCTGTTACCCTTACAGATTTCTTTTTATTGCCACTTCGACACATTTATTACACAAGTAAACCAAAACATAGGGTTTTTGTAAACAGTTGCACAGGTACAATACCTCAACTAGGCGCGCGAAATGCAACTAACGCGGAACGAAGAATACGAATTTAGCCACGAGTCGACTTATCTCACCTAATTTTATTAGTAAAGAATCAAGTATGTAATAGGAAGATAACTAGACACAACTCCTTTTTACTTTTTAGCTTGTGTTATTTTATGACTAAACTCGTATTTGTTATTCGAGATTCACCAAATAAAAATACATTATATTGAGTCATCTCCTTTTTTATCTTATTATGTTACTATTTATTATTAAAGCATTTTTTAAATTCCCTTTTACTTTGACACCACATATTTAATGAATATGCAATAATTAATATAATAGATGCAATAATTAATATAATAGAACTTATAATGTTTGTTACGATTTTATATTGCAGTGTTCAAGTAACAAGCACCTACTTAAAACAGTTAGACCTTGTTTGTAGTTAAGTAGATGTTATTAACTTACCTATCTGATTTTACTTTTTCATTAAGAATATGTACATATTCACTCAACGATTCAACGAACATTACAAAAAGAAAGGGCATTTGGGTAGGCCGCATAAATTACTCAAACTGCCAGACCATGATTAAAACTGAGGAAAAAAAGACGTCAACATAAAAAAAATACTAAAACAATCCACATTGTCTTCACATACACAATTTTTTTTCATGTCATTGTATATTTAAAGTTCATCAATGTCAATGTGTATATAAAAATCCGGAAATAATCTTGGTCAGATCATTTGAGGACCATGTAGACTGGTGTCTAAAATGGTCTTTAGAGGAAAGAACCACACAGATTTGAATGTACCTGTCCAATCAGTGCACTCATTTGTCAATTAGCATGCATCTCAACTCAGAACTAAAGGAGCTCAACGCTACGACGAACAAACGAAAACACGTTTGGGCAGACCGCATAAAGTACTCAAACTGCCAGACCATCATTAAAACTAACATAAAAAATATATACAATGACCCACATAGTCCTCACATTCACAAAAATTTGTGTAATATAATACTTTAAACAGTAAACGATCATGTCATTGTTTATGTCGAAAGGCATAGAAAAACTAATAATAAAAGTAAAATAGTTAGCAACATATTATTAAACATCAACATTATCTGTGTAAAACTGGAGCAGCTCAATCCCAAGCCTTCATGTCCTCATTAATTATAGTCTTTGACAGTGTAGTAAGCTTTCAGGCATGATTTCCCCTTTAAACAATATTTGAATTTAAATTGGCTTAGTTCTTGAATGTGTCTAGGAAGTTTATTATAAAAACGTATACTTATATAGACATTTAAACGAGCCACCTATTTTCTTGAGCCTGGTACTATGAACAACATTGTGGTTGTTTAATTTAAAAAAAAATGATTTTCTTGTTAACATTGCAACTGAAGCCGCAATGGGGATGAAATTTTAAAGTGGGGCTCTAGGTCAAATATGAAAAAACTGAAAAAAATCGAGTTGATGGAGTTTTATGTTAATAGGTATGAAATGAAAAAAAAACTATAACCAAGTTACGACGAATACGCCAACTAAAAAAGGTGTAATCAAGTCATCGATATCGTTTTTACCATTAATAACCAGTAATACAGCAGTTTATAACTTCCTCCAGAAAGTAATGATTAATATTGATCCAGTCTGTGTACCCTACATGGATCTCAGCAAAACATTTGATGTAAATAATAACATTTTGTAGAAGTTATTAGTTTTGTAGAGCAAAGTATGGAGTTTGTGGTAATGTTCTAAAACTTAAGCCAGATTCACATTACTGTGTTGTGTCGTGTCGTGACGCCTTCTGACGCAGTGTTAGCCAATCAAAACTCGTTATGATTTGACGTAGTCCTGAACAGATTAGTTTGATTGGTGTATCCCGCGTCACGACACAACACGACACAATTATGTGTCTGTGTCTTTATTGAATCATATCTTAGCAATAGAAAGCAGTTTACCCAAATTACTCGAATATCCCCAAACATTAACAAAGAGGCGTTAAAGAATCGACACGTTTTGTCTGATTTTAAATTAATAATTTAAAATCAGACAAAACGTGTCGATTCTTTAAAAATCTCACCATGAAGACTTGCGTGGAGTGAGCTATCAGTGTCATCCCGGCTTGGTCGATCCCTAGCATCAGTTGCACTGACAGCTGACTCTACGCTCACTTCACCTAAGTTTTCACGGTGAGATGATTACAGAATAGCACTACAGGTGTGAATTTAGGAATCCTACAAAGAAGTGTTATCAGACCATAGTTATTTATTATCCACATTAATGACAACATTTCTTTATGGGTCTGTTTTTTTGTTGTTGTTGTGAGTTGTTCTATTTAACGGTAAAGACAGAATAACACTTGAAAAAGATATTAATGACGCCGTCGAAAAAATGATAGAATGGTTATAACAATAAAAAAAAAAAAAATCGAAACAACTAATATATTGACGCTCAGAATATGGCTTTACCAAAGTCGGGTTAAAGTAAAACGGTGACCAACGATTTTTTTAGAAATCATAATAACTCCATTACAAAATAAAAACTAGTCAGTCCGCGAGGCCTAAGCTGAGCTTTGCATTTGTGTGAGTGATTACCAATCGCACCAATGTGATCGCGCGATCACACACACCGCATCAGGCCGATTGTATAAACCGGTTTAAAACAAGGACGCTTCGCTATGTGCATTCACACAAATGCAACACTTAGCTTAGGCCTCTCGGACTGTACCTATGCGGTGCTCCGGTTCCAAGCAACTAAAAGTAGAATTTTGGAAATGGTTTTTTCTTTCCTTCCAAAAATACAGAACTCTCGGAGCACAAGTCCGACTCATCGTACATACCTGATAAATTGTATTTTTTTTTTGTTTCCCAGTTTTATAAATCAGATCGTTGTTTACCTACCCACCTACGTTGAACTACCTACCTCGGTATGTGCTACAACTTCTGTCTCGGTTGCTTTGTCTGTCTCTGATCCTGATTATTCAGAGTGTGCACAGCACATAAAATAGGTTTAGTGCTCAACATGTAGGTAAACATCACTCGTGCGAAACATCTTCACTTCTCTCGCTCTATCATTTTGAATTTGCTTCTTAGTACCTACCTACCAAGCTAGCGTCGAGCCGTGCATTGCCATCTTTCTTCTATGTATCTAGGCATATATATAATAAATTGTATGCACTTTATTTACGCTCTTTATGGTAAGTCGGTTGGGTACCGACCTACCGACCCGAGTACCGACTTACTGAGTTTACCGATTTATTTTGTTTATCTATAATTATTAAAGGTATTTCATTGTACTTCGAACAAATTCTTCTTTTTCGGGTAGAAATTAGGTACTTCAAAATGTTACCTCAGTTATAGAGCACGTACATAAAGTCGTCGGTGGCAGATGAGATCGATATTATTGTTTACGTATTCGAGTGACCATCCAGCGTACGCCTGCGGCCGCAGCACCACTGATCGCCGCGGTCGAGCGGGCCCCAGGGCCCCGGCGCGCGCTAATCCACTTAGGAGCCACGAGCTCTACGCGCTCCGACAGCTCCAGCGCGAGCTACGCTCAATACGACGTCACACGACACTATGCACCGCACACGCGATCGAACACCCTACTGGGGCTCCGCTCGCCACTCGCCAGACGGCTCGACGCGGCCGGCAGCGGCACCTACCTCGCTGTCCGGTGGCGCATCGGACGTGCGAGCGCTGCGGGACCGAGGAGCGCGCACTTCCAACGCTGCAGCTTGTCGCGCGCTGACTTGGAACGGTTTCAGGACGATCTAGAGGGGATCATGTTCATGTTTGGAGCGAGGTCGCGTGCGTCGCGGACGGCTCGGGGCGCGGGGCGCGGACTGCTCGGTGCAGCGGCGACGGCGCGGCGCGACTCACTGCCGCACGCTCGCGCCGCGAGCTGCTCGTGGTGCGCGGCCGCTCGCGCACGCGCGCTTTGTCAGGACAAGCGTTACGTAAGGCGCGAGTTCTGCGACCTCTCGGAGTCTCGGCTGGCGTGCTCCGACAGCGCCACGCCGAGGCGCAGCGTCCGCCAGATACGTTACGGACACGAAATTACGGATACCCTTTAATTTTAATGATACGTTGCGCACCTTTTAATGCAGATGACTTAGGTAGGTACTTAATCTACCGTCTGCGACGTTGCTGGTCTCTTTTTTCAAGCGACCCCAAAAAGGAGGTTTAGGGTTCTGAACATAAAAGAAAAATAGAACTTTTGTAGGGAACATCACCTTTTTGTCCGTCACAGAGTTTTTACGTAGGTACTCAAGAACGCAACGTAGGAATTTGAATGTTGGCATAATGTTTAGGTAGGTCTCGTTGACGCTAACCCAGATCGGGGATCCCCTTAGCACCTAGGTTTAATTGATTAAACCATATTTTACAGGAAAAGAAAGCGGTTTGAGACACCAAAATACCGAATTGCAGAAAAAAGATATGTATAGGTGCTTAATTACAAGCACAGGGTGAATAGAGGTGGGTTTAGACTTTCAGACCAAACGAGCGAACGCTCATTCTATCCCCACTCCATCAAGTTCTTTTCGAGTAAATAGACACAGAGATGTTGTTAACCTTGGTTAACAAGATACCTATCAAGTTTGTTCAAAAGTATGTCTATATAAGCAAATAAATCTCTTTCAACAAAGAAAGAAGTTTAGAAGAAGTGGACAGAAGAATTTCGATTACCTGGAAAAAGTACTGTTTCCATAAGGTAGTTTTCAAATCGCAGCTCCCACTACCGACAAAAATAGTCAAGGATTCGGAAATACTACCATGTCTCAATACGGTAGCCAGACTTGGACATTTGATCGCAAGATAAGGAACAAAATCCAGACTACTCAAAGAAGATTGGAGAGAAGTTGTCAGAGCACAAAATTAAAAGACAGGGTAAGGAATGTCGAAATGCGTAATAGAACAAAAATGAGAGACGCCCTAACCTTGTCACTTCAAAGAAAATGGAAGTGGGCAGGTCATGAGGCCAGGCTTAAAGATGATAGATGGACGGGGAGAACAATAGAATGGACTGGACCACGAGGCACTAGAAACAGAGGCAGGCCTAGTGCTAGATTGGTAGATGAGGTAGTGGAGATATTTAGTCAAAGCTGGTTAAACTCAGCAAACAAAGGTTACTGTCATTCCTTGGAGGAGGCATTTACCCGATGGGGGTCCGCACAAACTACATCATGTTTTACTCTATATACTATACTATATTATAAACTTTGTATGTATATATTTTTTTATTATATTTTTTAACCTATTAGATTGTAATTTGCACGGAAATAAAGAAAGCTTAATTATTATACTTATACACAAAGAGCATTATTTCGTTGTTCTGTCTCAGTTTGAGAGGTTATCAGGAATGTTCTAAGAATTCTCGCTCGCTTGATGTAAACGGCGCACGAGCGTGCGAACAGTTGCATAGAGCGTTGTTTCGTGTTCGGACGTGCTCTCTCCTCAAAGCGGTTCATTCAAATCGTTCTTGTGTTTTAGCCACTTGACCGTTAATTATCTTATTAAATTATGGATTGCAATGGTCTCGAGAAAAATGACTATTTAAGTTAGAAGCCTACCATAATTTGAGATGTCTGTGTGATCTTAGTACATATCAAAATTATAAAAACACTGCCACAAGCAAGGTGCTTGGCAAGCAATAACAAACCTGCTAGAATGTAGTATTCGAAGAAGACATAAAAAGACGGACTCTCACCTACATTAACCTGTCTCCATATATCAATTTAAATTCGTCACCCACCACAAATGTGTGTGTGTGTGGTATTCTAATTAATGTAATAATTTGCACGCCGTAAGGCTGTAGCCGATCTCATTAATTCATATACCTACAACATCTTATACCTGTACCTAGATTCATAGCAAATAAAATTCTGATTCTGATTCTGAAATAATGTAACAATATCACTCAGAGTCAGACCTAGTACATTCGGCCACAGACACTTGGCGAATGAGCAATGAGCACTCGTTGGCTTGATCAAAACTACTCTAGAGCATGTGCAAGAATTTCAGTTCTTGTTTGTTCTCTGCTCGTTAGTATTTATATTAACGACCTGTGAAATCTTACTATTAAACATGGCAAAATTCTATCATATACGACACGGCGTTAATATTTAAAACCAGACGCGAACTGTTCGAAATCGCTACACTAGGTTTTAATACTGTGACTAATTGGCTCCAAACCAATTTACCAACATTAAATGCCAACAAGATTTAATATACCTATTCACTTCTCCATGCGCAAGCCTCAACTCTTTACTAACCCTCATTTATATGCCCATCAATGTGGGAACCGTACAGTCAACATGTGTAATTGTCCCTTTATCCTCAAAACGAGCAACATATATACGTGTGGGTAATAATGGACGACACACTCTTTAAAAAACATATAGAAAGCCTAGGCCTAGCTAATACAGCGCGCAAACTAATATATGTTAAAAAAAATTGCGAACAATCGCAGATCCAAAATTAATAACACAAGTTTATTTGGCCCTATGTCAATCTATAATTCAATACTGTATCACTTTTTAGTTTTCTACTTTTAAAATAGCTCTCTGAGCTATTTTTAAAGTAGCAAACTTCCTTCCCTTTGTCTTTCTTACAGATCTGTTATATAAATCCTACAAGGTACTGACGGTTGGCCAGCTTTTCAATAAGCACATACAATTAAAACCACACACTATGCTTACCTACAATGCTACAAATACTAACAAGAGACGGAATGACATAATAAGCTTATCTAATGCAGCCTCGAAACATGTCTTTTTAGAAAGAGGTTTTACATTGTTAGGACCATTTCTGC
The DNA here is from genome assembly GCA_963555695.1 of Dasypolia templi. Lineage (NCBI taxonomy): Eukaryota > Metazoa > Arthropoda > Insecta > Lepidoptera > Noctuidae > Dasypolia > Dasypolia templi. Next base: position 28,386,742 of record OY743150.1, read on the forward strand.
ACAACAAATTAAATAGAAAACTAAGTATCTTTATATTAAATAACTATAGCTGTTAACAAATTATATTAAAATATTATGTTTAAGTCCCATGTAATAGGGGGCGAGCCTATTGCCATCTACCCCAAAAACATGAAAAACCCAAAAACATGCATTTCGCATTTCGTTGTCCTTTTTTTTAAAATCGTGATGAAATCTCATGGAAGGGGAACGAGAACGGAAGGTTACGTCGGACTCCTACCGACTACAACCCCACTGTTCCCTCTCTATTTGAGATACCTACAAGTACTTTCGCCTCACCCCCGGCTGGTATCAGCCCGCCATGCGATCCCACGTCCATCCATAAAGGCGCGCATACCACACTGAGAGCCACTTATTTGGGTTGACGGTTTAAGCGACGATACAGCCCCAGTTTCGCCGACCGCAGGCCCCTTCTTATGGTGGCCGGAGTTCATTAAGTGCCCTTCTGCTCTTCTGGTGCGGGTGGAGTGAGCGGTATGCTCTCTCTGCCGCCTTCTTTACATGCATCACCTCCTCGCAAAAAGAGGCAATGGCATTCCACGCGTTTTCGCTTCCGACCGTGGACTGAACCACGGCCGGAAGCGAGAGTTCACCCGTTACAAGTGTCGTGACGAGGACACGGCGCTTTTGGGTCCACGCTGAGTACGCTTCCAGCGTATGTTGCGCCGTGTCTTCGGGGCAGTCGTCTCAGTATGACAAGTGGGCATCCGCTCTCGACCTTTGCGACACAGGTACTTCCCGAAACATCCATGTCCAGTAAGCACTTGCGTCAGCCGGAAACTGAGGGCGCTATGCTTCCTCTCCAGCCATTCCTTCATAACAGGCCTTACCGCCACTACCGTGGCGAGCTCCCATCTAGGTTATGCTAGTCGCTCCCTCTATCGAGCCACTAGGATCTGACGGAACTTGGTCCTTCCTGCCTCGAACAACTACCATTTGTGTCCTATTTGAAAAATCGGACACAAATGGTAGTTGTTCAAGGTTTTAAATTACAGACAAACGTTATACCATCAGGAGTGCCTCAGGGCTCGCACATGAGGCCTTTGTTGTTCTTGATCTTGATAAATGATTTGGCAAGTAAGATAGAATGCATGTTTAATATGTACGCCGACGACCTAAAATTGTACCAAACAGTAAACTGTGCTGAAGACTCAGAAAAATTGCAAACTGAAATCGATAAAATATGCGGATGGTGTATCGAAAACCACATGCTTTTGAATGTTAATAAATGTAAGTATATAAAATTTACGAGAAAAAGACATCCAACTGACGCAATTTACTCAATTGATATTGTACAATAAGCGTTCAAAAGTGCATAGGCACGTTAAGAGTCGTATTGCTGTGAACCCACGGTACGACTGTATGTGTTTACGGCACACATTGATGTAGTCGCGCACTCGCATGGCACTACACGAAACATAAATATATTTCCGTCGCTTTTGTTAGACACGCACCATGCTCGTGACCTGGTCAATTTATAGCATTGCTAAAATTCGAGTTAATCTAATATGATCTGGTAGCAGTAGGCAACAAGCGGTGGACTGAGTAGCTTTCGGCTTAGGTTCACTTAAACTAGTGTTAGTAATAATTATAAGTAATTATAAATAATTAATAATAACATAACATTACACATAACATCACGCCTTGTTTCCCCGAAGGGTTGGGCAGACGTGTACCTATAGTACACCCACATTTCGCCAGTTATGCTTAAGTCCCATGTAATAGGAGGCGAGCCTATTGCCATCTACCGGACACAAATCCAGACCATTCACCAACGAGGCAGTAAATTAATAAAAGATATAGGTAAATACTTATATAATGAAATAATATACAAACATTATAATTATTTTGTTTAAAAAAAAACAATAAGCGAGAAGGTGAGAAGACTCCCCGATGATACTGACAAATCATTATTCGACTTCGTGCAGCCGTATCCAGCCAGCATCGGAGAGTCCCACTGTTCCGCTAACGCGCGCAGGATAGAAGCGCACCGTTTGCGCATGATAGCCGCAAAGCCATCTGTGTCAGCATGGGCGAATATCGCAGAGGCGAAGCAGTGGCGCGGCAGTCCCATCAGCAGATCGCTGTATGTCCGCTGTGTATAGTTAACCCACAGGCTGCAGGTGTAAAAGCACTGACAGTACGCTTTAAAAAGCGCAACTTTGACAGTCCCCGTGCATCGTGAAAACCTGTGGGCCATATGTTGCATCGGACAGACAGCGCTCTGCGCTCCCTTTCAATATCCACACTATCCTTAAGGTCCTCACTGACCCAGTGGCCCAAATACTTAAATTACTCGACTTTGTTTAGAGCTGTACCACACAAAGTAAAATTCGAACGAATGTGTATCGCTAGTTGTCCGGCCTGAAAATCATTATTTCGCTCTTTTTCGTGTTGTATTTGGGCCCATGAGTCACCGCGTAGGACTCACAAATATTCAGGAGCCTTCGTAAGCCACCAATCCAAGGGCTCAGCAGCACCATATCGTCTGCGTAGCTGATGTTATTCATACACACTCCTACACTATTTGACGAAACCCGATGCCGGTGCTGATGAGCTCTTCGATCAGTCGGTTGACGTAAAGGTTGAAGAGCGTGGGAGAGGTCAGCCCCCCCGCCTCACCCCGCATTCCAGCCTATACCCCTCCGAGAGAGCGCCCGCCCATCTTACAAAATTCCTTTGATTCCTATACCAACGCATAAATAGTAGCATAATTTCCCCCGGTAGACAAGTTTCATCTCTTAACTTACACCACAGAATATCGTATGATACAAGAGCGAACGCTTTTGATCAATCTAGGTAGCACGCATATACTGGGGTCTTTCTACTAGTGTAATACTGTGCAGTCTGCTTGAGGCACAGGATAGCACTCTCGGTAGAAAGCCCGGGCCTGAAGCCGAACTGCGCGTCGCTTAGCGAGACGCTATCCAGGTGCTGAACAAGCACTGTCCAGAACTTTGGCGACCACTGTAGCTAGTCAGATCGGTCTATAGTTGTTTACATCTGATGTATCACCAGTTTTATTTTTGATAATTGGTACAACTATAGCACGCACTAGATTATCGGGCAGGTAGGCCTAAACACATGGTGAAAAACATATAAAGCACTCTGGGTAAGTGTACACCTGCGTGCTGCAGGTGCTCGGTACTAAAGCTGTCATGGCCCCCATTTGACACAGAGACAGGTAAGCCTCTCAAAACAACAGCAGGATGCTTTATGGTAAACCCTGAAACTACTCGGGAAGAGCGAACTGATAGAAAATGTATCTGGTGTGAAAAGGATCATTCAAGCATTGAGTGCTATAAAATGTCTGTTGATGAGAGACGAGAACCTTTAAAAATGAAGAAAATCTGTGTCTTATGTCTAAAGGTTGGGCATCATGCAAAGGTATGCAAATGTTTCATTAAGTGTTATGTGTATGGACAACGACATTCTCCTGGTTTATGTACTGGGACATCTTCTGAAAAAAACAGTGAGTGACAATAAAACATATTCCAAGTCTCAAACAAAAGCTGACCATACCCAAAATCTGAAAAGAGTGACTCCGCTGCAACTTTACAAAACTTCTCGCAGAATAATTTGAAGACATCAAAGACAACAACTCTACTGCAAACTGTAGCCGTGAAAATCCATTGTGGAGACAGAGTAGCAACAGTGCGATGTTTGTTTGACAGCGGCTTACAAAGGTTGTATATCAAGAAAGAGGTACCGGAGAAACTTGAACTACCAGCGGCAGGGAAGTCATTAAGTCATTCTTTGTTTTGAGGTGTCACTGTATCCTCTCAGGAGTATAGTGTATATACTTTCACACTACAAAGTACTAATTAATAACTTAAACATTAAAGCGAGACTACATAAAATATATAAAACAACGAAATTAAACAGTGATTACGACGAATATTCGAAACACAGAGCTTATATTAAAATATCAATAGAAATTGTACGCAAACAGCATCAAAATAAGATTCAATGTCAGTTCGCAAAAGACCCTAAGTCGTTTTGGCAATACATACGGTCGCAAAAAAGTACAACAAGTAGACAGAACATTATAAAGGACGGTCTGTATCTGTCAGACGAGGAGTGTGCTGAGCACTTCACGATTTTTTTTGAGTCGGTATATAGCAGTGCGCCGCCACGACAAGACTCAGAAGCGGCGGCAGCGGAACCGGGGAACACTGGTAGTGCATGCGTGCTAATTAATAATCTAAATCTGAGGGACGTTAGAAGTGCACTCGACCGCCTCAAGCCTAAGCGATCTGCGGGCCCGGATGGTATACCAGCGTTTATTTTGAAAGATTGCGGTAGGGTACTCGCGGAACCTTTTCTTTATATATTTAACGCCTGTCTTCATTCTACGAAGTTCCCAGCTCGGTTAAAGATTACGCGAGTCATCCCAGTGCCCAAAGGTAGGGCGAGAACTGACATCGATGGGTATAGGCCGGTGGCGGTGTTGTCGACGCCGGCAAACGTGTTTGAGGCTGCCATTCAGCGCTGTATACAAGAGCAAGTGCGCGGACAGTTTTCGGATACGCAGCACGGATTCCGGCTGGGGCGCAGCACTGCCACCAATCTCCTTGATTTCATGGGATGCGTGGTGCCGGCGGTTCAGAAAAGCTTTTGACACCGTCGACAATGACATCTTACTGCGAAAACTAGCAGAGGTCGGATATACCCAGCATCTATTGCAGTTTTTTACTAGTAACATGCAAGGCAGACAGCAGTATGTGGACTACAACGGATGTGAATCTGACTTATATTACACTTGGTCTGGGGTAAGTCAGGGCACCAACTTGGGGCCACTAGAATTCGTTAACAATTTGCCGGAAGTCGTAAGACATGGCTTTTGCTTGTTATTTGCAGATGACCTCAAGTTGCTGCTTGAGATTAGTTCCGAATCTGATTGCAGGTGCCTTCCGGAAGACATCGATCGAAAAGTACAATGGAGTCATGAAAACAAACTGTACTTCAACGTATCCAAGTGCTCGTTGATGAGTTTCACCCGTGCTCGTGCACCTCTGCTCTTTGAGTACGTGGTGGATGCGGCACCACTGGAAAGAGTCGCGAAGGTGTTTTCATGACTGTCATTTCGTGAGCATGTAACCAAGATCTGTAAGAAGGCGTACAGAAACTAAGGATTTGTTCTGAGACAGACGCAAAGCTTCACAAACATCACAGCAGTTAGGGTCCTGTATGATACACTAGTCAGGAGTCATCTGGAACATAGTGCGGTAATATGGGCTCCACATGAAGCTAAGTACTCTGTCATGTTGGAGCGCATTCAGAACGAATTCACGCGCCATTTGTACATGAAATTATATGGAGTATATCCGTTTTACCCACTGATGTATCCCACTCTGTTTGTCCTGGGCATGGTTGGCTATAATCAACTGCAGGTCCAACGGGAGTTTACGATGGTCGCCTACTTGGTGAGGGTGCTTCGTGGAGTGGAGAGTAACCCGGGAGCATTGCAACGCTTGAACCTGTGTGTACCGGACCGCTACGTGTGGAGGCGGCGTAGCCCGCCACTGCTATGAGTGCCTACAGCCAGAACTAACCTGCTTGCCAAGGCACCCCTTATCAGAGCTATCCGTACCATCAACGACCTTCAAACCCAGATTGATGTGTTTACTTGTTGTTTGAGTGAATTCGCAATGGTATTACTATTTATACTATGCTACAAGCAAAATAATTAGGTTAGTATATGTCACCATTGTAAACAGCACTTGGCCTATCCCGATAAATATTATGCTGTATGTATGGCTGTTTTGTGGTTTTTGTATTTTTGTAATAGTTTAATAATGGTGTTAGTTTTAATATTTATAATTTTCATGTTTTAAGTATATAGTTTAGATTATTAGTTTATGTTCTTAACTGTCTCATTAGGGTAACCCTGTAAGGATAGTTTAAGTTGTTATAAATAAAAAGTAAATTCAAATACATGATATATCAGCTTTAGAGCAATCTTGTATTTGCAAAAATGTTCCCAAAGTGGAAAATGAGTCTGTAATAAGATTGTTAAACAAACAAAACATTAGGTTGACTCAAACTCAAACTCAAAGCATTTATTTCAAATAAACCAAATATACTTTTGTCAAAGGGTCTGTCAGTCAGAAATATGAAGCTAGTTGCCCATTCCAAAGCGAAGTAGTTACCTATGTAGAAGAACGGGCAAGAAACTCCATGGACAGTCTTTTAAATAATCTTGTTACAGAAAAACTGTTACATCAGTCTTGTTGAAATTATACATGTGAGAACGATGTAGAAAGACGTGCACGTTAAAGGCGTCCGTAATGAAAATTATACAAAAAAAAAAAATTGGAACAAAAAAGCCGTGGCAGCCAAGAGATTACCAGTTCCCACTGACGGCGCCCGTTCACGAACATGACGTATGGATCAGCACCATTCAGCTCAACCATTTTGAAGGGAACTTAATGATCCAACACACACGCCACCACCAGCGAGACATTTGAGTGAGCGTGACATACTCTCAGCCGCCAGGGCACATTCAAGTCAATGACAGACGTGCCCAGTATAGGGTAGCTTTATAGTAGGTACATAGTGCTCACACGTGTGCCTTGCAATCATATAAATAATAAATAAATAAATAATAAATAAATAATATCATATTAAAAGATTGAATTTATACAGTGCAAAGATAGTTTTTATAATCTTCAGCAGCTCCAACAATATTTTCAAATGCTAATTAATTAGTTTATGCGCCCTTGTGGAGCAGAACCAGCATTGAGCCAAGCATTTTTGTCAGAGATATAAACCCCCACCATATAATATGCTTGGCTGCATAGTGTGCGTTTGATACAAGTTTTAAACTTCGTTTCATTCAGTTGGAGTATGTGGGGAGCTATTTTATTATAACATTTTAAACAGTACCCCATGAAGGATGAATGTACTTTAGCCAGCCTGAAACCCGGTTGAACCAATTGGTCCCTATGTCTAGTCCCTTTTTTGTGTCTTTCACCTCTTTTACGGAAAAGTTTTAAGTTTTTCCTTACGTACATGATGTTTTCATATATATATTGACAAGTTACGGTCATGATGTTAATATCTCTAAACAGTTCCCTTAAAGAATCGCGCCTGCGGAGGCCAGATATTGCTCTGATGGCTCTTTTTTTCAGAATAAAAATAGACTCGATGTCTGCAGCGCGTCCCCATAATATGATACCGTAAGACATGATACTATGAAAGTAACTGAAATAGATTAGCCTCGCGGTATCTACATTAGTAAACTGACGGATGTTTCTTACAGCATATGCTGCTGAACTTACCCGTCCTGCAAGAGATGTTAAATGGGGGCCCCATTGCAGCCTTGAGTCGAGTGTGATCCCCAAGCAAACCGTTTTATAAAATAATTCTAGTTTCTCTTGATTCAAAACTATGTCACAATCAGTACTTTTAACATTCGGCAAAGCAAACCTTATGCATTTTGTTTTTTTTTTCCATTTAATACTAAATTATTAGAAGTAAACCAATTTTGTACCTGCAGCAGGGCTTTATTTACGTCGTCTAGATTTACGTCTACTTATCTTAAAAATTCAAGAAGTATCGTCAGCAAATAACACCATTTGTGGTTGTTTTTTAATAAATGGGGTAGATCAACAATATATACAAAAAAGAGGAAAGGACCTAATATCGAGCCTTGTGGAACACCCATTTTTTGTTTTAAACCAAGTGAATTGACACCATTAATTTTAACTTTTTGCTGTCTATCTTCTAAATATAAATTACTAAACTTAGCGCAAGTTTACCTAGTCCATAAGGCTAAAGTTTTAGGAACAAGGTTTCGTGATTAATGCAGTCAAATGCCTTGGAGAGGTCACAGAAAATTCCTATGGCATCTTGGGCCTCCTTCCAAGCTGTAAATGTGTGATTTAGTAAAGTGACACCAGCGTCAGTCGTGCAACGACCTTTGGTGAAACCATATTGCTGTTCGTGTAAGATTTTGTTGATGTTAAAATGATTAAGCATTTGATTGAGCATTACCTTTTCGAACACCTTGCTGAATACCGGCAACACAGATACTGGTCTATAATTGTTGGTGTCTTTGCTATCCCCAGATTTAAAAAGTTGTATAACCTAACTGTTTTTAATTAAATCCGAGAAGACTCCTTGATCTGCACACAAATTAAATATTAAAGCTAAGTATGGTGCTATAGTCGCGATTATAGATGTACAAACTTTGATGGGTATTCCCAAAAGATCTTCAGTCAACTTGAATTTTATTTGCCGAAAAGCATTTATAACTATCATAGGGTTTATATGTTTAAATTGAAATTCAACCGGGCAGCCTGTAACGTTCGCTCTTAATAATTCAATTAAGACTTTGGGTGAGGAATTTAAAGCTTCCGTAGTTTTAGATGGCATATTACTACTTCTAAGTTAGAGCTTATGGCACCACGTGTAGTCTCCAATGTATATTCAGTGTTTCGTATTTTTTTCCTACTAGTTTCGTTATTTATAACTTTCCGAACTGTTTTTATTTTATTTTCGCCTCATTTGATCTTGTTGCTGATGTACAGGGCTTTAGCTATTTTGCAGGTATTTCTAAATCTATCTCTAAATTTTTTGGAATATGTAGCAAAATACTTATTGAAAGTTTCAGTGTACTTAAACTTACTACAGGCTTAAGGCCGTACAGCTCGAACAGTCTTTCCCTACTAATCCTAAAACCTCTAGTTGCCCAGTCACTAAATATAAAATTATGGCAAATATTTTTTGTTTTCTTTTCAAAAGTTTTATTGAATTCAGTGTGCACTAATTAAAAGAAATCCTCATACAATTTATTTGCATCGTCCATGTTATGGCCCAGAACATTTAACTCATTATTTCTGACTGACACTGAGAGCTCTGATCTATATCAGAGCTCTCAGTGTCTATTGATAGGAGCTGATTATGCACGGTTGCTACTGACTGATTCCTTTGTTCATCTCGAAAATGGTTTAACTGCCATTAAAACAAAATTAGGGTGGACACCACAGGGTAATATATCTGCAGCAAACAGCACTATAGTCACATCTTTATTTTGTTCACAAGATTTTATTAACTTTTTTGTTTTTAACCTTAAAAAGTATGACCACGTTTCAAATCTTCGCAAGATACTCAAGTGGCTCCCTATTCGACTTCGCAGGAACTCTCGGATATTGTGTCTGCTATTTAACATACTCCACAACCCTTTAACGCCACCCTATCTGCGGGAACGCTTCTCCTACGTCCTTTTGATGCGCCTTGCAGGTCGCACCTTAGAAATCTCCTAAAATCCCCTCCCCACTCAACCAACTGGAATTCACTCCCGCCTGATACGAGTTAGGAACTGTCAAACTGTTGCTGTGTTTAAGAGGAGAGTGAAAGAGCACTATCTTTCCACTGTGTCATAGTTGCATTTGTATATTATATGTATATATATTTATTTTTATCACTTTATATTTATATATATTTAGTGATATTTATTTTAGAAGTACGAGTATGTTTGTTTACAAGTATATGTTGACATTGTATGTTTATTTTTAAATTAATGAATGGTTTCGTTTTTTTTTGTATTTTGTTTTCTCTTTTACTCTTACACACGTTGTCTACATCTATCATATTCTCTCCTATTGCAGGTATGCTGGAAGAGCTTTCTTTAGAAATATGCATTACCTTGGATGTACTTTTCTGTTCTATTTATTCTTCTTGTCTGTTTATATGTGTGTACATAAATGGTTTAATAAATAAAAAATAAAAAATCTTTTGGGATTTAGAAATATTTGGCATTAATGACCCTACGCAGGTGCACTCCAAGCAGCAGAGAGAAGAGGAGCTGATAGCAAGTTTTGAAGAAAATATACAAGTCAACTCTGAATCCAGGTATGAGGTGTATCTTCCATGCACGACTGGGCATGATGATCTTCTAAGCAACAAACAGCTTGCCATTCTCAGACTGGAAACTACAACAAGAAAATTAAAAGCATTTTAAGCGAATGGGAGCAGGCAGGCTTTATAGAAGAAGTACCTGATGCAGAGAGAGACATAGGCAAAGTGCATTATTTACCTCATAGGGCTGTATCCAAGGAGGCCAGTCTTACTACAAAGTTGCGCCCAATATTTGATGCATCAGCAAAAAATGAAAATGGGAAGTCATTAAACTCATACTTTGACAAAGTAATGAATTTCCTTGATAAAATTCCCAAAATACTAACAGGATTTCGCAAAGGTTGTATTGGTATAACCGCTGACATTGAAAAAGCATATTTGCAAGTGTTAGTAAAACCACAAGATAGAGACTACCTAAGGCTTATTTGGTGGAAGAATGCATCAGGTGAAGAGCTTAAGGTGTACAGACACCGGAAATTTATTTTTGGTTTAACTGCAAGCCCTTTCCTGTTTTATGCAACTATTTCACATCACCTTAATCAAATAACAGAGCGAAAGGACACAGCAGAAATATTAGCAAAATCATTCAATGTAAGCTTAGATTCCACTAAACAAACCCAGAAATTCATTCAGGAAGCTAAATGTATAATTAATAAAAAAATGGAGTTCAATTAAAAGTGGCTTTAATTTCGGTATCTTCGATCTGTACTAAAAAGAAATATTAAATATCTGGACAAGATGTCCACAATCTGGCGACCGTGATCATGGATCAGTAAACGAAGGTACGCTCCGTATTGCGTCGGCATTTTACAAAGTCTGCTAACGCATTCGAAACTGTGCTGAACTCAATGGACTATAACGAAATCGAGGCGAAGTCATGCTATAAAGAATACCACAAAAATTTGAACACGTTAGATTGCGAGATTCAACAACTCTTAGTAAATTCACGATGTCTCAAAATACGAAACAAGATGGATGCTCCTACAAACAGCGTTACGAATCGATTTCGACGGAGAAGCCGTCTCCAAGATTCACAGACAGGGATCGCGGCCGGATCACACATTGTGGTCGGGGGGGTCCGGATCGCTGTCGAGCCCACCATGAAATATCTGGGATTGGTGCTCGACAGCCGGTGGGACTTCGGACCCCACTTCCGGCGGCTGGCGCCCAAGTTGTTGGGCGCGGCCGGGGCGCTGGCAACGCTGCTTCCCAATCTGGGGGGCCCGAGCGCCGCCTGTAGGCGGCTCTACATGGGGATCGTGCGATCCATGGCGCTCTACGGATCGCCGATCTGGGCGTCTGACCTGACGGCCGGCAGCATAGCTGTCCTGCGCAAGCCGCAGCGGGCGATGGCCGTCAGAGTCATTCGGGGGTATCGCACGATCTCCTTCGAGGCGGGTTGTGCACTGGCCGGATCACCGCCCTGGGACCTGGAGGCGAAGGTGCTCGCGTCACTGTACCGGTGGCGCGAGGCAGCGCGGGAGCGGGGCGAGCGACCGATGCAGCAACATATCGAGCAGCGTCGGTTGCAGCTCCGCGAGGTCCTGGTGGAGAGGAGAGAGAGAGATCTCGACTCTCGACCCGGCCCGCAGCAGACGCACCGGGCGTCGGAGGAGGGCGGACAACGCCCTCTTCCAGCCCCCCTAAATGGGTCCAGGGGCGACGGATTCGGGGACATCCGTCGCCCCCAACATCAGGACCCGAGAAGGCGGCGCGCGTAGTGTTCCGCGTGCGCCGCTCACAGACGTTGCGGGGGGAGTACACCTCACTCCCTCCGCCCGAGACGGGGCTCGCGCAAGCGGGCCGGCACCAGCCGGGGATGCGGATGAATTATGTGTTCCCGCGACCCCGGCGTAGGTGTGAGATGGAACACCGGGGTGGTTTTTAGTCAGTAAGAGTCTGATAGACCCCTCCGCCCGCCCCAGGGCGGAGGACATCCATGAGGAATTTCCACCCCGGGAACAAAAAAAAAAAAAAAGGAGTTTGGTGAGTGTTGTGAGCTGGGAGGAGCTGTGTTCGAGGTTAAGTTGGTACTACGTGCGGCATTTCGTGAGTAGTAATCTAATTCCCTACAAAGATATCATTGGTAAGTGTTAAACTCTTTACTAATAATGTGTCTTTTCCATTGTATTGTTCTTGTAGGCTGATTTGTTTTATGATTTGTAGGTAACATTTAGATAATATCGCTGCAGAGCTATTAATAATCATTTATTCCAGCATAGCGACATTGCGCTATTAATTAACTCTATTTTCTATTGTATTACGTGTCCATCTCCTAATCCATACCCTGACAGATATTTGTCATTTGCTTTTGATTATAGGGAAACGGAGAAGGCCTTCCACTTTATTTGACACTGAGCACTGACGCTCGACTTTTGACGACTTTGACCTGTAACATGCGCAACTACATACGGAAGGTAGAACCGTAAATACTCTCAGTTCATTTAAAACAACATATGCTATAAAGTCGATCTAAATCGTCATTATAAAACAATCAAACGCTAGTGATAAAAAAGGTTTGGCCACACAACTCTTTACGAAAGGCTCGTTGTAGGCACGTCTCCGGGAGAGGGGGTAGGCTTTACAGGGACCGTGTCTCGATAAAACCTACACCCCGGCATATGGTACGCCAATTTCTAAATCGACACTATTTATCGAAACATCACAAATAGGACGCTTTGCCGCTGACAGCCGCACTGTATCCTCGAAATGGGGAAGATTAACGAGATGTGAGGTGACCTCGGCAAACACCGAGTACGATCGCATTGAGTTTTGCTACAGACTGAGTCTACGGTACGCTTGTGCGATATTTTCTGTTATCATAATAAGAAATGGGGCTAGGCTGCCGTAAAGGTGATATTAACATTAATACGCGTTTAGAATTTTATACTCAATACTTGTCTCACTCAATGGCAGTTGGGCTTTCACTGTCTCTAGGGTTGAGTAAGACATTTATATAGTGCTTAGGAAACATGTTCTACTAAAATCGTATATTGTCTTCAGAGGTTTTATGCGTTAGGTTTAGTAGAACACGTACAATGAGACAAACGTTGTTAAACGGTTCCCCGTCTCACTGAAATGGGTACATCATACACAGATACATTAATGTAGCTAATATTGATTGATTAAAGCGGAAGCGTAACGATTCCCTTACCTCTTCACATTATGAAGATTCTATTACAGGTATTATTAGAGCTACCTGCGAGAAGGGAGACAGGCCGCGGTAGAAAACGGTCGGTGTAAGACTAGGCTTAGAAAGTTACGAGAATTATTGAGTGCCAGGTGCCTTGTCCAAGTGAGCTGTTGTAGGAGAGCGAATTAATATTAAATAAGTTAAAAATAGTTGTGTTGAAGCACAGATTTAGTTTATTATTATTCTGTAATCTAGTTTTTAACGTAGTATGTGTTAGTGGTTGTTGGTGAGACTGGGTGAGCCTTTTGTTATTATAGTTATCCTAGGCTGAAGGAGTTGATAGTCATTATAACTAATAATCAGACAGACACGTGTTTCTGGGGAGTTTGTTGCGCCACTTCTTCTCCCCAGCATAAGCACTAGGAAGTGGTGAAGGGTGGGGCTCTTTGGGACTGTCTATAGACTTTAAAGTGAGTTTATTCACAACTCTATTAATTATGCTTGAGTTTCTCTACCCTCATAACTAGTAATTCTTGAATGTTGTATTCGTAGCCTTTGGCCGATACTAGAACTCTAAACTCTATCCAATAATGTTCCTTGAGTTTCGATTTCTCAACTCTAATTATCTAGTAATTCAAAGAATATTATATTCTATATCTTAGACTAATAACTCGGTCAGACTGACATGAGCACGTGTCTTGCAAATATGCTTGTTGTGCAAAGAGTGAGCTTCCAGGGGTTTGGGTGACCATAACTATCTCATATCCAGTCTAAGGACTGATAGGGACCATGTCTCCTTAAGAGCATGATGCAGACACAATGACGCTAGAACTAGCCGCTCCGTTGCTAGACAAGGACAGTCGCACGGTTGCCGCAGGAAAAGCCGCTTCGTCACGTTTATCAGTTCGAGAGAACTGCTAGGGGCCATAACTCCAAAAGAGCATGATGTCGACGCTATGCCGCTGTAAAGCCCCTTGTGTCACTTTATGGAAGTGTATCTCTGAGTACTCCGAGTGTAGATGTGAGGTATTGTGTGAGTTACGACTGATCAAATACCTTTTACGCGCTAGCGTTTGGGTTACTCACAAGTTTATGTAACAATTTACTCTGCATCCCTCTATTATTTGGCTTTATAGATGGTAATTTAGGGACTGTCACACCGCGCAGGCCAAGTCGTCGTCTATCGCGGCCAGGTACCCGAGGTCGTGCGGCAGTAACCACGTCTCCTGCAGCGCCACAACATCTGCCGAGCGAGAAAGCTTCCGCACACATTCCACTGATCTAATCACGTTTTTGCATTTAACACTTATTAAATTGATGTAGGGGACGCGACTAAGTGGTACCTGATGGGCTGGTGGCGAAGTTAAACACTCAAACAACTTTAAGGGTTTTATTGAGATAACGTAAACTATCGCTAAAATGTTGGAAATGAATGCACCCGGTTGCTGTCCGTTATGCACTGAGCTCGAGGCGCACTCGGTGCGGCCGCATCATATTGCTACGTAAGCAAAACGTGGTCGATTGCAATTATTGCATCGAACATGCTCCCGAGGGGAAGAGATGAGATGATGAGATAAGCTTATCCAAAAATAAAGAGTTAGGTGAGTGTGAGCTTAAAATGCTAAGGAGTTAAGACAATGTTAGATGAGAAATGATTGACAAGGTGATAGAACAATCATAACGTGATCTTATATCTAGACATATATGCTCAAACAGTTGAGTCATTAATCGAGAACACTGATTGCCTTTTAGCTAAAGGAGACGTTGACATGTCTCGCTTTTTCAAACGTAAACTAGACCACCGTTTACAAAAATTAGGTACGCGCTCACTATCACTGACACTTGCCTCCTGCTCGGACAGGGGTTGATTTCGCGCACTTACACTAGAGTTTTGCTCTTTCTCAGATTGGTTTATACACACACTCACAGTCGCTGGAACGCTCTGGACCCGCCCTTGAATGGGCGCACCACTGGTTCGCAAATATCTCCTCCACAGGAACCACAGGACCGCTGCGATAGCTGCTGCTAATAGGCCATACAACAACGCATACTGATGTATGTCATGTGTCGTTAAAACCTCTGTCTGCTCGGATGATTTTTTCATCGATTCAATCTGCTCACCAAGATGCGTTAAAGAAACGTTTATCGGTGTGATATCTTCGTTGACCTTATCTTCTTGGAAGTTTTGGATAGGTAGCGTAAGATTACTGATTATACGATTTATGGGAGTTATTGTCATCTCGAGTATATTTGGTTTAAGATTAAGCGTATTCTCTAATTGCTGATGAGAATAAAGTGTTACATCATGACCCTTCACAATGCATTGCTCAGTTAGTTGAATAAGTCCAGCCTTACTGACTTCGCTCGCTTGTAGGTCGTCGTCGCATATGACTCTCAAAGAGTATGAGTCACAACAGAAATACAAATAGGTAGAATAGTCATGTAATGGAACCCATTTGTTTTCACAGCTAGATTTAATTATCCTGCAAGTAGATGGCTTCTCTTTTTCGCAGAATTGTTCATCGGGGGCTAAACTCCGGACTGGCCCTTGTAGATGACAAAGGTAGGTTTCCGCTTGGTATTCACAACCTTGAAGATCACTGACGCTGGCTGTTAAGTATGAATCTCTTTTCAAGTTAATCGCTACGTATCCAGACGCTGGCTTGATGCTGATCATACTTTTATTAATTTGAACCGGTACTGGTATCAAATTGTATAGCTGGAACGTATCTCTGCTAATTAACGGTAAGTTAATTTCAAATATGAAATATTCGTCCATCATCCTCGCTTTAACTTTCAACAATTTGTAGATGTCATACAGGTTGAACTGAATGTTATCTATAGGTAATGCTAGCTCTTTCGATATTTGACTAGACACAATCTGTAACTCCCCACGGAGTTGTTGTGGAGTCAAGAGATGGAGATTGATCTGACCATGATAGATCTCAGTCATAGAATCAAGAAAAGTGTCCTGAATCCGCTTTAAATTCTGAATCATATTCATGGTCGCTAATGCTGCTAAGGAGAAATCTTGCTGAATAGACATTACGTCAATTTCCTGTTGCACTGTGTTGGTGACGCTGTCTAAATAATTCAAATGTTCATTGATTATCTTATGCTGCTTTTCAATAGTCTCTTCTGTTCGCTTTAAGATATTATACTCCGCTTCTATGACCGATGTCTGATTCCTGTACAGCTGACTAAGATGGTTTATATTACCTTGTACAAGTTCAATGTCACACTTGTATTTTTCTGCGAATTCTTTATCCAGTACTCCGAACAATGAATTAGCTATGGAACCGACTGCATTGATAAGCCCGCGTCGAGTTCGCGAACGCGCTCCGAAGTGCTGATTGAGCTACAGCTGATTATAATAATGTAGTTCATCGTACTCGTGTTGTATTTGTAGGATGATAATTTTACAATGGCTCTGCTTTTGAATTTTCTCGCATGTTTGATCGAGATATTTCGAAAATTGTGTGACCGCTTTGTCTCCTTGCCAGTAAGGAGACATATTGTAATAAGTTACGATTTTCCACTGATCACGAATAAGATGCATTTGTCCTAAAGGGTCAAAATACAATGTTTGATTGCTATCGAATGCTGTTAGTTTGTATGATGCTTCAGTGGATAGTACAAAGCTCATAAAAAATAGCAATGCTATATTATATATTTTAGGACCACTGATGGTCGGCTTGCTCACTTTCTCTTCCGCTTTTGCTTCATTGCTTTGCTTATGCTGCTTTTTTGCTTCTTTTTCTGCTATAGGTAAGATAGACAGCTTGATGATAGGCCGCTTCATGAAACCATTTTTTGTTTTTAATGTCTTTTCCTTTGTTGGCTTTTACTCGAATAAACCCCGTGTAGTCTATTCCAGTATGATAAAATGGAGGCGCTGGATTAGATCGACATTCAGGTAGGTCTCCCATTATTTGATGTAGCTTTCTGGGTTCTTGTTTTTTACAGGTCACGCATTTGCGAAGCTGTTTTTTGGTAGCTCTATTTCCTTGAATTACCCAATATTGCCGTCTCAATAAAGACAAGGTAAGTCGAGGTCCACCATGGAAGGTGTGTTCATGGGCTTGCTGGATAAGAAGTTCCGTTAATCTCCCGCTGTATGGTATTATTATTGGATGTTTCATATCCGAGCTAATGTTGGCGTTTTTAAGACGTCCTCCGACTCTTAGTATGCCGCTTTCATCTAAAAATGGCTGTATATTTAATAATTTGCTATTTGATTTAAGTTTGCTATGCATTAAACTCTGGATATCCGATGTAAATTCAATGCGCTGTTTGCATTTAATTATAATTAATTTTGCTTTCCTTAGCTCTTGTAATGTGAGATATGACGGTCTTTGTTTACTTGTCCGTGCTAGTGCCCGTAATAACCACGCTACAATTCGATTTATTTTTACGAAAGAGCTGTGGCGTTGTAGTAAATCTTTAACTACGCTGCTTTCCGGATTGCTATTTTGGACGGTTACAACTTGCTTTCGGACCTCTTCTGTCGTCGCATCTTCTGCTTGTTCTTGCTTTGGTTTAAAGTCGGGTGCCGAAAGCCAAGCTGGGCCCCGCCACCACAACGTATTTTCTATCAATTGCGTAATAGATTGCCCTCTGCTCGCTGAATCGGCTGGATTTTCCTTAGTTGTTACATAATGCCAAACATCAGGTGATGTCACACTAATAATTTTCTTCACCCTATTCGCTACGAATGGCTTCCAACGTTCCGGATAGCCTTGTCTCCAGCTAAGGACGACCTTAGAGTCGCTCCAAGCAAAGATTTCGTAATCCATGCTGCTCATGCTAGTGACTACTTTAGTTAGTAATCTGGTTAATAGCTCTGCTGCACATAGTTCCAATCTAGGAAGCGAAACGGACTTGCTTTTTGGTACTAACCTTGTTTTAGCTGCGACTAGTACTACCGACACTTCATTGTTTGATACTATTCTGGCATATACGACACATGCGTATGCTTTAAGAGACGCATCACTAAATCCGTGCAACTGGATATGGTCATCTCGTTTGCTTTGCAACCATCGTGGAATTTTGATTTTGTTAATACATCCCATATCTTTAGTTAATTTGACCCACTCATCGTTAATCTCGGCTGAAACTTCATCGCTCCATTGAATTTCATCTAGCCAAACCTTTTGGAACAACAATTTAAATTTCGTAGTTAGCGGCGCTAACCAACCTAGAGGGTCAAATAACCTGGATATTTCCGACAGAAGAAACCTTTTTGTTAGCTTCGTAGTTTCCGCTGTTGAAGAATATTGGAAAGTAAATTCATCTGTTTTTTGATCCCATCTCAATCCCAGAGTTTTCGGTGTGTTTTCTGTCTTGAAAATGAATGATGGTGCTTGATTATTTTGCTGTGATGAATTTATGTCTTCCAATAACTTTTTTAACTTCATTTGCTGGCCACTTTCTCAGCACAAATCCACCGCTGCTTAGACACGAATTTAGTTCCGCTACGGTGCTTTTCCCTTCATCCATAGTATGAGCGCCTGAAACTAGATCATCCATATAAAAATCTTCCAATATTATTTTTGCTGCTGTAGGAAAGTTCTGCTTCTCGTCCGCTGCTAATTTTCGAAGGGTCATCATCGCTAAAAAAGGTGCTGAATTCGTGCCATATGTAACCGTCGTTAACTGGTATGCCCTAATTGGTTGCCCAGTTTGAGCTCTCCAAAGGATTTTCTGAAGTTTTTGATCTGGCTCGCTTACTAATATCTGCCGATACATTTTTTCGATATCGGCAGTAAATACGTATCGATATTGTCTCCACTTAAGCAAAAGTGCCTGCAGATCTTGCTGCAAGTTAGGTCCTTGATGCATGACATCATTGAGGCTAAGTCCCGAAGATGTTTTTGCAGATGCATTAAATACGACACTTAGCTTTGTAGTGGAGGATTCCGCTCGCTGAACCCCATGGTGAGGTAAATAATAATCTTTTCCACCGCTGCTAAGAGTCGCTAACTTCATATGACCCAAATCTTCATATTCTCTTAAAAATTGCTTGTATTTCTGAGCTAAAGGTCCTTGCTTAGTAAGTTTTGTCTCAAGGTTCCTAAATTGCGCTAGTGCTATTTCTTTTGACGATCCTAGCTTTTCGTCCGCTTGCTGCTTCATCGGCAACCTAACTTCATAACGACCGCTTTCAAGACGTTGAGTCGTTGTTAGGTAGTACTCGACACATTCTTGATATTTCGTTTTGCTCGTGAATATCCTCAATTTGCCAAAATTTATAGATATACGCTATATTATTAACGATGACGTTACAATGGAACTGTGGTTTTACGGTTCCACATAGTACCCATCCTAGCTGGGTTTGCTGAGCTAAGGGCGAAGACGAATCAGGAACTCTTATCAAACCATCCAATATGATAAGAGCATAGGCGTCTGCCCCGAGTAACAAGTCAACTGGGCGACTTGTATTATAATCTGGATCCGCTAAATTAATATGTTCCAAATGCGACCACGAAGGCTTTTTGAACGATCGATTTGGTAAGTTTTTGATAAGTCCTTTCATTATCAAAACATCCGTATGGAATTTAAAGCTGGTAAACATGGCCTGGCATGTAACGCTTAGCTTGCCTGTACAGTAAGATTCTTTTTCTCCTATTCCGGAAACTGCCTCATCAAACTGCTGACGTTTTAAACCTAACTGCTGAGCTGCTTTCTACGTAATCAACGATACCTGTGAGCCCTGATCGATAAGAGCTCTGAGGACAATCTGCGTGCTATCTGCTGCTGTCACCCTTATTAACGCTGTAGCTAAAAGAATCTCAATGAAATTTTGCTGAGATGCGTGAACACCATTACCGCTGCTTTGCTTTGAAGCCTCTCCTTGCTTGAGATCTTCGTCATTGGTATTTTGCTTGCCCTCAGCAAATAAATCATGCAATATCGTATGATGCCTGCCCGAACACGTGAGGCATCGTTTCTTGGAATGGCATTTATTACCATTATGATTATAAATGCAGTTAATACAGCATTTTAGCTGTTTGAGGGTTTTAAGTTTCATTTCCTTCGGCATTTGCAGAAACCTTTCGCAATTGTGTAACTTATGCTCAGCAAAACAATGAGGACATTTGATTTCCTGCACGTGCATTGTTTTTGTGTTTTTCGAATTGTTATTGTTCGTTTTATTATATTTCCCACCGTTTGATGTTTTCGATGAACCCGCTTGCTGCTGAGTTGGCTGCGTTTTTTGCATGGTGTCTTGTCGTCGACGAGAAGTTTCTAGACTAGTGAACTTAATTTCTAGAAAATCTAAGAAGTCTTGTAGGACTGGTAGCTGTCGTGGATTTTTTAACGACTCTATATACTCGGAATAAGAGTCACTATCCAGCTTTTGCGACAAGATATGTGCAATTAGAGGGTCCCACGTGCTAATATCCACACCTAGGTTTTTGATGGCGTGAAGACTTTCTAACGTGACGACATGCATTTTTTTAAAGGCTGAAAATGATTGTTGCTGTATAACGGGAAGATTAAGGAACACATTGGCGTGCGTTGTAAAAATAATCCTCTTGTTATCAAATCGATGATTTAGAAGCTCCCAACAGACGTTATAGTTGTCGGCACTTATTGGTAGATGCTGAATCAAGCGCTCCGCTTCACCTTTTAGCTTGCTTTTCAGGTATTGCATCTTTTGAGCGTTTGACAATGCATTGTTCTTGTGGATTGCTTCGCTAAAAAGATCCTTAAAAGGCACCCATTGCTGGTAATGGCCTGTAAATACAGGAATATCCATTTGAGGAGTGGATTTCTCTCGATATGATGTCGACCACATCTTGGAGTTGATAGCCTTTTTCAAGCTATTAAAAGTACGCTCGTGTTTTCTGAGGTAATATTCATAATCTTCTGTTACATCTTCTCCCGATTCACCAATGATCTCCCAATGAAGGTTATCAATAGTGGTCCACCGATTGTGCAGGGTTCGAAGGGCATCTTCGAACTCCCACTTGTCAACGATAGTTTCGACATCAATATTGTCGACTGCTCTAAGAAATGCTTTAAAATTGATCGACTGCTTATGGAGCATATCGTCAAGCTTGCTGTTAGACCCTCTTGATTCGAAAGTCAGAGTTGCTATTGTTGGCGGTTCCGGCTGACTCGCTAAAGTGCCGGGCGCCTCTAGCTGTGCTGTTTGAGGAAGAATCGGAGCTGTCTGAGCTTGTTGATCAACTGTTCTTTATATTGACTAATAAGCTCTTTTGCTGTTAAATAAAGCTGTTTCGTACTTTCAAATTCAGACTTGATGAAATATTTATAATAATAATAATAATAAAACGTTTAATTCAGAATAACTTCCATATTTGTTAGTAACAATGTAAGCTTATAAACTAGTGTTAGTTGCCTTCATTCTTAGCTGCGTGCGGCACGCCGATCCTGGGGAAGTCCTACTTAACTGCATGCAGTCGTATCCACCGACCCAAAATCGGAGAGTCCCATCTATCAGCCAACGTTCTAAGAATGGTATTGGGGCTGTCACGAACACGGCCAAGCAGAGATGCGCATCTCTTACGCATGATGGCCGAAAAACTATCAACGTCCGCGTCGGCAAACATGCCGGACGCGCTACAAAAACGCGGCAGCCCCATCAACATTCGGAACGTGTTATTATATTGTGTGCGCAGGCCACTATAAGCCCTCTGGGTAAAGTCCACCCATAGGCTGCACGTGTAAAAGGATTGGCAGTAGGCTTTGAAAAGCGTCACCTTAACCTGAGCCGTACATCGTGCAAACCTATGGGCCACCATACCACATCGAACAGCCTGCGCTCCCGCTCTATATCAACATTATCCTTCAAAACGTCTGTGACCCAATGACCCAGATATTTAAAATTCGCAACTCTTTTTAGTGGTCTGCCACACAGCATAACTGGTGGAGTTGTGTTATAGCATTTGCTACCTGCTTTAAATATCATGAATTCGCTCTTTTTTGCATTATATTTGAGCCCATGATTTTCAGCGTACGATTCACACACGTTAATCAGTTTCCTTAATGCCCTGATCGATGGGCTCAACAGAACCATATCGTCTGCATAAATTATATTATTAATGCATACGCCATCACTATGACAGCCGATTCCGGTTCTGCTAAGCTCATCGATCAGATTATTCATGTACAGATTAAATAACGCAGGTGAGGACAATCCCCCCTGCCTCACCCCACACTAAGTCTATACTCGGCAGAAAAGGAGCTTGCCCATCTTACACGGTTCCGTTGATTAGCGTACCAAAATTTTAACAAATTTATTACTTCCCGGGGCACATCAGTCTCATGCTGCAGTTTACTCCATAGCACATTATATGATACAAGGTCAAATGCTTTAGACAAGTCTAGGTAACACGCAAATACTGGTGTCTTCCTTGCTGTATAGTACTGCACAGTCTGCTTAAGGCTCAGGATCGCACTCTCTGTAGATAAACCGGGCCGAAACCCGAATTGAGCATCGTTTATTTTTAAATGATCATCAAGCTGGCTAACAAGCAGACTGTCCAGCACCTTAGCAATTATCGTCGCTAAGGAAATCGGTCTATAATTTGATAGCACAGACGAATCACCCGTTCTGTTTTTGACGATCGGTACAACAGTTGTACGCATTAATCTTTCTGGCAAATAAGAATGTCCTAAATATAAATTTAAAAACATACATAAGACTCGTGGCAGGTGGATCCCAGCATGCTGCAAGTGCTCGACACTGAGACCGTCATGCCCGATTTTCCTCTAACCATATTCTTAATTATAGCAGCAATCTGTTTCGCAGTAAACGTGACACTTCGCGCGGAGCAGACGGTCCCGGAATCGGGCACAGGCAACTGCGGGTCATTGTTGAGGGGCGATTGTACTCTAAAATGCCACCGAAACAGATCCGCAATATGTACACCCTCGACGCCCACGGGAAGGCTCGGCTTTTGATTCAATTTATTTGTTGATTTCCAGAATTTACTAAAATCTTTGTTTAAGTGCTGTTTAGCAATTATATCCATTTTAATTTGGTTTTTATTTGCTTGACACCACTTCAACCTACGTTTGAATTTTTTCCTGGATTCGCACATATCATCAAAAACCGTACCAGCACTGGGCTTACCAAGCATTAACCAAAGCTTAAAATATAGTCGAGCCCTCTCATGAGCATCGCGAACATACTTATTCCAGCCAGTTACAGCCTTACGCTTAATTTTATTTTTATGATAATAACTGTATTCAGCAGCGTTAACAAGTATATGTTCAAGGTTATCATACATTTCATCCAACAAAGGCAAGTGGCAGGAATCGTTACACATCCTGTCTGCACACTGACTAAATTGACTAGGAAAATCAATTAGTTTTAATTCTGAATGACAACAATCGTGATATTTAGCTATTTGCTCCGCATCACGTTACCCCAGACAACTTTATTTACATGTGCATACGGCAACGTCACCATAATGTGCATTTTGATGTTATTAAACTTACATTCCAACATAACAGGTAAGTGGTCCGACCAGTATGAGTCATACAATACTGACACATTAAGAACAGCGGGCAGTGCGGCATCTGTCACTACGCAGTGATCGAGCCAGCGCAAGCACCCATGTGCGTCGCTCACATATCAACGCACGACCATAACTGTTCCGCACAGAACGAAAGTAGCTCGTTAGTAAACCGTTCACCAGGATGTGCGTTAAAGTCCCCAAGAATGAAAGCTGACTCGACACCGCTATTTTCAATCACCGCGTTAATCTCACTTAAGCACTCTGTGAATTCTACGAAATTCTCACAGCAATCAGTAGGCATGTACACTGAGAAAACGACGAAAGACCGATCACTGAGCGATACCTTCACAGCTGCAAGACGCACACTACTGCAACTGATCACCGATACCGCAGGGAACGCACTCTTTCGCCAGAGGAGGGCAACTCCTCCGTATGGTCGCCCCCGCAGCACACCAACCGAAGTATCCACTGCCGTAGTGCCCGTGTATGCAAAGTTGTCATCTATAGTACACAGAAAAGACAGGTCGTGTGGCAGCAGCCATGTCTCCTGCAGCGCTATCACATCGACTTCTCGACAGAGTTGTCGTATACAGTCTACTGACCTAACTACATTTTTACAATTAAATGTTATTAATTTGGTTGTCGTCATGTTGAGTTGTTAGTATTTATTTCAACAAACCGTAAGTCGCTTTTGTTCCTAAATTCAACAAAACGCCGGTACGCAACTCCAATAGGCCAAAAGTCGGCATCCATAAATAAATGTATCTTTTCTTTGGGCACAAAAATTTTGAAAGAATTGTATTCTTTTTCCAATCTCATCTTCATCCTTTCAACCGTGACATTTAAGTTCGACTTACTTGTTACATAATTAGTGATGTCACACACGGACACATCCTTCGCCACGTTATAGATATAAATCGGTACCTTTATTTCTGCAGCCTTGAAATTCATATTTATTTCAGTCACAGCTTTCCCCCGGTTTCCCGCAAACCGGTTTATATGTCTCCGCCTTTGGACCGTAATCCAGTCATCATTCTGTTTCTCTCTCTTCCATTCCCCATCCTTCACTATGTCGGCCATCGTCTTGTTAACGTTTATCGCTGTAGGTTTACCAAGCGCGGTATCCGTGAGTCCCGAGTTACCGGTTGTCGAGCGCACGATCAGCTGTGTAGGATGATTCATCATACCACTCGTCACTCGCATGGGCTCGGAGGCAACGACTTTCGAGGGCACAGGATTATGACACCCTTCGTGTTTAGAGTAAGATTGAGATGCATTAGTTGTTGAGTTGCCTACATCAGTTAGAATAGGCAGAGACCGTTGCATATTAGTTTATCTTGAGTCAGAAATACCCTCAGATGAAAGTTTATTCTCAACAATATCGCAATACACTGATTCTGGGGAAGATAAGACGTGACTCTGATTGCTCACTCCTACATCCCCCTGATGAGATTCCAGTGGATCATCAACACCTTCAAAACCCTCCATTCGGCACGCTCCACGTCGAGTGTTTATATTGCATTCAATCGTACTGATTGGCGACGTATGCTTCAACATTTCTATCTCACATTTTAATATATCTAACTGTTCAGTAGTAACAAACTGCTCCTTGATACGGCAGATTTCTTGCTGTAAATATAATAGATCTTTCAATATCTTCGTCACATCCACATGATCGAAGAGAATTGGGGGTATTTTTTGAAGCTCACGAGCGACAAAAATAGGTATTTCCTCAGGATCTGTTTCCTTGAAAGTACAAATAATATCATCTATATTTCTGAGCTTTTTCCCCTCTCTCTTCCTGGTTTTCTTCTGCTTTTTAATTGTTGGAATGGTTTCGAAAAGCAGATCCTTAGCCACCACTATGTCATCTTCAGAGAAAGCAGAGACGCAGATTCGACTGATACTTTCCTCGTCCATAACATCTAGTTTATTGTTCACAAACGCTAGTACTTCGTTAATCACGATATTACACTTTGAACATTTTACACGATTGGAAGCCATATTCACTAACGAACGGTGCGCGCGACCGTATCTACGCTCGGCGCGATCGCGACTCAAAAAATTTATGCTTCGTCTGTTCAAAAGGAAGAGTATTTTCATGATTCACTTGGAAGTCCTCCCAGTACTTCTCAAGCAACTCGAGTCTACGCTTACAGTTATCTAAAGTTTTACGCTCTACGCTATCCTTTTTAAAATTGACTACAATTTTTCTAATGTTCTCCGCAATCTCCGATTGAATGAAATAGAGGCTCTCCATCTCGCTGCTGGTGTAAGAAAATTTGAACGATCTTACTTGGAAAAATCCTTTGCCGCTGCTAAACTGACGAGGTTTGTTTCCCACGTCAGTGATCCGCTGATGTCGCTAGTATGAGCTGTGAACTCCCTGCTGCTGGAAGGGCACTTATTGAGCACCGCTTTTGCTGCTACCGCTGAGAGAATATATTGGGCACTCCAATATATTTCCATTAAAGTCCGCTGCTAAGGTTACCACTACAGTCACTGCTAAGCTATGAACCGCTGCAATCCAAATAGTCACTGGTTCGGTTCAAGTTCACTTCACGATTTTTCAGTCCCGAAAAACTAAAGTTCGACCGCGAAGTCCTTTTATAGGCTCGAAGGACCAAAATGTAGGGGACGCGACTAAGTGGTACCTGATGGGCTGGTGGCGAAGTTAAACACTCAAACAACTTTAAGGGTTTTATTGAGATAACGTAAACTATCGCTAAAATGTTGGAAATGAATGCACCCGGTTGCTGTCCGTTATGCACTGAGCTCGAGGCGCACTCGGTGCGGCGGCATCATATTGCTACGTAAGCAAAACGTGGTCGATTGCAATTATTGCATCGAACAATTGAAGTTATTCATAAATTAAAACTGCCAATATTCTCGCCAGTCACACGGACATTTTCCTTATCACGTCTGATGATGTTTATAAATCGACGATAGGCAACCCCCTTTGGCCAGAAGTAGTCACTCGGGAATGTTATTAACGAACGTTTAGGTACAAATATTTAAATGATTCGTAATCCTTCGCTAACTTCCGCATAATGTAGGTACGGATGTACATTTATACATATAAATGTACATGGGAACCTTAGTTTCCGCTGCAATAAAATTACTTCCAGGCTCAGGAATTGCTTTTCCTTTTTTTTTTTTATTTGTTCCCGGGGTGGAAAATCCTCATGGATGTCCTCCGCCCTGGAGCGGGCGGAGGGGTCTGTTAGACTCTTACTGACTAAAAACCACCCCGGTGTTCCATCTCACACCTACGCCGGGGTCGCGGGAACACATAATTCATCCGCATCCCCGGCTGGTGCCGGCCCGCTTGCGCGGGCCCCGTCTCGGGCGGAGGGAGTGAGGTGTACTCCCCCCGCAATGACTGTGAGCGGCGCACGCGGAACACTACGCGCGCCGCCTTCTCGGGTCCTGATGTTGGGACCAGCGACTGCGCCCGGTGCGCCTGCTGCGGATCGGGAGAGTGGACGAGATCTCTCTCTCCCTTTCCGCAGCCTCCTTCTGCGAGATCACTGTTTCGCAGAAGGAAACCACCGCGTCCCAGGACTCGACGCTGCCGACCATCGAACTCACTACGGTCGGCAGCGACAGGTCACTGCCTACTTCTGAGATGAGGGCACGGCGCGGCTCCTCCCAAGCGGCACACTCTGCCAGGGTGTGCCACGCCGTGTCCTCCCGGCAGTCGACGCAGTGGTGACACCGAGCGTCCGGCTCCCTGTTTATGCGACACAGGTACTTCCCGAAGCAACCATGCCCCGAGAGCACCTGCGTCGCCCGAAACGACAGGGAGCCGTGCCTCCCGAGCCAGAGGTCGAGCATTGGCCGGACTGCCTCGATGGTGACGAGGCCGGCGGTAGGGCGTGAAAGCCTGTCCCGCCATTCCGCCACCAGGACCTCGCGAAGCTGCGACCGACGCTGCTCCATATGGCGCTGCATCGGCCGCTCGCCCCGCGCCCTCGCTTCCTCGCGCCACCGATATAGTGACGCGAGCACCTTCGCATCTAGGTCCCATGGCGGGGATCCGGCCAGTGCACATGCCTCCTCGTAGGAGATCGTGCGATACCCCCTTATGACTCTAACGGCCATTGCTCTCTGCGGCTTTCGCAGCACAGAGATACTGGCGGCCGTTCCCCACGTAGAGCCGCCTACAAGCGTTGACAGCACCCCAGCAGCGCCCAACAACTTCTGCGACAGCCGACGGAAGTGGGGTCCGAAGTCCCACCGGCTGTCGAGCACCAATCCCAGATATTTCATGGTGGGCTCGACAGCGATCCAGACCCCCCGACCACAATGTGTGATCCGGCCGGCGGCGCCCGCCGGGTGCCATGAAACACCATGGCCTCCGACTTGTTGAGGGCCACCTCCAGGCCGAGGCGCCGTATGCGGCTCACCGTCAGTGAGACCGCCGCCGTCGAGCAACGCTGCCTCCCTGTGCGAACTCTCCCGGGCCGTGACCAGCGTGTCGTCCGCGTAACACGTCACTTGGCGCTGGTTTTCGCCATGACGTCCCATGTAGGTGACACACCTCCCCGCCAGATAAGCCCCACCGATGCGGCGAAGGTAGAGAGGCACCCGATGATAACGCAGTGCCTCCCGAATACAACTCCAGGGCAGGGTGTTGAAGGCGTTGGAGATGTCCATGGACACCGCCACCACCACCACGCCCCGGGACACTGTTTCCTCCGCCAGGACTCTCACCCTTGTCACAGCGTGAATGGTAGAGCGCCTGTGCCGTAAGCCGAACTGGCTCTCGTCCAGGTCCGGCCCCTCTCTGCACAAGTGGCCGACGAGCCGGGCTGCGAGTATGCGCTCGAACAGCTTACCCACCTCGTTTAGCAGCATTATGGGCCGGTAAGCGGACGGCGAGTCCGCAGGGCGCCCCGGCTTCCTGAGCGACCTGTTTTCCACAAAGTGGGAAACGGGCCCCGCTCAAGGCACGCTGTGAAGAGTCCTCTTAGCTGGGGCTCAAGCTCCTTCAGAGCGAGCGCTAGCGCTAGGCCGTGAATCCCGTCGGCCACGTTCTTGGCCCGGAGCCGCATCACGGCCGCCCCCATTTCTGCCTGTGTCACCTCTGGGACGCTGATGGCGTTCTCCTCTGTAGACTCTGCGGCTGTGGGCAAAGCCATCGGCGGCGGAGTATGCTCCGCTCTTGCCGGGAAGAGGGCTGCGACTACCTCCTCCAGCAGCTCGGGTTGGAGACTCTCCGTAAGTGGAGGCGCCGCGGCTCGAAGTTTCCCTCGAACCGCTCGATAGGGGCGCCCCCACGGATCCCCGTCAAGAGTCTCCAACATCTCCTCCCTGGCTCGCGTCCTCGCCTCGCCGATGGCCAGCCACAGAGTCTCCTTTGCCGCGCGGTACACCTCATACAGCGCGGCTTCTTCGTCAGGGACCCGACGACGTCTCCTCCGGTAACGGGTGTACTGGCGTCTAACCGCCACGCACGCCGCACGCGACGCGTAACTGCGCGATCTCGGCGGACCACCAGTACACCTGGCGCCTTGCCGACTGTGAGTGGACCCGGGGCATGGACGCTTCGCAAATTTGCGTCATCGCCCCGCGGAACCACAGCGCCTTCTGTTCGACGTCGACGGCACCAAACTCGACAAGGAAACTCTCGAAGTCGGCGAGACTCTTGTTGAACGAAAAATACGCCCCAATGACGCCAACGCCATCTGCGAGGGCGGCTACCCAGCCGTGCCCTCGAGACGGGCGGACGAGAGCCCCGCCAATGATGGCCACCAAACCGTCCAGGTCTCCCACCCAGTTACCCCTGGGCGGGACCCAGTACGGCTCGGCGACCACGGCCACGTGAATCGACCACTCTGCCATGCTCTGGAGCAAGAGATCCTGAGCTCTGGCACAGTGGTTGATGTTGCCCTGGAGGAAATGGTAGAGCGCCGTTATGCGCAATTCATTCCCTCGGCACCAATCTTAGGCCGGGAGTCGGCCGGAGGGCAGCGAGGCTGAGGGGGGAGTAAAGAGCCCCCGGCAGCCTTGGCAGACCCTCTCTTCTTCTTATTAGCGGGCGCGCCACAGGCCTTACCACCCGCTCTGTGCCCAGCGGGCCTCCCCGCAGCTGTACAGAGGCTGCAGTTTGGCGCCACGGAGCACTGGGCCGCCTTATGGCCGGGCTGGCCGCAGCGATAGCACTGCTCGCTGCGGTCAATTGCGGCGGTGCACCGTGCCCTAACATGCCCAATGTCCAGGCATCGGAAGCACCGCAAGGCCCTGGGCTGCAGCAGCTTCACCCTCGCCGCAACCGACCCCACCAACAGACGCCCACCGTCAGCGACCTTATTCGCCGCCGCCACCGGGCACCGCACCCAAATCGTGCCGAGCCCGGAAGCGTCGGCGCGTATGTGGCCCGTCCGCACGTCTCCTGGCGGACATCCGCCGACTCGGGCGACGGCCACCACGACTTCAGCCGGGGTCGTCGAGTCGTCCAGGCCATCGACGCGCAGCTCAGCGGTCTTCATCGGCCTGGACACCCGGACGTCCTCCGGGTTGAGGATCTCCCTAAGTTTGGTGGCCAGGATGTCCGCCTTTTCTCCGCCAGAGGCACCCGACACCTCGAGCAGCCGCGCCCCCGTAATCGCCGGCCTCAATCTGAAGCCGGACGGTGTGCCAAGGTCGGGGAACGCGACTTTGGCTTTCGCCTGTGCTAGTACCGCCTTGTAGGTAATGCCCCGTTCGACGGCTCCGGGCTGCAGTGTAATAACTACAGCTGCGGAGCGTGGGGCTCTGACCTTAGGCGGTCCCTGGGCCTTCTTTGGAGCCGATGCTGGTGCCGGTGCTCCAGCGGGTGCTGGTGTCGCCGTCTTCTTTCCGCGACGCCGCCCTTTCTTGACGACCGTTGCCCAGGTCTCTGTGGGAGGCCCGAGCGAGGCCTCCGGTGGTGCAGTCGCCCGGGAAGTGGGCACGGACGTACCCTCCATGGGTTTTTTGGTCCCCCTCCCGGGCTGGCTCGACACAGCCGCCGCGGTTATTGTCCCCCGGTTGGTTGGCCCCTCCTTCCGCTTGTCCGCAGCGAGCGGTGGGGGGCAGGGGACCCCAGCCGGTGGCCGCCGCGGGGGACGGCTGCAGCGAGGGGGCGGTGGCGATGCCCCGCCGGCCGCACCGTGCACAGGCGTTGGATCGTCCGCGGGCTGCGCGGAAGGAGACTCGAGCGACTCGATCAGCTGACCTGTGACGAGCGTCATCGTAGCCGCGTCTCGTAGTTCGGCGGTAGAATCGCATTGCTTATTTTGAGGTGCTGCTTCACTACTACCCTCCAATATCTGATGCTCAAAAATATTGCGAATACTG
Source organism: Dasypolia templi (assembly GCA_963555695.1). NCBI lineage: Eukaryota > Metazoa > Arthropoda > Insecta > Lepidoptera > Noctuidae > Dasypolia > Dasypolia templi. The sequence goes on from OY743150.1 coordinate 28,417,573, forward strand.
GATTCTAATGTAGATTCCAATGTAATTTATTGTTGATAGCATTCACTTATGCCATCATTGCACTCTAGCGGCAATCCCACGGGACCACTATAGCACTCACAAATCAATCGTTTTTAACGTTTTATCCGACAAATCGCTGCAGAAACGTTGCGACCAATACTGCTACAGTTCACCAAACACTCACACGGTTTAGTCACACACAATGTTCGCAATTTAAGCCAGATTATACGCCAATAAGTAATTATCCTCACAGAATAGATTTATTCAGCTGTGAAAGGGTGAATCCAATAATGATGTATTTTAAAAATGTGTACAAAATTGCTATAAATTACCAATAAAATATAATCAGCTGATGATAAAATAAAAACTACGAGTACCAGGCACAAAAATATAAATAATGAAACAGGTAGAAAAAAACAGCGTAATAAATACTATAATTGTGGAAATTATGTATTCCTTAGGTGGCAGGATGAGTAAATTAACGATGTACCTACAGAGAATTCACTTGTAGTTTTTTTTGATTATCCACAGTTACACGATTAGACTTGATTACTCGTATTACTTAAATGGTTACGATAATACCGACCCGAGCGGGGCCCACGGAACGACTGGCCTCTCGTTGTTTGTTTGTTTGGCATCTCGCAGGTCAACCTATTGGGTTGTCGTCTGCTTAAGCGGACTTGCCTATGGTTGCCCTAATAAATTAAGGCGTCCAGCCAGTACTTAAACTTAAATACTAAATAAAAACTAAGCGACTACACGCTAAGGGCACCCCCTGTGGGGTACGAACCTCGGCTTAGGGCGTCGCTGGAAGAGGGCAGCAAATGACTAGCTGGATCAGGATTGGGACTGGCCTCTCGCCGACGTCGCCTGTATATATCTTATGAAAATGCTTACATTGCAATTGATGACGATTTAGGGTCGCTACAGCTACTCCCCCCTTAATTTTTTTTTCACAAAATATTCACTTATTATTATATAGATGCATTGCACAGATGTGAGTACTTTGTACTATAGAGCTACCATTTACCGGGTAATGTCATAGATTGACTTGAATGTGCCTTGGCGGCTGATAGTATGTCATGCTCACTCAAATGTCTCGCTGACGGTGGCGCGTGTGTCGGATCATTTAGCTCCCTTCAAAATGGTTGAGCTGAATGGTGCTGATCCATGCGTCATGTTCGTGAACGGGCGCCGTCAGTTGGGACTGGTCATCTCTTAGCTGCCAGGGCTTATTTTAATAATTAATTAGCTGGATTGTTTTTAATTATGTTTTGATGCACTCTGGACACTTTTAACGTGTACGGTTTTTTGTACATCGTTCTCACTTATAGTGAACAACATTAATCGATGTAACTAAGATATATGTAAAAACATTATTATTTAAAAGAGTGTCCATGGAGTTTCTTGCCCGTTCTTCTCCATAGGTACCTACTACGCTTTGGAATGGGCAACTAGCTTCATATTTCTGACTGACCGACTCCTTGACAATTCAAAAGTGCCTGTAAATGGTTTAATTGAAATAAATGATTTGAGTTTGAGTTTGAGTTTTGAGTTTATAACTAACACTAAAATACAGAACCAAAAGACAATGCCAAGATTAGGCTCGAAACATGTGTAGCGTCCGACAGACTTTCTATAATAATGATAATTGATAATAAAAAACAGTAAGAATTATACAATATAAATAAAATCTGTAGAAGCCCACCGTTGAAAACTCATTTTAAATAGTTATTCAATATATCCGCACATTTCATAATCTACAATACCTACAAGATCAATTAGAAATGTTGCCAATACCAAAATATTTATATCGATACGAAACTGCTCTTGCAAATCGATTGCAAAAATATCAATATGTGATACTATGTAAGTGAATTAATTACTTACTTATATCACATAACATATTATTATATTAATAAATAGCATTTAGTTACATTTTAAACATATATTTTACAATATCTCCCGCGTGATATCACCAGCGACGAAGTGGTTTCCGTGTTTTTTTGAGTTTTGTAGAGTTTCCGGACTCAGATTTTCTACCAAATACGTAGTCGTATTTGGCTTTTAAAACGGAATCCGAACCTGTATTATTCATTGCTAAAATCAGAAGTATTAAGTGGTCAACTTTACAGATCATTAACGATTTTTGGTGTACTTCTAATAGTAAACTAATTATACCATCTAATAACATAATTATTTTCCTTTTTTTTTGACATAAAGTTCTTTGTCGGTCCTGGCCGAGTCTTGTGGGAAACTTTGGAATTATCCTTTATTTTCACACTTGACGCTAACTGTAGCTGGCATGTTGTTTGCTTAAGCGGAATGTGCCAACAAGTCTTTTGTAAACTGACCTTACTTTTTTCAAATCCGCGTTCCGTCTCCTTCGTCCATTCAAACTCAAACTCAAACTCAAACTCAAATCATTTATTTCAAATAAACCCATTACAGGCACTTTTGAATTGTCAAGGGGTCGGTCAGTCAGAAATATGAAGCTAGTTGCCCATTCCAAAGCGAAGTAGGTACCTATGGAGAAGAACGGGCAAGAAACTCCATGGACACTCTTTTAAATAATATGGTTACAGATTTTTTTTTACATCAGTCTTGTTGAAATTAAACATGTGAGAACGATGTAGAAAGACCCGTAATAAAAAACATAAAAATCAGAAAAGAAAAATTAAAAAAAAGCCGTGGCAGCCAAGAGATGACCAGTCCCCACTGACGGCGCCCGTTCACGAACATGACGTATGGATCAGCACCATTCAGCTCAACCATTTTGAAGAGAACTTAATGATCCAACACACACGCCACCACCAGCGAGACATTTGAGTGAGCGTGACATACTCTCAGCCGCCAGGGCACATTCGTCAATGACAGACGTGCCCAGTATAGGGTAGCTTTATAGTAGGTACTACATAGTGCTCACACGTGTGCTTTGCAATTATACAATACTAAAAGATGGAATTTATACAGTGCAAAGATAGTTTTTACAATCTTCAGCAGCTCCAACAATATTTCCGAATGCTAATCAATTGTTTAGGCGCCCTTGTGGAGCAGAACCAGCGTTGAGCCAAGCATTTTTGTCAGAGATGTAATCCTCCAACTTATAATATGCTTGGCTGCATAGTGTGCGTTTGATACAGGTTTTGAACTTCGTTTCATTCAGTTGGAGTATGTGGGGAGGTATTTTATTATAACATTTTAAACAGTACCCCATGAAGGATGAATCTACTTTAGCCAGCCTGAAACCCGGTTGAACCAATTGGTCCCTATTTCCTAGTCCCATAGTTGTGTCTTTCACCTCTTTTACTGAAAATATTTAAGTTTTTCCTTACGTACATGATCTTTTCATATATATATTGACAAGGTACGGTCATGATGTTAATATCTTTAAACAGTTCCCTTAAAGAATCGCGCCTGCGGAGGCCATATATTGCTCTAATGGCTCTTTTTTGCAGAATAAAAATAGACTCGATGTCTGCAGCGCGTCCCCATAATAAGATACCGTAAGACATGATACTATGAAAGTAACTGAAATAGACCAGCCTCGCGGTATCTACATTAGTAAACTGACGGATTTTTCTTACAGCATATGCTGCTGAACTTAGCCGTCCTGCAAGAGATGTTAAATGGGGACCCCATTGCAGCCTCGAGTCGAGCGTGATCCCCAAGAAAACCGTTTTATCAACGAATTCTAGTTTACCATGTAATACCATGTCACAATCAGTACTTTTAACATTCGGCAAAGCAAACCTTATGCATTTTGTCAAGATTTGATGAACGTCTACTTATCTTAAAAATTAAAGAAGTATCATCAGCAAATAACACCATTTGTGGTTGTTTTTTTAATAAATGGGGTAGATCATTAATATATACTAAAAAGAGGAAAGGACCTAATATCGAGCTTTGTGGAACACCCAATTTTACTTTTAATCCAAGTGAATTGACACCATTAATTTGAACTTTTTGCCGTCTATCTTGTAAATAAGATCTAACTAAACTTAGCGCAGAATAGAATATATTTATTGTAAAAACATGAGTGTACATCAAATAATATGTGCAAGGTCTTAAAATAACAGGTAGTTCTGCATGTTTTGCCATACATGGCGTACAAAAACAACATATTTTTGGTTTAGAATAAATCAAAAATAGAGAAAATTATTTGAGACTACACAGCAAACTATAAAAATTAAATAACTTATTCCCAATGCTAATGAAAAGTAGAAAAAATAAAGAATGTATCTTTTTTTTTTTTTTTTTTTTTTTTCTCCGATTTTATGCTCAAATTGTGAAAATGTCGTAATTCTAGGAATCCATTTAATTAACTACGGTCATTTAAAAATTCCGCTAAGGTATAATAGCATTTGGCTATGAGATATTTTTTAAAATGTATTTTAAACAGAGCAGAAGGCATTTGTCTAAATGATTTTGGGATTTTATTATATATGATTGGTGCTAAACAAAAAATACTTTTACGCATCAATGCGGTGGTTGATCTTAGTATGCATAATTTATTATTATCCCGCCGGTTACGAATAGAGACGTCAGATAGTTTCTTAAATAGGTTAGGATTGGTTTTTATAAAATTAGCTATTTCATAAATAAATAAGGAAGGAAGACTTAAAATGTTGTATTTTATAAAATACTGTTTGCAACTATCAGTCATTTTCAAACCAAACATAGCCCTAATACATCTTTTTTGTGCCTTAAAAATGATTTCTTTATTACTAGAGTTTCCCCAAAATATAACTCCAAACCTTAATATGGAGCCGACGACACCATGGTAGGCAGTTATAAGCGCATTGGTACTTATAATAGGTTTAAGTTTGTAGAGGGCATAGGCAGACGAACATATTTTTTTATTTAATTCTTCTGTGTGTGCTTTCCAGTTCAGACGTCTGTCAATTGTTACACCTAAAAATTTAGCTGTTTCTACCTTTTTTATAACAGTTAGTTTGTGTTGAGCATTAATATTTGGTGCTTCTAAACGTTGACTGAAGAACATAATTTTTGTTTTTTCAAGATTAATTTTTAAATTATTATTATCTAACCAGTTAATTATTGAATTGATTGTATTATTAATTTCATTCTCATACGTATCTTTATTTTTTGAATTAATAGTGATTGTGCTGTCATCTGCAAAAAGTGATACTGGATAGTTAGTTACTAATGGCAAGTCATTTATGTAGATTATGAATAACAAAGGACCCAATACGCTACCTTGCGGGACTCCATATTTAACTATACGTTTTTTTGATGCAAATGTTTCTTCTTTTTTGGTATTAATGTTTACTTTAGAAATTTCTGTATATTGTTTACGTTTTTTCAGATAAGATTCTATGAGATTTAATACATTGCCTCTAATGCCATAAGCTTCCAGTTTACGGAGGAGAATGTCATGATTAACATAATCGAAGGCCTGGGTCATATCGCAGTAAATGGTACATACCGGCGTCCTTTTATCCACATTTCCCATGACGTTATTAATAAAATCAAAAATAGCCAAGTTTATAGTTTTATTCTTGCGGAAACCTTTCTGGTCTTTTGTAAGAATGTTGAACTTTTCTAAATAGTTATAAATTTGATTGGATATGTATTTTTCAAAAACTTTTGATATTATAGGAATAAGTGCAATAGGTCTGTAACAGTTAATACTCTGCTTGTTGTCTTTTTTGAAGATAGGTTTTACGATGGTCGTTTTTAGACTTTCCGGGTATGATCCAGTGGTTATACACATATTAATGATATGGCTTAGGTGGTCACAAATATGATAAGCGATGTACTTTAAGATTCTAGTAGAGATCCCGTCGTACCCAACACTTGTAGTATTTTTAAGCGATCTTATAATTTGAAGTATGTCGTATGGAGTACATGGTGCCATGAACATAGATTTATTTGATTTGGAAATATTTTCGGTTACGTCCTTACCAGCGTCTGGTATCGGTTCTATCTTTTCTATAAAGAAATTGTTAAAAGCATTCGCTATCTCTCGTGGCCTGGTTATAGTTTTATGGTTTGTTTCTATGGAAGTGATACTATCCCTTGGTAAATTTAATTTAGAGCTATTTATAATCCTCCATGCGGCTTTGGATTTGTTAGTTGATGATTTTATGTTATGATTGTTTTGTGCTCGTTGCGTTAAATTAATTATGTTTTTATATGTTTTAGAGTATTTTTTAAATTTAGTTTTATTTACTTCATTACGATTTAGCCTATAGTTCCACATAAGTTCTCTCTTTTTTTTGCTACAGATTTTTATGCCACGAGATACCCACTGAGGTTTTATTTTTGTTCTTATTGAGATGTTTTGGAAAGGAAAACATAAGTCATACAGCATCATGAAAGCTTCCAAAATTGCATTATATGCTGTGCTAGGATTATTTGTATTATAGATTTCAGAAAAAGAAAGAGATTTTATATAATTTTTGAATTTTTTCATATTTTCCTTATTATAGTCTCGTCTATTTGCTCGCCAATAGTTTAATAAAGTTTTTTTATTAACTGGTATTTTTAGTACTTGCGCGGTGTGATCCGACAGGCCGAAGTCAATCACATCAGATTTACACTTCTTCCCCCCATTATGTGCAAAGTTGTCTATGCAAGTGCCGCTCGCGATTCGTGTTGGCTGATTTATTTCTAGCTTTAAATTATAACTTAAGAGCAAACATTCTAGATCTATCAAAGTATTGTTACGCTTAAGACAGTCAATATTATAGTCACCTGCAATTACGACATTTCTTTTTGAGTTTTTGTTACAAATAGTACATAACACTTTCTCTAATTGCTCAAAAAATACAGGTAAGTTATTAGACTTAGGTACTCTATACACACAAACAATAATCGTATTATAAATTGTCAGATCAACAGCGCAACATTCGAATATTCCATTTATGGACAGTTTCGCTATGTCTTGAAGCTCATTAAACTGGTGACCTTTCTTCACAAGGATACATGTACCACCTCTCTTACTACCATTTCTGGAGTAGCATGTCGCCAAAGTGTAGTTAGGAATATACAACAGTTTTTCATGGCCAGCCATCATGAAGTGTTCAGATAAACAGATTATGTCGATTTCGGTATTTTTCTCTGACATCTCTTCAAGGTATACAGTAAGCTCACTGCTCTTATTCAGTAAACCCGCAATGTTTTGATGTATCACGTTAAGGTGTTTAAAATCGAAAAAACTGCAATGTCGCTTGTTGTTCATTCACTTTATTAATATTCTCTCCTTTTGCATGTGCGAAGGTATTTTCAAGTATGTAGTTCATAAGTGCGGCGATATCTTGGAAAATTATTTGCATACCGTAATTATTTACTGAACCTGTATTTTGTCTGTACATTTTGTAGTCCCAAGTTAGGTTCTTATTCGAGTCAATAAAGTAGGCATGTTCGTGTGCTAAAATGTCTTGGTATAGCAGATTATTAAAATTTTCTACTCTCATATTATACAAAGTAACATTACTAATACACTGTCTATAGGTCGGCATGCAGAGAACAACATTGGTGTGTTGAATTTTTCCGAGTATTTTTCTTATGTTGAGAACGATACTAGAATATTCCTTAGTAGATTTGAAGTCTGTTTCACCAATTAAAATAATACAGAAGTCATTCATAGTGAATTTCTTCAGTTTTGGTTCCAAGTCGCAAAACATATTGTTTATACCTGAGTATGGTGTTAGGTAATGACATAATTCACAATTTTCAAACTTATTTTCTGCAATTGTACGTATTTTGTTATATTTATTTTCGCTTATAATACAGATTTTACTTACTTTTTTCTCTGGGTCTTCATTATGGCTTTTTGTATGAAGTATTGCTGGTGATACTGCAGATTCTTCCTTAGATGACCCCTTAGTATCCGTTGCAATTGTTTGAGTGCCCTTATTTTTTTTCATGTCAGACGTATTTACTTGCTCTGTTTGCGTGTTTTTACTAAGTAATGCTTCCCTTTTTTTTTTGCAGGTTTACCTAGTCCGTAATGCTCCAGTTTTAGTAGCAAGGTTTCGTGATTAACGCAATCAAATGCCTTGGAGAGGTCACAGAAAATTCCTATGGCATCTTGGGCCTCCTCCCACGCTGTAAATATGTGTTTTAGTAAAGTGACACCAGCATCAGTCGTGCAACGACCTTTGGTGAAACCATATTGCTGTCCGTGTAAGATTTTGTTGATGTTAAAATGATTAAGCATTTGATTGAGCATTACCTTTTCGAACACCTTGCTGAATACCGGCAACACGGATACTGGTCTATAATTGTTGGTGTCTTTGCTATCCCCAGATTTAAAAAGTGGTATAACCTTACTGTATTTCATTAAATCCGGGAAGACTCCTTGATCTACACACAAATTAAATATTAAAGCTAAGTATGGTGCTATGGTCTCGATTATGGATGTACAAACTTTGATAGACATTCCCCAAAGATCTTCGGTCAACTTGATTTTTATTTGCCGAAAAGCTTTTATAACTATCATAGGGTTTATATGTTTAAATTGAAATTCAACCGGGCAGCCTGGAACGTTCGCTCTTAATAAATCAATTGAGACTTTGGGTGAGGAATATAAAGCCTCCGTAGTTTTAGATGGTATATTAGTAAAATAATTTACAAATTCTTGAGCTACTTCTAAGTTAGAGCTTATGGCACCACGTGAAGTCTCCAATGTGTATTCAATGTTTCGTATTTTTTTCCTACTAGTTTCGTTATTTATAACTTTCCAAACAGTTTTTATTTTATCTTCCGCTGTTTTGATCTTGTTGCTAATGTACAGGGCTTTAGCTATTTTGCAGGTATTTCTAAAAGTTTTGGAATATGTAGCAACATACTTATTGAAAGTTTCAGTGTTAATGTAAGGCTTAAGGCCATACAACTCGAACAGTCTTTCTCTACTAATCCTAATACCTCTGGTTGCCCAGTCACTAAATATAAATTTAGTGCAAATATTTTTTGTTTTCTTTTCAAAAGTTTTATTGAATTCAGTGTGGACTAATGAAAAGAAATCCTCATAAAATTTATTTGCATCGTCCATATTATGGCCCAGAACATTTAACTTATTATTTAGGGCACTATTGAAACTATTTAATTTGCCAGTAGTTATTGGTCTAAATTGTATTTGCAATTTTTGTAAAGGTGTTTTAAACCTAAAAGTTACCGTTTGTCCACTATGATCTGACGGCAGAAAATTTACGATGGCTTTTTCTAAATAATCAAAATCGCAGAAGACATTATCAATACAAGTAGCAGAAGTTGGAGTTACTCTAGTCGGTTCAGTAAAAACATTAAATAAATTGAACGATTTAAAAAGGCTTAGTAATCTACAGCTATTTGAATTATTTTCAAGAATATTAATATTAAAATCACCACAAATAATTGCGGCTTTGTTACTGGATGAAGTTTCGCTAGAACATCTTCCATTATTGACTCAAATAAAGAAAAGGTCTGATAATTAGGGGGTCTGTACACGCACACTACAACATGCTTATCTAGCTCAACACAGGACAGTTTGATGCAATGTTCAACTGATAAACCAACTATGTCATTGCGTTGCTTGGATTTTAAACAATTTTTAATCAAGACTCTAATCTTGATTAAAAATTGTTAAAAATCAAGGCACAACCCTCCACGCAGCATAGATTTACGGGTAAAACAACTGCCCACACTATAGTTCTCATAATTAATTAGCATTTGGTAATCCCTTAACCAATGTTCAGTAAAACAAACAATGTCAAACTTTGTTTTCTCTAAAAACATTTCAATTTCTAATAATTTGGAAGAAATACCTTGAATATTTTGATGAAATAACTTCAAGGCATTCTGCTGACCTTCTTTTTGATAATGACATCTTTTTGAGCAAGAAGATACCTTGTTGTTGTTAGTTATAAGAATATTCTTCCTGGTACCTTCTGTTGTCTTACAAACTAGTTTAAATGATTATCCGGAGTTAAGCCCAAGACTTGAATGTCACCACCAGACGGTGAGCTCGTAGTGAGTGAGGGACATGGAACCTCCTTCGTACAGTTTGTAGAATTACTTATAGCTACATTTGAGCTTTATTATTCAGGCTCGCCACGTGACTTTTAGTATTATTACTAACTATTGTGGTATTAATAACACAAGACTTCGACATACTACTTATGTCTGAGTTTATATAAAAAGCTAATAGCCTTGCTATTATGTGTCTAAAATTAACAGGCAGATACACAGTATCCCTAGTCGATTTTAAAGTTTCAACAAAACTGTTGGTGTCAAAAAACACAAGCTTGTCACTGTGATGACTAGCTAAAAAGTGCATATGCTTATTAAGCATATGAATATAATTGTTTTGTCTATTCGTCAGTCTTTCAAAATATGGGAAAGCACATAATATTATTTTACTACAATCTATCTGTAACAACTTTGTTACACAGTCAGTGATTTCATCTTTTTTGACATTAGAACTATTACCTACAAATACAGTAATGTTGGTTTCAGGATTACATTCATTTCCTGTTACTGATGCAATTATTCGTTTGTAGGTTGACCCTGGCGTACAATAGTTTTGAGTAGAATAACTCAGGTTGTTATTAATTAATTTACCTAAACCTCTTCCTATACCATCTGAGAACATAACTGAATGATAACAATGATGACTACTTAAAGATGGACAGCTACTGGTATCAAGCTGTACCACTTGAGATAGATCTTGCACTATATCAGATATATCTTGGTTAATAATACTGTCTTGAGACAAACTCTCAGAAGTCCTGGCTGGAGGCCTTAATTTATTAGGGAATCCACAGGCAAGTCCGCTTAAGCAGACGACAACCGCATAGGTTGACCTGCGAGATGCCAAACAAACAAACAAACAAAACAAACTCTCAGTCTGGGATGGGTCATCCGTTAACTTAGACTGGACAGCATCAGGGTTTGAAACCTTCTGACAAGTACACTGACACATAACTAACTCATTAGCTGCAAGGATATGTTCTTTAATTTGGTTCTGAGAACCCACATATTTAATGTAAAGGGAACTAAGTCTGCCCTCAAGTACCTGTATGTCAGACTGTAAGCGCTGTGTTTCAATTTCATAGATTTTTTTGCTGTCTTCTAATTTGATCTGATAATTGTTTAACTTATTGATAAGATCAACACGTTCTTTTCTCAGTGGATTATTTTTAGAAAAGTGTTTTTGCTGTTTCCTAAATTGCTGGTATTTTTTAATTATTCGATTCAGTTTTGCATATTTTTTTATTTTGTTATGACTAACATTATGACTATAATTACAATTATAATTCTGTTTCAGCAAGGAATCTTCAGTTAGATCAATAGTTGTTATGGAGTGAGGGTTACAATTTGTGTTTACCAATTCATTATATAAGTGATTAGTTCTTTAACCTGGGTACATTCTTTTTCTTTCTCTAACTGGATAATACTACTATTAGCATGAATTAATTCATCTTCTAGGTCCCTAATTTTGCCTAAAGCCTCCTCATACAAATTACTACAGTCAATGAAACCATCCGTGACCACCTTCAGTTGATCGCGTTCTTCAACAATATTCAAATATTGCTGATGTAGGTCAACTAGCTCCCGTTTAAGGCTTGAGTTTTTGTCAACTATCTTCTTGATTTCCTCCTCACTTTCATCATTCTCCTGTAACAATTGTTGACATTGGAGTTTTGATGCTTCAAGTTTTTGGAGGGCCGTTCTCAATTTAAGCTCCATATCCTGAGCAGTAGCCTTACGGGTCATCACAGGCATGGTTTCAGGATTTGTTACTGAAATTAGAATAAAGCAACGGTAAGAACAAGTAGGATAGAGAAATAAAGCTGGAAATTAAAAGGGAAAATGGGAGAAGTTAGCGTAGTTCAGTGGAGAAATGAGGTTGGCTATGGGGAAGGCAACTGTCAAAATGGCGCTGTCGTAGCTAGTTCCCAACACAAGCTAAAAATACAAGGCGTGATGTGGTTTTATTTTATTTTAGCGAAAGTTGACTCGTTGTTGTGTTCCTAGATACTCCGAAATTGGAGTACGAATTTCTCGTAAGCCCCTAAAATTAGAAGATTGTGCTTTAAAGTTATTCTTACAGATTTTTTTGAGTTCGAATTTATGTCGTGAACATTTTGAAGAAAGTGATTACGAGGAAATATTCAAGGTTTAAAATTCTGACACTTTCCATGTCAAGTACTTGATTTAAAATACTGAAATCACCGAAAATAACGAAATAGTGAAATAAAATCAAACTCATGAATGAACATAAAATGAAATGAATGAACGAAATGTCAAAAAAATTGTAGGCCGTAGGGACCTAGCTATGGTCACGCCATCTACAATTAGCTTTGCCCGACCTTCCCCATTGAATTGGCTTGAACAGCTATTAACAAAGTTATATTATTAAATTGAATGTATAACTTTGATGCTTTTATTGCCTTAGGATTTTACTTTTCCATAGGTGGGTAGGTTGCCTAGATTTTAAAGTTATTAGTTATTCGTTATTACAGTATAAGGAAAATGCAAAAATAACGATCATAAGCGTTTTATTGTTGTATTAATAATAAAGATCAAATTGAGATTAGCAAAATCTTCGTTTATTTTCGATTTTCTACAATGTAAACAATGTAATTTAGACCCAATGCAGGGTGCTTAATAGAATACCTAACGAGGATGTGTAACAGAGTTATGGTGACGATTGTGTGCTATTCAAAAGAAATGGGAAACAAATACTTCCCCGTTTAAATCCACAGTTGGAATGTCAGCTGCTGGTTTTAGGTTACCGGTGTGTAACCAAACACTGAATTTCACTTTATATTTTTACAGGAAAACAATAATCCTGAGTATTTATGCAATTATACTACGTTTACACATAAAAAGACACCTTAATTTCACATAAATTACTAATTAAAATTAATTAAAATACGGAACAAAAGGTGGGTGGGTCGTGGGTTTTGGTAAAACTTAAATACGTTTTGTGTATAAAATTTATTGCTGAAATATTCATATAGCTGCTTTCGTTATTGTTTCATTTTTGTCTTATAGACAAAAATAGTTGAATCGTTTTTCGGTGGCTATATACGCTATGGTCCATCGGATTGGTTTACCAGTACCTGCGCACCTGGGTGTGCCTGCGCAGGAAGACCGGAGCGTATATTGGAATAGATCTGTGCAGTTCCTGTAACATTCGCCGTGTGAGTCGTGTGCGAGATTTATCTCTCTGATAGACCGTAGCGTGTATGGCCGCCATTACGTTCACGGCATTCCCCCTCGGTCAAACAGACACACGAAAATTGACTTTGGTTTATACTATGTATAGATATAGAAGTACTATGTATAGATATACAAAATATATTAAAACTGTATCGCAATTTAATGCTGCCGTTTGGTACGCAAAATTTTTGGCGGTCTTGTTAAATTATTTTGTATATTATAAAAAAATTAACTCATGATTTTAAGCCTTTTTAGTTGTTTAATTTTAAAAAGATTGATGAACGATTAGAGATGCAGATTTGAAATTCTTAAAATTACAGACTTTTATCTCCATAAATATCCTCGTAGTATAATTATGTTAATGATGGATGATTAATTCAATGATGATCTTGTCTTTTTTCTTTGTGTTGTGGAGGTATTTGTTCATTTGTGCTAAACGTTTAACATACCTAAAAATCTGCGTAGTTCTTCAACCGTCTTTGGCCTTGGGTAATTGCTTATCACCTTGACCTTGTCCTGCACAGGCCAAATCCCTTCCGTGGATACTTCGTAACCTAGAAAATTTAGTTTTTCCTGTCCAAGACAACACTTAGAAATACTTATTGTGATGCCGAATGCATTAAATCGTTTAAAAACTTCCTCCAGGTGTCGCTTATGCGTGGCTGCGTCCACGGAAGCTATGATGACGTCATCAGCGAAACAGTATAGAAAGTCCAACCCCTGTAATACACTATGGTCCATGAATCTTTGAAATGTTTGGGCTGCGTTACGCAAGCCGAAAGGCATTCTGAGAAAATCATATAATCCGAATGGGGTGATAACTGTGTTTTTTCTATATCGTCTTTATTTACTGGAATGCAGTTCTATGCCCTGTTAATATCTAGGTTAGAGAATACCCTATAGCCCGTGTACATTAGGCGTGCATAGGCACGTTAAGAGTCGTATTCCTGTGTACTCGCGGTACGACTGTATGTGTTATTTGCTTAAACGACACACAACACAAAGATTGCAGTTTTGCAACGGCACACACTGACGTAAAGTCAGTGTCACTCGCATCGCACTACACGAAACAAAAATATATTTCCGTCGCTTTTGTCAGACACGCATCATGCTCGTGACCTGGCCAGTTTATGGCATGGTAATAAATTCGAGTTAATCTAATATGAGCTGGTAGCAGTAGGCACCAAGCGTTGGACTGAGAAGCAGTCTGCTTAGGTTCAGATCTCATAAGATGCAGCGCAGTTTTATTGGCAATTTTTTATTTTGGTTTGCAATAATAACAATGTGAAAAAAAGCAGCTTTTTATTATTTTTGTTATTGCAATAAAAGGGTTTAGTATAAAAAAAGCATTTCAAGTGAAAAAAATAAATTATTTGTTATAATATTTTACACTGCTGCTGCTGGGTTTTGGCACTGCTATAATATTTTTTATGCTGCTCCCCGCGGTTTCACCCGCATACATTTTGATCCCGTGGGAGCATCGATAAAAAGTACTCTATGTGTTAATCCAGGTTACAAACTATCTGTGTGCAAAATTTCATCCAAATCCGTTCACTAGTTTTTGCGTGAAAGAGTAACAAACATCCATCCATGCTCACAAACTTTCGCGGTTAAATATGAGTAGGATAAGGATAAAAACCGATACGATTATTTATACACTTGAGACCAATAAAATCGCACACCCCTTGTAATTTGGTTTATTACAGTTTTTTTTTCTTAAAGCTAAAGCTATTGAGTACAAATCATTAGGCAAAATTAAAGAATACAAGCTTAGCTTTAAAAAAAAAAAAACTACGTTCGCAACGAAATCCTCCACGTTGACCTCAGGATTTCCACTATCCGTCAGTTTATGAAACGCATTTCAAAGCGTATCTTCGATACCGCCGCGAATCACCGCAACCCTCTGGTTGTCAAGGCCGCTAGTTATATTCCCTCCACCATTAGTCATGTCCGCCGTCCCAAGCATGTCCTCACCGACCCCGATGACCACATAACTCTCATCCAGGAGAGCAGTAGGGCCACCAGTACAGTGCACAAACACAGACCGACATTCCGACCTCACCGCCGAGGTTCCTCGCGAAGATCCCGACGTAATTGTCCCCCCGACCCTTGCTCGACGAAGTGCCAGCCCGCGCCGTAGCTGAGCCTGTAGCTTTAAATTCCCCAGATAATAATAATCATCTAAATCAGATCCAGCCTGTCCAATCTTGCTGTCCTCCCACCAGCGACGCCCTAAGCCCTGGTTCACTCTACTACTCACTTTACTGTGGGGTCGGGCTGCTGACATTGAATCCATTTTTATTTTGCAAAAGAGAGCTGTCAGAGCCATATACAATCTTCCTCGTCGCGAATCTCTCAGGGAACTATTTAAAGGGATTAATATTATGACAGTACCTTGCCAATTCATATATGAAAATATTATTTATGTAAGAAAAAACAACATCTTTTTAATAAAATAAGTGATAGACATAATTTGAATACTAGAAATAAAGATAAAATAGATCAACCATTTTTCAGATTAGCTAAAGTACATACATCATTTATGGGGTACTGTGTTAAATGTTATAACAAAATACCTTGTGATATATTGCAATTAAATGAAAGAAAATTTAAAATTCGTATAAAAAGTACACTTTGCAGACAAGCTTATTACAAATTAGAGGACTCATATACAAGATAAGAATGCTTGGACACATGATGGTCCAGCTCCATAGGACAATCCCGTCTAGACAAAATCACACTGGTTGCTAATTTAATTTCATATTTTAATTTTTTTTACTTACTCACACACTGACTTATTCCTAGTTAATATTTTAAGAAAGTCATATATTTTTACAATGTTTGTAAATATGTGAGCACAATGTACCTATCGCGTGATTCATTTATCTGCCTTTGCTTTATTTTTAATTCTTCTTACCAATTGTGGTATAGTATTTTTATTCTTGGTGCATCGTCTTCACATATAAAAATATAATTAATGTATAAAAATATTTTAAAAGAGTAACGGTGGAGTTTCTTGCCACTTCTTCTCCATACGAAACTACTTTTTGGAAGTGGCGCCTAGAATCAGTTATATTTTTAATTTAATTTTTGACGTTCAAAAGTGCCATTTTATGGGCCTATTTGAAATAAATGCTTTGACTTTGACCAGCAACAAATTAAGATGGACATTATTGCGTCTCACCACTCGGCGAGGAACTTTGGTAGCTTTTGGAGAGAAACGAAAAGGTTGAATCCTGAGTCGAGCCTCCCTTCGAGTGTTGAGGGTAAAAGTGAGTCAGTCGACATCGCTAACTTATTTCGACAGCGTTTCCAAATTGATCCACTCCTAGATCCAGCAGAACAAATACCGAATGTAAGCTGTGACTTACGTGTACGTTTCACTGCCCGTGACGTGGGATCCGTCATCAAAAACATGTCATGGGGTAAGTCTCCTGGTCACGATAGCTTAAGTATTGAGCATCTACAGAACGCAGGTGTTCACCTACCAAGGATTCTTGCCTTACTGTTCAACCTATGTGTCAGTCATTCGTATCTCCCGGCTGATTTGGTGAAAACAGTGGTGGTGCCCGTTCCTAAGAACAAGACAGGTGATATGTCCGATACAAGCAATTACAGACCGATTTCATTAGCAACAGTTGCAGCTAAAATTATGGATAGTTTACTTGACACATATCTAGGAAAACAATTAACTATAAATGACAGACTGTTCGGAACAAGGTACGACTCAAAGGAAGTAAATTAAATAATACATCACGGGAAATGTACTACGAAAATGTTTTATTGTTCGACGCCATCTTTTTGCAAGTGCCCAAGGGGCTGTGTGCCACAGATCTCTGTCGACATACAGATCTAATAATCATATCAAACATCCCCCGTAAAGATAACCAGTTTACATAGTCTAGCGTTTAACTTAACTCATAATCTCTTAAATACAATGGCATTTTAGTGACTCTACCTGGTCTCACTCTCCTCTCAGGAATAGCTTCTGTGTTATCAGTATCTGTTACATTGTCATTAATACTATAAGATTCGTTATTTTGATGTCCCTGTATAATATCCTCTGATTGACTCTCAAACAAATTATCCAGTTCACTGTCATGTCTAACAATAAACTTATTTTTACTTGGCCTAATATGTCTTTCATTTCTCTTAACTAAATTACCTTTTTCATTTTTTACAATGAAAGATCTAGGACCATCACCTTCACCGATAACTTTCCCTACACACCATTCTTTATTTGGTGCATTTTGTATTATTACATTGTCCCCCAAAGTAAAGGATTTCTTATCTTTTGCAGTTTTATTATATATGGTCATAGATTTTTCTTTGTTTAACATTAATTGGTCTCTAACATTTAGTGGTACTTTAGGTTTTAATAGTTCTTGTTTACAAGGTAAATTTGTTCTTAACAACCTACTCATCAACAATTCAGATGGACTATACTCCAACCCTGCTACTGGGGTTGTTCTGTAATGCAATAAGGCAACTTCAAAATCAGAATGATCCTCTAAACATTTTTTTAACATGCCCTTGACTATACCCACTGCTTTTTCTGATAACCCGTTCGATTGAGGGTATCGGGGGCTGGACTTTATCAACTCAATATCGAATTTTAGAGAAAACTGTACAAATTCAAAACTACCAAATGGCATATTGTCACTTACTATATACCTAGGAACACCCTGAGTACAAAAAATTTACAGTAACTTTTTAATTATATATCCAGCTGTTTTGTACCTTAAAGACTTCACTTCTATCCATTTTGAATAATAGTCCACTAGAACTAAATAGTCTCTTCCTGCAAAATGAGCAACATCCATACCAACTTTGCTGAAAGGCAGGTCAGGTATTTCATGAGACAACAAAGGTTGTTTAGGATTTGATGGCCTGTAGGTACTTTTCACAAGCTTTACATTTTGACACAAACTCTTCTATGTCTCTTGACATTCCTGGCCAATACAACACTTTTCTGGCACGTTTTTTACATTTTACAATTCCAGAATGCCCTGCATGTACTATTGAGATCATCTCTTTTCTTGTATGTTTAGGAATGAGTATTTTATTTTCATAAAATATGAGTTGGTCTTTCACTACTAAATAATCTTTTAATTTATACAACTTTTTCAGTTCAATACCTTGTATATTTTTATCATTTTTAGGCCACTCTGAATTATACCATAAAATTATTTGTTGAAGATTGGCATCTTTTGCTGTCTCTTGCTTTAATTCCAGTAACTTATTATTTGAAACTTGCAAATCAGTTTCTAAACCATATACTACTTCTGAATTTATACTATGAACTAACTCTCTTAGCACTGGGTCTAACTGAGCATTACTTGTGTCATAGTGCCTTGACAAATAATCTGCTATATACATTTTTGAACCTGGTACATACTTTATTTCAAAATTATATTTTAACAGTTTGAGTACCATGCGTTGCAATCGAGCAGAAATTTTATTAATGTCCTTATTTATTATTGTTACAAGAGGTTTGTGATCACTTTCTACAATAATATGACGCCCATAAATAAATTGATGGTACTTATCCATGGCACAACAGATAGCAAACAACTCTTTCTCTATGGGAGCCCATCTCTGTTGACACTCAGTATAACATCTTGAGTAGAAAGACAATGGCTTTCCTTCTTGCAATAAGCATGCTCCCATGCCACTTTTAGAACTGTCAGTTTGTAACACTATATTTCCATTTTTTTTTTAGACTGCTAAAGTGGGTGCAGAACCAATTCTCCTTTTTATTTCCTCAAAAGATTTAACTTGAGCTGTGCCCCAGTCCCATACAACTTCTTTTTTCAATAATTCTCTAAGAGGTTCAGTAGTTTTTGAATATTGTGGTATAAATTTACTTAAATAGTTGCACATTCCTAAAAACTTCTGCAATTCCTTTACACTTCTGGGTTGCTTTAACTCCTCTATAGCTTTCACATGTTCAGGATCTGGTTTTATACCAGATTTTGACAACATTAATCCCACATACTTTACAGTCTCACATCTATATTGTATTTTATTTTCATTAAATTTTACATTGTGTTTTTTTGCTCTATCTATTACCTGACTTAAAATTTGATCATGTTCTACTAAACTGTCCCCAGCCACAATTAAATCATCAAAATACACATGGACTCCCTGTATGTCACTAAAAATGGCAGTATTTATTCTTTGCATTACCTCAGGTGCTGAAGAAATACCAAATGGCATCCTCCTGAAGCGATACCTACCAAAAGGCGTTCCAAATGTGCACAGTTTATCTTTATCATCCAACATGACTTGAAAAAACCCATCTTTCATATCTAATACTGTGAAGATCTGCTTACCTGCAAGAGAATTATAAATTTCTTCAGGAGATGGTATTTGATAGTTCTCTCTAAGGATGCACTTGTTTAACTCTTTTGGGTCTAAACAAAGTCGAAGAGACTTATTTGGCTTCTCAACTATCACAAGATTATTACACCATGCTGTCGGTCCCTCTACCTTTTCTATAATACCCCTACTTTCATAGCTTTCTAAAGTATTTTTTAACCTATCTTTGATTGCCTGTGGAACTCTCCGAATCGGTTTGACAACAGGTAGCACTGACTCCTTTAATTTTATACTATACGACCCTATATTACCTAGGCCTGAAAATACCTCTATATTTGCTTTCACAAAATAATGTTTTTCATTAGTTACAACACTATCCAATCTTTTCAACAAGTTTAATTCTACACAGGCTGGCGTTCCTATTACCGGCTGAATTGGTAAATCAACTATGCAAAATTTTAATTTTACAGATTTGCCTTTGACTATGCAGTTTAATTTTACAGTACCTACAGTTTTAATTTCTTGGTTATTATAAACTACCAACACAATTGAATTACTTATCAAACAATTGGCGTTATTCTTAATTTTATCATATAACTTCAATGACAAAGTATTACAGTCAGCCCCTGTGTCTAACTTGAACCTAATGTTATTTCCATTGATGTTTACTATTTCATTCCATTGAAGATTTTCATTAACGTTACTTACTGAATCCACCACAAAATCTGAGCAATCACTATCACTCTCTTCCTTTTGAACCGAGTCTATCTTTTTTCCTTTTTCGTTGTTCTTAGATGCTTCACTTTTTATTGACCTCGTACGACACACAGCAGCAAAATGGTTGTAATTATTACAGTTCCCACACTTTTTTCCATATGCTGGACAATTTCTAGCTGGATGTCTTTTGCCGCAGTAAGTACAGGCAATCATCTTGTACCTCACTCCTTGTCCTATCTCTTTTTTCTTGATTACATCTACTTCTTGCTTTATCTGCATTGTCATTTCTAGAGCTCTTGATCTTCCTGCCTCTGCTGCACGGCATTGGCTGATGACCTGGTCTAGTCCAATATCGGCCTCCCTTAACAATCTCTCCTGCACTCCCTTAGGGTGAGTGGGGGGAAGAACGAACGGTTTTTTGATGAGATGGGCAGTCAGGGCAGTGTCGTATTCGAAGTCTTGTAGAACAGAACATTATGGCCTATGCCCAAATTTTATTTGTAATGAGTAAAGAGTAAATACTGTATTTTTGTATCACATTGATAACATCCTGTTAAATCTGTTCCAAAGCAGAAAAAAACATTAAATAAAATGTTTTTATCACTAGAATGAAACAGGGGGAAGATGAAATGGTGATGGGGAAAGATCGAAATATTTTCCAAAATCGTTCAAATGAATATCAGATGTTGTTCATGGTCACTTGTCTATAGTTTGAAGTGCCATGAAAACTCACCACTGACTGTAGTGTCAAAATACCTTTAGTTACCAAAGATAAAACGAATTATATTTTTTATATATTTCATTCTTACCCCACCGGGGGAAGATTGAAGTAGAGGTTCTCAAACTTTTCACTGTATTGAAAATAAAACATCACTATCAATCAAATTAATCAGTTTTTTTGTAACACCGAGATATTAGAAAACAACATTTGCATCTTTCTTACACCTTAAGCCCCCTTCTTTCCAACTACTTTTGTCTTGGAGGGGTCTAAGCATACTGATGTTTCATCTAGATTCCATATTAAATGTGGCCGCTGTTCCAAATTTAATTCCTTTAGCGTGGATTCCAGAAGCTTGAAGTATTCGTTGATGATAAAGGGATCAGTGTTCTTTTTTCTTGAATTTTCAAGTGACTGTGCTTTTTTGAGGGAAAGTCCGTGACGTTTGCGGAAACTATTAAACCAATCTGGTCCTGGAACGTTGTCCTTAAATGGAGTATATATATTATTTAATCGAACGTAGCGTTCTACTAGTGAAATTACTTCTTTTCTTGATAGTCCAAAACCCCATTTTCCCAATATTTTTAGACCGTTTGCTAATTTTGCTTCGGTTTCGTAGGCAAAGACTGGAGGGCGACCTAGTGTATCGCTTTTAACACCTGTTTTTTTATTCAAACGATTGTGGAGAGTTGCAATGGGTATATTGTAAAGTTTAGCCGCGCCGTTTAATGTCAATTCCCTCATTTTTACTTTCTCTATGGCGTTGGCAACATCGTCCTGATTGTAGGTGGTTGCACGTAGAGATTTCCGGTAGTTATAATCACTTACGCCCAAAATTAATTGATTCAATCTTTTCACAAACAATATTCTTGTACCTACAGTAGGTAGGATTTATTTTGTATCAGTTAAAGTTTGAGGACATCTGACTATTAGTATGGCTTTAGGAAACGGGGTTAGATCGAAACTTTTATATGTACCCCGTCAAAAATTGATGGGTAAAGACGGAAAAATTTAATAAATCCTATAATACGAAAAGTAGCCATATTTAGATGTAATGACAAAACTAAGAATGAAAAATAATGAGTAGATATTCCAAAAAAACTCTCGTACCGACCTCGTAAATAAAGTTACAGGACACGGGGTAAGATTAAAAAACTCGATTAACTCGCGTAAAAATCACTACACAAACATTTGAATTTTTCACACAACTGCTAACTCAAAGCGGTAAACGCTGACTGAACTGAGGTGTGTGACGTAACAATCTGGGGCTCTCAAGAATGTTGCCATCACTACAAAAACTGCACAAAATCTGGCGTTATGGAACACTTTTTGTGTTACCCCATTTTTCATGTTCCCCCCACTCACCCTATCTCTAATTCCAATGACGATCATGTCTCTCACAAGCCTGTCTTCTTGATCTCTGAAGTCGCATTGTTTAGCTTGAACCTTTAGCTTCGTGATGAATCTGTCTACTTGCTCACCCTCCTCCTGTTTTAATTTGAAGAATTTGAAACTATTTGTGATGATATTTTTCCTCGGCTCCACGTAGGCATCAAACTGTTTTATTAAATTTTCTAAGGTTTTAACCTCAATCGGTTTCATGTGCGAATTATACACATCAACTGCGTCGTCTCCCGCGACATTCAGAAAAACAGCTATTTTTCTTTCTTCCTTGGCGCCTGACAGTCCCACTGCTTCCAGGTACAGCTGGAACTGCTGTTTAAATCTGAGCCAGTTTGCCCCATCACCCGACATAGGCCGCATTCCGAGTTCGACCATAATCGCTGACAGCGCTCACATCGATAATTTGCGTACCGAATTAGATATCACGATTATGACAGCTGAGAACTGTCAACATTTCGCTCACAGTGATATTTCTAAAGGGCATGGTCGGCGTTATCGCAAGATGGCGCATGTCATGACGTCATCTATGACGATTCACATGACATCGTTATCGCGCTCACGCTAATTCGGTACGGACGTAAGCGCGCTCAAATCGATTACAGCTCAATTCGGAAAGCGGCCATAACCAACCCAGTTGGCGGCTTTATTCCCTCCATGTCGTTAACTAATGACTTGCACTTCCACAAAGGATTCTTCCACTAAGGTTTCTTTCTTTCTTTAGTTTAAGTTTAGGTTTACACCTGACACCATGTTCGGAACAAGGTACGACTCAAAGGAAGTAAATTAAATAATACATCACGGGAAATATACTACGAAAATGTTTTATTGTTCGACGCCATCTTTTTGCAAGTGCCCAAGGGGCTGTGTGCCACAGATCTCTGTCGACATACAGATCTAATAATCATATCAAACACAGACAGTTTGGTTTTAGGAATGGGCTATCAACCGAGACTGCGATTTTGACTCTGAAGAGCACAGTGCAATATTACACCGGGAGGAGGACACCTGTGTATGCATGCTTCCTAGATCTATCCAGAGCTTTGACCTTGTCTCATATGATGTCCTATGGAAAAAATTGTCCAATGAAGCTAACCTGCCGCCAGAAATAATTAATATGTTTAAGTTCTGGTACGGTAACCAATGTAACACTGTGAGGTGGGCAGGCGCTTACTCAGATATGTACAGGTTAGAGTGCGGAGTGAGGCAAGGGGGTCTGACCTCGCCCAAGTTATATAATATTTATATGAATAAGCTGATCGAAGAACTGGGCAGCACTGGCATCAGATGTACGATTGATGGTGTATCTTTTAACAACATCAGTTATGCTGACGATATGGTGCTGCTGAGTCCGTCGACCAGCGCTCTCATGAAGCTATTGAAAATTTGTGAATGCTATGCTGCCCATGGACTAAGGTATAATGCCAAGAAAAGCCAGTTGTTAGTTTTCATGGCGAAAAACAAGACCTATGAAGTAGTACCGCCAGTGTCGCTATGTGGTGCAACTTTAAACCGAGTAACGCAGTTTAAATACCTTGGTCACTGGGTTACAGAAGATGGCACCGCTAACTGTGATATGGAGAGAGAGCGCAGGGCATTGGCTGTACGATGCAACATGCTGGCCCGCAGATTTGCAAAGTGCAACAATAATGTCAAGGTAACACTGTTTAGGGCATATTGCCAAGCTTTTTACACCTGCAGTCTGTGGTCCAGATACACGCAAAAAACGTTTAATGCCCTGCGTTTAAAATACAATAATGCTTTTAGGATACTGCTGTCGCTGCCACGTTTCTGCAGCGCGTCAGGGATGTTCGCAGCCGCGCGTACAGATGACTTCTTTGCGGTCATGCGTAAAAGGTCCGCGACACTATTGCGTCGGATGCGAGGCAGTGGCAATAGTCTCCTGAGCATTATTGCTAGTAAGACTGAAGGCCACCTGATGGGGCACCTGTGCGCAGTGCATGTATTGTTGCCAGGTGTCTTCAGAAGGTGGAAAAATAGATATAGTGTGCATTGAGTGTGTGTGTTGTTGTGGTTTATTTATGTTTGTTTCATAATTAATTATACTAAAGTAGTTTAAGTCGTACTAACAATTTATGGGTAATGTGCCTGAATTAAAGATAAATAAATAAATTCATGAACTGCTCTTAGCTTTTCAGGGTTTGGTTTTACGCCTTTGTCGGTAATGACCTGGCCTAGATATGAAACTTCCTTTCGCAAACATTCACACTTATCCGGTTGTAGTTTTAATCTGAATTGACGGAGTCTAGATAAAACGCTAGTTAAATTATTTATATGAGAAGGGATATCAAATGAGTAAATGACGATGTGATCTAAATACACGAAACATTGGATGCCTTGGAGACCAGATAAGGCTGAGTTCATTAATCTCTGAAAAGTGGACGGTGCATTCTTTAGACCAAATGGCATTCGTGTAAATTCATAATGCCCGGTTGGGACTGAAAATGCCGTTTTTGGAGAATCATCAGGAGACATATTAATTTGGTGGAAACCGGAAGCTAGATCTAATGTGCTGAAGTATTTGCACTTGCCTAATTGGTCTAGGATTTCGGCTATGTTTGGGATAGGATAGGAATCACCAATGGTCACGTCGTTAAGCTTACGGTAATCGATTACAACGCGCCATTTTCTTTGACCGGAAGCGTCAAACTTCTTGGGTACAATCCAAATTGGTGAGGACCATGGGGACATAGAAGGTTTTACTATACCTTGTTCCAAATTTTTTCAACTTGGGAATCCACCTCTTTCTTATGGCATTCGGGAAATCTGTATGTCTTTACATGAATTGGAATATCAGAAGTAGTTTTAATTTTATGTTCTATTGCATCAGTGCAAGTTAACTGGTCATCTTGTAGGTGGAAAATGTCTGAAAATTGAGAACAGACGGAGTATAATGCCTCAGTTTCTTCTGGATTAAGGTGGGACACGCGAAGTTGCTTTAAAACTGCTTCTGTGCGTTCACGAATATGTGGTTCAGCTATGGTACTGATAAAGACTGAATCCTGTAGTTCACAGGGGTTTAAGTGTAATCTAAGATTAGACTTAATAGTTACAGGTTCTTCTGAGATGTTAACGACAGAAAACATCTCAGAAGAACGGTTGTTATTCTTAACTTGAACCATACAGTTTGCTACTAACAGATCTTTGGATTGTTGATGGGAATTTGGACACAGGAAGAAAGACTGGTTTTACTTTAATAATACCTTTTATTAGTGTTCACCATTATTTTTACAGTACACCATCTTCATTTTTTATTATATCCACAGAGTAGCACATAATTACCACAGACTAAAAATATTATTATGTTAACACCTTCTCCTATTTTTTAATTTTTCATTCAAAATAAAAAAATACACACATCAATTTAAAACAGCTTTTACAAACAAAAAAAAAATGTATTTTACTTTAATAAATTTTTACTTTACATTAATCACTTTTATTTTCCTTTATAATTTTCTCACAATGAAATTGAAACTTCTCTTTGCACAAAGGTTTTGTAAACATATCAGCAATTTGTAAATTAGTAGGACAATATTTTATATCAATATAACCTTTCTTATAATTTTCATGAATAAAATAGTATCTTACATCAATATGTTTTGACCTTTTACTAAATGAACCTGTTTGTATTAACTTAATTGCGCTTTGATTATCAATATTCAAATTTGTTTTAATAATTTTTCCAGTTAACTCACTTATCAATAATCTTAAATATAAACATTCCTTCACACAATCTGCAGCTGCTATGTATTCAGCTTCAGTTGATGATAAGCTTACTATAGGCTGTCTCTTTGAGCACCATGATATGGGTCCTCCCGATAACATTATTATAAATCCAGTTGTACTCCGTCTTGTTTCAGTACAGCCTGCATAATCTGAATCACAGTATGCATGTAACTTTGTAATATCTTCTCCAGTATTGTACATTATTCCTGTAGATCTCGTCCCATTCAAGTACTTCAATATCTTTTTTACAGCTAATATGTCTTGTTTAGATGGATTGTCTAACCTTTTACTGGCTTCATTTACAGCTTGACTTATGTCTGGTCTTGATCTGGTTGATAAGTATAATAGTCCTCCAACTAATTCTCTGTAAGGAAATTTAGATGTTTCCATTACAGATTCAATCTTCTTGTCAGTAATACATGGTGTAAATGCTGGTTTAGAATCGAACATATTAAATTTTCTGAGTAATCTTTCAGTATAAGTTTTCTGATGCAATAAAATTCCTTCTTCACTTCTTATAACTTCAAATCCTATATAATTTGTGGGTTTTTCATAAACTTTTATTTTAAATTCCTTCTCCAGATGATTAAGTATTGTTAACAATTTCTCTTTATCTTTAGTTATAGCTAGTCCATCATCCACATAAATAGCAATTATTATTGTTTTGTCTTCTGTTATAAAAACACACTGATCTTGTTTAGTAGGCTTGAATCCAAGTTTTAGCATAGTTTCAGTAAATTTCTTGTTCCATGTTATTGGAGCTTGTTTTAGTCCATACAATGCTTTCTTCAAGTGACATACTTTATTACGCTGGTTTTCATATCCTTCAGGAATATTCATAAATATGTCTTCAGTCAACTCGCCATATAGAAATGCTGTTTTTACATCAAATGTAATCATCTCATACTCCTTTGAAGCAGCAATTGCTAATAATGATTTTAGTGCTGATTGACTTACTACAGGGCTATAAATTTCTTGATAGTCAATGTCTTTTTGTTCAAAACCTCTTGCTACGAGTCTTGCTTTGTATGTACCATTTTCTTTTATACAAAATACCCATCTATTTGTCAGTATTTTATGTCCCTTTGCTTTTTCTAAATCAACTATTTCCCATGTATTGTTGCTTGCCAATGAATCCTTCTCCGACTTTATGGCCTTCTCCCAATTTTTCTTTTCAGCAGACTTCATGACCACACTGTAGGTAAGTAATACATAATCTTGCAGGTAAGTTGGTTTCTTCTTTTGTCTTCTTGTTCTAGTAATTTCTACTTCTTCTTCTTCTACATTACTTTCTGTATTTTCATTCATTTCAATTTCTTCTTCTATTGAAGCTGAAACATTTTCTTCTATTTCACTACTTTGCATTTCTAACTCCTGTATTTCATTATAGTTTTCATCATTTTCTTGTTCATCTATACTTGTTTCTACATCACTGTCTGATATTATGTCTGTAGTTACCAGTCTTCTTATCATAATACCGTCTTCTTTTCCTTTATTCTTGTTATTATCATTAAATATGACAATATCCCTTGCTATTTCAATTTTTCCATCTTTTTCATTCCATAGTCTATATCCATTATTAGTATATCCAACCATTATTAACTTCTTACTTCTTGGATCTAGTTTCTTTATGTTTATATTTAGTTGTTTTGCATATACTTTTGAACCAAATTTCTGTATGTTAGCTATGTTAGGTCTTTTACCGTAAAACATTTCATATGGTGTTTTGCTTTCCAACGATTCACTTGGTAGTCTATTTATTATGTATGTAGCACAGTACATTGCCTCACCCCACATTTCTTTTCCATTTAATTGAGGAGTGTATGGTACTGTCAAATCTAGTTTTATTCCTTTTTCCATGCACCATTGTCTAAAATCATAGCTTGTGTATTCACCTCCATTGTCACATCTTATGGTTGATACTTTTTCATTTCTTTCTCTTTCAGTTTCTTCAATGTAATTTCTTAGTTTATATTTAACTTCACTTTTGTATTTTAGTAGGTAGATTTTAGTAAAATGGGTGTAGTCATCCATAACTGTTAATACATAACTGTAATCATCATATGTTTTATTTTCAAAAGGTCCACAAACATCAGTATGTATGATTTGCAATGGTCTTTTGGCTCTAGCTCTTATTGTGTCAAATGGTAGTCTCGTTTGCTTAGCTTGTGTACAGATTTCACATTTATCTAATTGTTTTATGCCTTGTATTTTTATTCCATCTACCATTTTTGGTAAAATTTCTAGTGTTGTTTTTCCTGGATGTCCCAATCTTGCATGCCATTCTAGGGCAGTTCCACTTTCTTTCATTAATAAGGTCTTTTCTTCTGTATTGTTTTTTCCTATGTTTATTTTATATAAACCATTTTCTTTTTCTCCTGTTAGTACTAACTGTGACTCTTTGTAGATTTCAACTTTATTTTTAGTAAACACAACAGTTCCTTGGTTATTTGTGACTGCATTGACTGACAACAAGTTCTGTGATATGTCAGGAACATATAAAGTGTTATTCAAACAGCAACTATTACCCTTCACTGTTCCTTGACCATGTACTTCAACAGATTGGTCATTAGCTGTTAACACTGTTGATACTTTGTTTTCAAGATTTGTCAATATTTTTATATCATTTGTCATATGAGCTGTGCAGCCTGAATCCACAATAAATTCCTTGTTTTTTAATACTTCTTCTGGTTTAGTAAAAAATGCCATATCTGGTTTTTTAAATAACTTATCTGGCTTATTATTTTTATTTTTATTAAAGAAACAATTTTCTTCCAGGTGATTTGTTTTCTTACATATTGAGCATTGTTTTACCTTATATTTGCAATCTTTTTCCTGATGGTTATACTTTTTACATATTGAACACATTTTGCAGTCCTTCTTGATATGTCCTTGTTTATTGCATTTGAAACATTTTATGCTTAAATTCCCCTTTTTTACAGCTTGAAACGCCAGCTGATTTTCTATTTTTTCTTCTTTCTTTTTCTCAAACCTATTTTCTTCACTCAACAAGCGGTTAGTTAAATTGATTAGTGTCTTTTTATCTTCTGATGTAGATTCCCAAGCAGTAATAAAGTAATTTAGTTTGTTTGGTAAACAGGTTAGAATTTTTGACATCACCATTTCTTCATTTACTTTCTCTCCTATTTGGTTTAAGCGAAACTGTAGGTTTTCTATGTCGGTGATCATTTGAGTGAGAGACTTATTTTCATGTTTGTAGTTAAAGAACTCCTGTAACAATGATGACTTATTTCTTTCTTCTTGTCCTTCAAATATTTTGCAAAGTTTCATATACATTTCCTGGGCATTCTGACAACTCAAAATATTACTTTTTAGCTTCCTATCTATAGTGTTTATGATGATCTTTTGTACCTTAGCATCTTTCGTACTAAATTCTTCCGTTTTTCGTACTTGCTCATCCGTTTCTTGTGATAAAACGTCACTTAGTTTTGCCGCCTTCACATAAATGTTGAATTCGAATTTCCATAGTAGAAAACTCTCCCCGTCTATTAACTTTTCAATCCTTATTTCTTCTTTATCCATTTTTAAGTAGTTTTCCGGTTTTTACTTGTTTTCAAACAGGTTTTTACTTGTTTTACGGCCACGCCGTCACTGGTTTTTAATTTTTAGTTTTTTTAGCACTGTTTTCCTGTGTCTGATTTCCACAGGCATTTCTGGGAATCTGGGCCCATAACCTGTTGATGGGAATTTGGACACAGGAAGAAAGACTGGTTTTACTTTAATAATACCTTTTATTAGTGTTCACCATTATTTTTTTACAGTACACCATCTTCATTTTTTATTATATCCACAGAGTAGCACATAATTACCACAGACTAAAAATATTATTATGTTAACATGGATATATGTTGGTCGATTATTAAACCTTCTCTGATTTCTGGGTTTGCTACTGTACATTCGATTACTGTTTCGCTGCGTGGTGTGATAGTATAAACGGGTTCATTGAAATGCATTTTAAGTTTAATATTTCTAAATGCAACATACCTTCATTATAGTAAATTTGGCCACTCATGGAATTGAATAAGTCGTTGCCAATAATACCATCGTATGGTATGCTTAAGTCATTGAATAGATTAAATATATGTGTTAGGTGTTTACAATCACTATGAGATAAATCGTGTAATAAAGATGGTTATAGGGATTTGTCCTAATGTACATAGGGGATTGTCAGGGGTTGAATCGATACCCTTGATTTTGAATGTAATTGATTTATTGATTACAGGCATTTCGTCGTTCGTCGTTTTCGTCGTCGATGGCAGATTTTTTTTTTATACTTATAGATGCACCAGTATCGACGAGGAGGGATAATACATTAGAGGACACAGGAGAGTTGACTTCTATATACAACAATAATAATAATAGTAAGCTGGCAACACCGTGTCAACAAAACGTCTCGCTTTCTCATCAACGTAATTTTAATTGTTAAAAGTTTTTTTTTTCCCCAATATAACAAGACATTTTTATTTTGGAGTAAACCTGAAACCTGCAAAACCACAGAAAATTCAAAAAAGACACCGAACTACAACAATATGTAATTTAAACCAAAAACTACCGAATCAGAGGTGTCATGACAGATGTCACCTCCAGTAAAACAACAAATAACCAGAATGTGAAACCGAAGATAAAAAATGTTGACAAGATCAGCCGCACGTCAAGAACGCCCACCACCTCCGGACTCTTCGCCCAGCTCCGCCTCGCCGCCACTGGTATCCAGCCCCACCGTGAGTGCTGTGACGACACCGACAGCGGTAGTTGCGTCGAGCTCGAGCGACGAGTCTTTTTCTCCGCCGATGCCGCCAACACCTGTTCGTCGGCAGGGGAGAGGCCGGCCACCGAGGAGCTTGGGACTTAGGGGCCATCCGGCCCCTAGCCGGGTCCCCGCTGCCGGTGGTTGTGTGCAGCGCATGAGATGGACTTAGTCTATGAACGAGAACGTCATGCGCGCATATTATCGGTCTACAGACGGGGGAACTCACCTCACTGCGTACCGTGATAGAATGCTGTCTCTCTTTCAGGAACTAGAACCAACCGTCAGCGTCTCTGCCCAACGACTGTCGGATCAGGTGCGGGTAATCCCCGGCGGGCGCCGCCGGCCGGATCACACATTGTGGTCGGGGGGGTCCGGATCGCTGTCGAGCCCACCATGAAATATCTGGGATTGGTGCTCGACAGCCGGTGGGACTTCGGACCCCACTTCCGGCGGCTGGCGCCCAAGTTGTTGGGCGCGGCCGGGGCGCTGGCAACGCTGCTTCCCAATCTGGGGGGCCCGAGCGCCGCCTGTAGGCGGCTCTATATGGGGATCGTGCGATCCATGGCGCTCTACGGAGCGCCGATCTGGGTGTCTGACCTGACGGCCGGCAGCATAGCTGTCCTGCGCAAGCCGCAGCGGGCGATGGCCGTCAGAGTCATTCGGGGGTATCGCACGATCTCCTTCGAGGCGGGTTGTGCACTGGCCGGATCACCGCCCTGGGACCTGGAGGCGAAGGTGCTCGCGTCACTGTACCGGTGGCGCGAGGCAGCGCGGGAGCGGGGCGAGCGACCGATGCAGCAACAAATCGAGCAGCATCGGTTGCAGCTCCGCGAGGTCCTGGTGGCGGAATGGCGGGTGAGGCTGTCACGCCCTACCGCCGGCCTCAGCACCATCGAGGCGATCCGGCCAGTGCTCGACCGCTGGCTCGGGAGAAGGCACGGCTCCCTGTCGTTTCGGGCGACGCAGGTGCTCTCGGGGCATGGCTGCTTCGGGAAGTACCTGTGTCGCATAAACAGGGAGCCGGACGCTCGGTGTCACCACTGCGTCGACTGCCGGGAGGACACGGCGTGGCATACGCTGGCAGAGTGTGCCGCTTGGGAGGAGCCGCGCCGTGCCCTCATCTCAGAAGTAGGCAGTGACTTGTCGCTGCCGACCGTAGTGAGTTCGATGGTCGGCAGCGCCGAGTCCTGGGACGCGGTGGTTTCCTTCTGCGAAACGGTCATCTCGCAGAAGGAGGCTGCGGAAAGGGAGAGAGAGATCTCGACTCTCGACCCGGCCCGCAGCAGACGCACCGGGCGTCGGAGGAGGGCGGACAACGCCCTGTTCCGGCCCCCCTAAATGGGTCCAGGGACGACGGATTCGGGGACATCCGTCGCCCCCCAACATCAGGACCCGAGAAGGCGGCGCGCGTAGTGTTCCGCGTGCGCCGCTCACAGACGTTGCGGGGGGAGTACACCTCACTCCCCCCGCCCGAGACGGGGCCCGCGCAAGCGGGCCTGCACCAGCCGGGGTTGTGGAAGAATAATGTGTTCCCGCGACCCCGGCGTAGGTGTGAGATGGAACACCGGGGTGGTTTTTAGTCAGTAAGAGTCTGACAGACCCCTCCGCCCGCCCCAGGGCGGAGGACATCCATGAGGATTTTCCACCTCGGGAACAAAAAAAAAAAAAAGGTGCGGGTAATCCAACGCAATCATAGGTTGGACATTGCTGCGCTCAGAGATACTGAGCAACCTTATCGTCTCGACTCCGGCACAAACGTCAACCATTGATCTACCGCGGTCCAATCATGGTGTTGAAGAAGAAGAACTACTCCAGTGGGTAGATGAAAAAAAAAAATGACAACAGAAATATTCAATATTTATAATACGTGCGCTCGCCTCGGCTCTCTGCGCGGCACTGAATCTGAGTCTTGTCTCGTTTCTTTACGTTATGAAGGTATGAATTCAAAGGTGCTTGTAGAGCTGTGGCGTTGGGTATGTGATCGCGATAAAAGTTAATCATTCCGAGAAATCTTCTTAATTTTTCGATTGTAGTCGGCAGGGGGTAATCGGTAATTGCTTGGATTTTATGTTGCGGAGGTTTGATGCCTTCTTTTGTTACGGTGTAACCCAGGAACTGGACTTCTGATTTGCTGAGTTTGCATTTGACGGGGTTAATAGTGATGCCGTTGTCTTATAATCTCTTTAAATCGATTTGGAGATGTTCTCTGTGTTGGTCTTCGTTTTCTGACGCCAATAAAAATAGTCTATGAATGGGAAGACAAAATCTAATCCTCGTAGTACTTCATGGATATAGCGTTGAAACGTTTGTCCCGCGTTTTTCAAACCGGGGCACATACGTGGGAATTCAAATAATCCCATCGGGGTCATTGTGGCTGACTTCTCAATGTCGTCTTCTCTTACGCTCAGTTGTTGGTATGCACTGTTGAGATCTATTGTTGAGAAGATAGTTTTTCCGGATAGGTGATGAGTGAAGTCTTTGATGCGTGGAACGGGGTAGCGATCTGGTATGGTGATGGAGTTGAGTCGGCGATAGTCACCACAAACTCTAAAATCGCCATTATTCTTGGGAACGATGTGTAGAGGTGATGACCATGGGCTTTTGCTAGGTCTGCATAGTCCTTGTTCGATCATGTTTTCAAATTCTTTCTTCACTATTTCGAAG
Organism: Dasypolia templi; assembly: GCA_963555695.1. Lineage (NCBI taxonomy): Eukaryota > Metazoa > Arthropoda > Insecta > Lepidoptera > Noctuidae > Dasypolia > Dasypolia templi. Next base: position 28,451,088 of record OY743150.1, read on the forward strand.
CGTTGTGGTGGAATCGATCTGGCTCGGCTGTGTATAGGTGGGCCACGTGTTTCGATAAAATGGTGCACGTGGATATCGGAGTTTAATTTCATCGATGTTAATCTTGTTGTGCCGGGATACTGGGCTAAGATGTTAAATGATAAATGATTTATTTTCTGTAAATAGGTTTGTAAAAACACTTTTACACGTCAATCATATTTTAAAAACTAGATGAGATCGTCGTTTCCTATCTGACTACTCTGAGAAGAAAGGCCGAAATAAACTCAGAGGTCACAGTCTCTTTTAAAGTCCAGACATAATCTTGGTCAGGTCATGTGAAGACAATGTGGATTGATGTCTGAAATGGTCTTTTGAGGAAAGAACCACACAGAATGAGTGGATCTGTCCAGTCAGTCCACGCATTTGTCAGTTGTCATGCAGCTCAACACAGAACTAAAGGAGCTAAACGATTCGACGAACATTACCAAATAAAGGACATTTGGGTAGGCCACATAGATTACTCAAACTGCCAGACCATGATTAAAAATAATTTAAAAAAATGCATTAAAAAAAGGACAAATCCACAATGTCTTCACATTCACAATAATTAAAATATTATAATACTTTACAAAGTAAATTAACATGTCATTGTATACATAAAGTCCATCAATGTCAAAGTGTAAATAAAAATCCGAAAATAATCTTGGTCATATCATCTGAGGACCATGTAGACTGGTGTATGAAATGGTCTTTTGAGGAAAGAACCACACGGATTTGAGTGGACCTGTCCAGTCAGTGCACGCATTTGTCAATCATCGTGCAGCTCAACTCAGAACTAAGGAGCTCAACGATTCGACGAACAATACAAAAGAAAGGACATTTGGGTAGGCAAAGTACTCAAACAGCCCGACCATCGTTAAAAGAAAAAAAGAAAAATTCAATGACCCCCATAGTCCTCAAATTCTCAAAAATTAAAACAATTTTATACTTTAAACAGTAAATATATAGATGTCATTGATTATCTAAAGCGGTACGAATATAGTAAAAATCAAAAATAAAAGTTAAACAGCAAATTAAACATCAACAATATCTGTGTAAACTTATTGGAGCAGCTCAATACTAAGCCTTCTTGTCCTCAATATAGCCTTTGACAGAATAATAGGCATTCAGGCATAATTTCCGCTTTATAAAAGATTTTAATTTATTAAGGCTTAGTTCTTGAATGTTGCTAGGAAGTTTATTATAAAAACGTATACATTGACATTTAAACGAGCTACCTATTTTCTTGCTTTTTTAAAGCAAACACGAGCCTATCAAGTTTCTGACATATATACTCCACATGGCTTTTCCAGTTCAGGTTTTTGTCTACAATTATTCCCAAAAATTTTAATTGGTTGTACCTTTTCACCATTATACAGAATATCCAAAGCTAATGGTTTGTTATTATAGGAGTTAAATTCAATTCATTTTGTCTTACTAACATTTATATTTAAGTTATTATTTTGCATCCAACCTATTATATCTTTTAAGGCCTTTTCCGTTGCTGATTTGTAGTCGCTTTTTTCCTGACATTTTAACATCTGCAAAAAGTACACATTTCTGCAAAGTGGCCTCTGGAAGATCATTTATAGTAAAAAAAGTAAAGGACCGAGAATGATTCCCTGAGGCACGTCACACTTATTTATCACCGCTATTGATTTGAATTTCTCTTTGGAATATATTCTATCACGTTTCTTTACAACTTTAAACAGATGAATAGTTTTATATGCATACAAAAGATTTTCATAAATATACCTGGGGGACCCCCATTCTTACTACAGAACCAGGTGATATTTTTCCGTTATTATGTCGGAAAGTTTTGTGACATTTAATTTTATTCTGGTACATAATTATCTAATAGATTGGTTTAGTGCAGTTCCATTTGTAATCTTCAATTCTAATTAATAAGTATTAAACGCATATTTAGTACTTCCAGTTCTAACTTTATTTATGGTTGCAGGAATATCATAAACATATACTTACCTTCTGCAGAAGGTTGCAGGAATATCATAAACATATACTTACCTTCTGCAGAAGGTAAGTATATGTTTATGATATTCCTGCAACCATAAATAAAGTTAGAACTGGAAGTACTAAATATGCGTTTAATACTTATTAATTAGAATTGAAGATTACAAATGGAACTGCACTAAACCAATCTATTAGATAATTATGTACCAGAATAAAATTAAATGTCACAAAACTTTCCGACATAATTTAACATCAACTCTCTGAATCCTATCACTTAAGTAAGAAGTACTTGGCACCATTGTCGACTAAGCATAATAAAAAATTATAGGTAGACCACAGAATACTGATTAAATTATTTCGATTTCTGTGAAGTAGATGCAATTCGTTACGACCATATTCACTTAATTGAACGTTGTTGGATAGTGACGAATGTTTAAATCTGTTAATTAGCGGTAATGTGGTTATAAATACTTACTTATATTTGTTAACATATTAATATTTTTAGTCTGTGGTAATTATGTGCTACTCTGTGGATATAATATAAAATCAAGATGGAAGATGGTGTACTGTAAAAATAATGGTGAACACTAATAAAAGGTATTATTAAAGTAAAACCAGTCTTTCTTCCTGTGTCCAAATTCCCATCAACAGGTTATGGGCCCAGATTCCCAGAAATGCCTGTGGAAATCAGACACAGGAAAACAGTGCTAAAAAAACTAAAAATTAAAAACCAGTGACGGCGTGGCCGTAAAACAAGTAAAAACCTGTTTGAAAACAAGTAAAAACCGGAAAACTACTTAAAAATGGATAAAGAAGAAATAAGGATTGAAAAGTTAATAGACGGGGAGAGTTTTCTACTATGGAAATTCGAATTCAACATTTATGTGAAGGCGGCAAAACTAAGTGACGTTTTATCACAAGAAACGGATGAGCAAGTACGAAAAACGGAAGAATTTAGTACGAAAGATGCTAAGGTACAAAAGATCATCATAAACACTATAGATAGGAAGCTAAAAAGTAATATTTTGAGTTGTCAGAATGCCCAGGAAATGTATATGAAACTTTGCAAAATATTTGAAGGACAAGAAGAAAGAAATAAGTCATCATTGTTACAGGAGTTCTTTAACTACAAACATGAAAATAAGTCTCTCACTCAAATGATCACCGACATAGAAAACCTACAGTTTCGCTTAAACCAAATAGGAGAGAAAGTAAATGAAGAAATGGTGATGTCAAAAATTCTAACCTGTTTACCAAACAAACTAAATTACTTTATTACTGCTTGGGAATCTACATCAGAAGATAAAAAGACACTAATCAATTTAACTAACCGCTTGTTGAGTGAAGAAAATAGGTTTGAGAAAAAGAAAGAAGAAAAAATAGAAAATCAGCTGGCGTTTCAAGCTGTAAAAAAGGGGAATTTAAGCATAAAATGTTTCAAATGCAATAAACAAGGACATATCAAGAAGGACTGCAAAATGTGTTCAATATGTAAAAAGTATAACCATCAGGAAAAAGATTGCAAATATAAGGTAAAACAATGCTCAATATGTAAGAAAACAAATCACCTGGAAGAAAATTGTTTCTTTAATAAAAATAAAAATAATAAGCCAGATAAGTTATTTAAAAAACCAGATATGGCATTTTTTACTAAACCAGAAGAAGTATTAAAAAACAAGGAATTTATTGTGGATTCAGGCTGCACAGCTCATATGACAAATGATATAAAAATATTGACAAATCTTGAAAACAAAGTATCAACAGTGTTAACAGCTAATGACCAATCTGTTGAAGTACATGGTCAAGGAACAGTGAAGGGTAATAGTTGCTGTTTGAATAACACTTTATATGTTCCTGACATATCACAGAACTTGTTGTCAGTCAATGCAGTCACAAATAACCAAGGAACTGTTGTGTTTACTAAAAATAAAGTTGAAATCTACAAAGAGTCACAGTTAGTACTAACAGGAGAAAAAGAAAATGGTTTATATAAAATAAACATAGGAAAAAACAATACAGAAGAAAAGACCTTATTAATGAAAGAAAGTGGAACTGCCCTAGAATGGCATGCAAGATTGGGACATCCAGGAAAAACAACACTAGAAATTTTACCAAAAATGGTAGATGGAATAAAAATACAAGGCATAAAACAATTAGATAAATGTGAAATCTGTACACAAGCTAAGCAAACGAGACTACCATTTGACACAATAAGAGCTAGAGCCAAAAGACCATTGCAAATCATACATACTGATGTTTGTGGACCTTTTGAAAATAAAACATATGATGATTACAGTTATGTATTAACAGTTATGGATGACTACACCCATTTTACTAAAATCTACCTACTAAAATACAAAAGTGAAGTTAAATATAAACTAAGAAATTACATTGAAGAAACTGAAAGAGAAAGAAATGAAAAAGTATCAACCATAAGATGTGACAATGGAGGTGAATACACAAGCTATGATTTTAGACAATGGTGCATGGAAAAAGGAATAAAACTAGATTTGACAGTACCATACACTCCTCAATTAAATGGTAAGGCAGAAAGATTAAACCGAACATTACTAAATAAAACCAGAGCTTTACTATTTGATTCTGAATTAGGAAAAGAAATGTGGGGTGAGGCAATGTACTGTGCTACATACATAATAAATAGACTACCAAGTGAATCGTTGGAAAGCAAAACACCATATGAAATGTTTTACGGTAAAAGACCTAACATAGCTAACATACAGAAATTTGGTTCAAAAGTATATGCAAAACAACTAAATATAAACATAAAGAAACTAGATCCAAGAAGTAAGAAGTTAATAATGGTTGGATATACTAATAATGGATATAGACTATGGAATGAAAAAGATGGAAAAATTGAAATAGCAAGGGATATTGTCATATTTAATGATAATAACAAGAATAAAGGAAAAGAAGACGGTATTATGATAAGAAGACTGGTAACTACAGACATAATATCAGACAGTGATGTAGAAACAAGTATAGATGAACAAGAAAATGATGAAAACTATAATGAAATACAGGAGTTAGAAATGCAAAGTAGTGAAATAGAAGAAAATGTTTCAGCTTCAATAGAAGAAGAAATTGAAATGAATGAAAATACAGAAAGTAATTTAGAAGAAGAAGAAGTAGAAATTACTAGAACAAGAAGACAAAAGAAGAAACCAACTTACCTGCAAGATTATGTATTACTTACCTACAGTGAGGTCATGAAGTCTGCTGAAAAGAAAAATTGGGAGAAGGCCATAAAGTCGGAGAAGGATTCATTGGCAAGCAACAATACATGGGAAATAGTTGATTTAGAAAAAGCAAAGGGACATAAAATACTGACAAATAGATGGGTATTTTGTATAAAAGAAAATGGTACATACAAAGCAAGACTCGTAGCAAGAGGTTTTGAACAAAAAGACATTGACTATCAAGAAATTTATAGCCCTGTAGTAAGTCAATCAGCACTAAAATCATTATTAGCAATTGCTGCTTCAAAGGAGTATGAGATGATTACATTTGATGTAAAAACAGCATTTCTATATGGCGAGTTGACTGAAGACATATTTATGAATATTCCTGAAGGATATGAAAACCAGCGTAATAAAGTATGTCACTTGAAGAAAGCATTGTATGGACTAAAACAAGCTCCAATAACATGGAACAAGAAATTTACTGAAACTATGCTAAAACTTGGATTCAAGCCTACTAAACAAGATCAGTGTGTTTTTATAACAGAAGACAAAACAATAATAATTGCTATTTATGTGGATGATGGACTAGCTATAACTAAAGATAAAGAGAAATTGTTAACAATACTTAATCATCTGGAGAAGGAATTTAAAATAAAAGTTTATGAAAAACCCACAAATTATATAGGATTTGAAGTTATAAGAAGTGAAGAAGGAATTTTATTGCATCAGAAAACTTATACTGAAAGATTACTCAGAAAATTTAATATGTTCGATTCTAAACCAGCATTTACACCATGTATTACTGACAAGAAGATTGAATCTGTAATGGAAACATCTAAATTTCCTTACAGAGAATTAGTTGGAGGACTATTATACTTATCAACCAGATCAAGACCAGACATAAGTCAAGCTGTAAATGAAGCCAGTAAAAGGTTAGACAATCCATCTAAACAAGACATATTAGCTGTAAAAAAGATATTGAAGTACTTGAATGGGACGAGATCTACAGGAATAATGTACAATACTGGAGAAGATATTACAAAGTTACATGCATACTGTGATTCAGATTATGCAGGCTGTACTGAAACAAGACGGAGTACAACTGGATTTATAATAATGTTATCGGGAGGACCCATATCATGGTGCTCAAAGAGACAGCCTATAGTAAGCTTATCATCAACTGAAGCTGAATACATAGCAGCTGCAGATTGTGTGAAGGAATGTTTATATTTAAGATTATTGATAAGTGAGTTAACTGGAAAAATTATTAAAACAAATTTGAATATTGATAATCAAAGCGCAATTAAGTTAATACAAACAGGTTCATTTAGTAAAAGGTCAAAACATATTGATGTAAGATACTATTTTATTCATGAAAATTATAAGAAAGGTTATATTGATATAAAATATTGTCCTACTAATTTACAAATTGCTGATATGTTTACAAAACCTTTGTGCAAAGAGAAGTTTCAATTTCATTGTGAGAAAATTATAAAGGAAAATAAAAGTGATTAATGTAAAGTAAAAATTTATTAAAGTAAAATACATTTTTTGTTTGTAAAAGCTGTTTTAAATTGATGTGTGTATTTTTTTATTTTGAATGAAAAATTAAAAAAATAGGAGAAGGTGTTAACATAATAATATTTTTAGTCTGTGGTAATTATGTGCTACTCTGTGGATAGAATATAAAATCAAGATGGAAGATGGTGTACTGTAAAAATAATGGTGAACACTAATAAAAGGTATTATTAAAGTAAAACCAGTCTTTCTTCCTGTGTCCAAATTCCCATCAACAATATTTACTTATTTCAGGTAATTATCACCCAATGCAAAACATACATAAATAATAATCAAATAAAATAAAAAACAAAATAAAATAAATTAATAGAAAAATTTAATAAAATAATAAATTGAGGGAATCAAAGGCAAAGCCAAAACATCTAATTTGACTAATTCATAATTATCCATTTGAAAGGAGTACTTGCAGTCAAAGTCAAAGCATTTATTTCAAATAGGCCCATAAAAAGGCACTTTTGAACGTCAACATTTACATTAAAATAGAACTGATTCTAGCCACTTCCAAAAGGTAGTTTCGTATGGAGAAGAAGGGGCAAGAAACTCCACCGTTACTCTTTTAAAATGTTTTACAATATTTTGTATGCATTAATTATATTTTTATAAGTGAAGACGATGCACCAAGAATAAAAATACTATACCACAATTGGTAAAAAGAATTAACAATAAAGCAAAGGCAGATAAATTAATCACGTGATAGGTACATACCATATATACTTACTAATATTGTAAAAATATATGGTTTTCCAAAAATATTAACTAGGAATAAGTCAGTGTGTGAGTAAAGTAAAAATAACAAATTATACAATACATTATAAGCAACTAGTATGATTTTGTCTAGCATCTGGATTGTCCTATGGAGCAGGACCAGCATTTCCAAGCATTCTTATCTAGGTTATTATCCTCTAATTTGTAATATGCTTGTTTACAAAGTGTTTTTAACATGAGTTTTAAACTTTCTTTCATTTAATTGCAATATATCACAAGGTATTTTGTTGTAACATTTAACACAGTACCCCATAAAAGATGTATGTACTTACTTTAGATAGTCTGAAAAATGGTTGATCTATTTTATTTTTATTTCTAGTGTTACTATTATGTCTATCACTTATATTATTAAATAGATGCAGATTTTTTCTAACATACATAATATTTTCATAAATGAACTGGCAAGGTACCGTCATTATATTAATCTGCTTAAATAGTTCCCTAAGAGATTCGCGGCGATGTAGATTGTAGATGGCTCTGACAGCTCTCTTTCAATCAAAATTAATAATTCGGCAAACAATATAATTAATACCTTCTCTCCGACACTGGTACAGCAACATGTCTGCTGGAACAATGCCGGATGAAGGGGCAGTCTAGCCTCCCCGCAATCTTGCGCACCAAGGACGCGGCGCGTTTGCGCATGGTCGCGTGAAAGCAGTCGTTGGGCGCCACAGTGTCGGGGTAGCCCCATCACTGCCCTGAACGCGTTATTGTACTAGACAACTTGAGACGTGACCTTAGGTGACAGTAATTTTAAATGAAACGTAACCACAAGTGATCAGACCAAGGAGTGCCATACATAACATCTACATTAACAACAGCCTGCTTAGCCGAGTGAGTAGCTAAACAGTGGTCCAGCCAGCTGGTAGTCCCGTGCACATCACTTACAAAACTAAAAGTACCCGAGTCTAACCCTAGCATATCTATGTCCATACATGACCATTGTTGGTCGCTACAAATATGCAAAAGCTCACTGAAAAACAATTCACCCAGATCCGCATTAAAGTCGCCTAAAATAAAAACAGATTCGATTCCATAAGGTGCCCGCGAGAATGTTAACCAATTCTCACTTAGAATAGAAACTTGTCTGTCCCAACTACTTACAGAAATCTCCATATCCAGTCACAAAAATAGTGAAATGGCCGGCAGAGTAGCTGCAATGGAGGACCTTGCTCTCCATACTTTCACAATGGGCCTTATCCCGCGCATTGCTAACATTGTTTGGTGTAGGGACCCGAAGAGCCTTAATGACGCAATAAATTACGCAATTTCAGAAGAGAAACTGCAACAATACTCATATAAACAAAACTTAGCCGCTAAATCATTTCGTAACAACGATCCAAATATTAAACCAAATAAACCCGGTAACTTCAATAATAATCAATCTCAAAAACCTGCATCTTACCAACCCTCTTCCAATTACCTCTTTTGCAGATATTGCAAAAAATCAGGGTAGTATAATAATAAAAACTACAACCAAAATAAACCTTTCAATTCAAGTGCGCAGCCGAGCACATATAATTTCAAACCCCACATTAATTTCGCAACCGAAGTTGAAGGTTATGGTGACGGTATCATAAACAACTATTTAAACTAAATAATGTCCCGAATTGGCGTCGCACGGGACAGATAAACTCCATAATAAACGACACCAAAACTAAAATAATGACCCATGGACAGGGTAACCAGCCCCAAACTCGTGGTCATCCCATTAGAGCCAAGCAACAGGGTAACCAGCCCCAAATCGTAGACTCTGAAATCTTAAAAACTCCAATAATCACCCAAACCAGGAACATCATCCAGAACCCTGAAAATAAAAAGTAGATTAGCGAAGAATGATATGAGTACCTTATATGGAATATTAGTGTTCTCCTATTGGTTGGTTGAATATTTTAAATGTCGCAGCATAGTAACTAATTGTATAACCCAAGATAACAATATATGGCAGTATCTTTAGTCAATAAACATCGCTTAGTAATGTAAGTAGTTTTACGCCCCTGGCTGGAGGCTTTGAGTTCGCTTAAGGCAGCCGCAGGATAGTCCGGTTAAGTAGTCACGACCTCTCAAGGTCAACTACGAGATGCCATACATAAAAAAAAAAAAAAAAACAATAAACAACCCATGCTCACTCGGCGCTCGACCAGCCGCGGACGGACGTGTCTGTGCGCTCTCCCGCTCCCGGCCCAGTGTTGTGTTTCCTGTTATTATCCGTCGCAACCACGTGACGTCATCGTAGTCGCCCCGACTACACAATATAAAATCATTATCAAGAAATTGATTTTGATTTTTAATCAATTAAAAAGTGCCTTTTTCAAGGCAAATCTTATTTCTTAATCAGACGTTCGTGAGTAGCTTCATAGGCCCCTTCTGGGTAAAACCAGAGTTTCGTGGTCATCGGTGGAAACCATACGGTGCCAACGAAGCCGAGTGGGGTGTTGACCCAATCACACCAGCCGAACCCCTTCAGGGCGAGGCAGTCAATCGGACGGGTCCCAGATAACCGGCCTTGGGGGGTCTCGTAGTCGGCTCTGGTGACAGTTTTGCTTTTCAGCTACTCACCTAGTGTCTCTAGGGTGTGTCTACACCCTTCGCGCTAGACTGGTCAGGACCCCGTTCGCACATTAAGACTGGCGACGGGTTTACTAGCTTAGGGCTCACCAATAGGTACACACCTCCCTGTCTACACCCGACAGGGAGGGAACTCATCCCCGGGCCAATCCACCCGCGGAGTTAGGTATAGGGTTAGGCTACGTGAAAACATAATTTCCACCATTCCATCCCTTAAGTTATACTCCCACTCCGACCATGGAGGACGCCCTAATAGTGGCGTTCTTCAAGGAGGTCCTGTTTAAGGACCCCGACTTCCTCGCCAGATATGGCGCGAAATTCGCTGCTCTGCAGCAGTCCGTCCCCGGTCCCTCTGACCATGTAGGCACCGCCAGCTCAGACATCGCTTCATTCAGCGATGCCCTCGAGCCCTCTTCCTCTCCATCGCAACTTCAAAGTTGCTCGAGCCATACCCTCGCCCGACCTCGCCTTATCTAGATGAAAGCGACTCCCAGAGCTCCTCCCCCTCTTCCGACGAAGGCGTCTTCAAGACGGTCGGCTCAAAAAAGAGGAGCCTCAAAGCGAAAGAGAGTCCTGACACAAGGACCAAGAAACCGCTAATTGATAATTCTATCTCCGCTCCCGTGGCTCCATCCGCCACTGCCCCCTCTCAGGCCGCCTCGGCCTCAATCTCCTCTTCCCTCAGCCACAGTGCTGCCAAGCCCTCTGCCCAGTCCTCTGCGGCAAAAAACCGAGTTAAGAATCGGCTACACCAATGCTAAGTCTACCCAACAGGGTACAAAGGTTCAAGTCCCTACGTCTAACGACTACAGGGAATTAACCAAAACATTACGCTTAAGAGGTGTTGCCTTCCACACCTACGCCCTCCCCGAAGACCGCCAAGTTAGGGTTGTGATCCGTAGGATCCCCAAGGAAATCCCCGCGGAAGAAATCAAAGCCGACCTTCAGTCGCAGAACGTCCCCGTCACCGAAGTGCACCGGATGCACCGCGCCAGAGAAAGAGTGCCATTCGACATGGTCCTCGTGGTCTGTCCTCCTACCGAGGGTCACCAACCCATTTTCAACGTCCGATCCATCTGCAACCTCACCGGCTTGCAGATTGAAAAACCGTTCAAGACCGGTGTCATAGGGCAGTGTCACCGCTGCCAGCTTTACGGGCATTCGCAGATGCACTGCCATGCCAAACCCAGATGCGTCAAGTGCCTGGGGGAACACGGCACTGCAGACTGCTCCCGTCCGAAAGACCGCACCTTGTGCACAGAGCCGCCAAGCTGTGTGCTGTGCGGCGAGTCAGGCCATCCGGCCAACTATCGTGGGTGCCCCAAGGTTCCCAAAACCTCATCTCCCAAGCTGACGAAGCGCGCAGAAAATGCGCGTGGGCATGGCGGGGAAAGCCCCCGCCATGCCCACGCGTGGCCAACGACACATCACCAGGAGCGACTCAGTCCTCAAAGGCCCTCGCCCTGGAATTACCTTCACCACCAGCAGGGTTTTCCAGCCTCAGCTCCCAGACCCGTCCCTGCGGCCATCCCTCCACTAATGGACCACCGCATCCGCGTCAACGCGCCCCCAGGCATTCTTGTGCCTGTCAACAAAGCCGCTCCTGCCGCTTCAGCTCCACCCGCAGCCACCCGTGTGGTCGGCCACAACCCGATGGACGCCTTCAACGTGATCTCGAGCACGTTCACGGCCTTCCTTCCCCCTCGCGCCAGGAAAATGGCCAGCGAAATTGTTGCCGCCAGAAATGCCAGCAACCTATTCATGATTCAGAGTATATATAATGCGTACCCGGACATTACGCAAGCCCTGATGTCCTTTACCAATCAACCCAACCCTCATAATGGATAAAGGAGTTATAGCGAGAACTAAACCCCGATCCCTAAAGCTAGGTTATTTCAATGCCAATGGCATCCTGCGACAACGCCCTGCAATCGGCGAGTTCCTCCGCGACCACCACATCGACATCCTCCTTGTTCAGGAAACGTTCCTTAAGCCCAGTTACCGAAATCCGTCAATTGCAAACTATCGTACAGTTCGCAATGACAGGACGCGTTGCCATAAGGGCGGTACCCTTATCTACTACAAAAAGGAGCTTTACTGCATTCCCATTGACCCTCCCACACTTTCACGATTGGAAGTGTCTTGCTGTCAGCTTGGCATGTCAGGTCATCAACCGATCACCATAGTATCGGCCTACCTCCCCCCCATTAATACTTCGGAGAATTTCCAACTCCTCACTGAAGATCTTTCTGTCCTATTTAGCCTGAGTGACTCCGTTATCATAGCGGGTGATCTCAACGCAAAACATCCCTCCTGGAATAGCACCAGGACCTCTTCCAGAGGGAGACACTTGTACAACCTCTCCTCCTCTCAGAATTTCGATGTCATCGCGACGATGACTCCCACTCACTTTCCCCCCGATCCCAATCACACCGACGACGTGCTCGACGTGGCGCTCCTACAGAACGTCAACCTACGGTTGGACTCTATAGAATTGGTACAAGAGCTCGCTTCTGATCACCGTCCAGTAGTCATGAAACTGGTCCCCCGTATAAGTCTGCCCGACTCCACCCAACCCCCTCCCACCAAAGTGGTAACGGACTGGAGGAAAGTAAGCGATCGCTTAAAATCCACCACGTCCCCCACTTGGACCCAATCCCCGATGATTTTGACTCTATCGCTGACACGACGGCCGCGATCGACTCATTTACAGCTCACGTACAATCAGTCCTGAACGATTGTTCAAGGGAAATTCCAGCGACGGAGGACCATCGAACTGTTGAATGAGAAGAACGCGGCTGTCCGTGCCTACAGCAACTTCCCCTGCGACGCGAACAAAGCCCATATGCGTTACTTACAGCGTACTGTAAGAACACGCATAGAGGAGCTGCGTACCGCCGGCTGGAACAAGATGCTGAGCGTACTAGAGCCCACCCACCTAGCCTTCTGGCAACTCCAGAGGAAACTTAGATCCGGAGAGATAGTCTCCATGCCCCCACTGATCCGTCCCGACAAGACCATTGCCTTCGATGATGTCGACAAGGCTGAGCTTCTAGCCGACAGTCTAGAAGCCCAATGCTCGCCTAGCTCTCAACCAGTAAACCAAGCTCACCTCTCTGAGGTCGACGCTGAAATGGAACATAGAGCCTCCCTCCCTCCCGTCGAAGACCCAGAGTATCCACTGCCCCCCGTTACGCCAGACGAAGTGCACGACCTCATGAAAGGTCTTAAGGCTCGTAAAGCCCCCGGCTCAGATGGAATCACCAATATGGGCATTCCAGCTTTTCCCTGCCCACCTGATAATGCTACTGACCACCATCTTCAATGGTGCTCTGAGCAATAACATCTTCCCACAGGCATTCAAAGAAGCCACCGTCATCGGTATCCCGAAGCTCGACAAGCCAAAGTCGGAGCCTACTAGTGCCAAAGTACAAAGTGTGGGTAGTGACAAAGTCTGGCACAACGGCTTATTATATAAGCTGTACCAACTCGGTGTGCCAGATCGTCTCGTGCTCATCTTACGGGACTTTTTGTCGAACCGCATCTTCCGATATCGAATCGAAGGATCGCTATCCTCCCCCCACCCTATTCGCGCAGGAGTCCCTCAGGGCTCTGTGATCTCTCTCCTCTTGCATTCACGCTATTCACCAGCGATATGCCCAAGTGCAGTAAGGCGCAGTTGGCCCTGTTCGCATAAGACACGGCCATCTACTACACCGGCCGCGATCCAGACTCGATATCTCGCATTCTCCAAACCCAAGTCTTCGATTCTCCACTTTCTAAACCAAGCTTGGCGCTTGGCAAGCTTGGCGCTTGGTTTAGAAAGTGGAGAATCGAAGTAAATCCCGACAAAAGTCAAGCGGTTCTATTCTCGAAGCCGCGTCATACCCCTGCCCCCCTCGACCGATCACCATGTTTGGCAAGCCGATCCCTTGGGAGAAGCGAGCCAAATATCTAGGTGTGATTCTCGATGAACACCTCTCTTTTTCAGAGCAAATTAAGGCGGCTCGTTCGCGCGCCGCCTTCGCTCTATGTAGACTCCACTTCGTCCTAAATGCACGTAGCAAATTGTCACTAAAGTGCAAATTGCATATCTACACAGCATGAATCCGCCCGATCATGACTTATGCCAGTGCAGTCTTTGGACACGCCAAGCCCCATCGCTTCAATAGAATGCAGACCCTCCAGAACAAGTTCCTCCGTCGGATTACAGGCTCCCTCTGGTACGTTCGCAACGAAATCCTCCACGTCAACCTCAAGATTCCCACTATCCGCCAGTTCATGAATTTCAAAGCGTTTCTTCGAGACCGCCGCGAATCACCGCAACCCTCTGGTGGTCAAGGCCGCTAGCTATATTCCCTCCTCCATTAGCCATGTCCGCCGTCCCAAGCATGTCCTCACCGATCCCGATGACCACATAACTCTCATTCAGGAGAGCAGTAGGGCCACCAGTACAGTGCACAAACACAGACCGACATTCCGACCTCGCCGCCGGGTTCCTCGCGAAGATCCCGACGTAACTGTCCCCCCCGACCCTTGCTCGACGAAGTGCCAGCCCGCGCCGTAGCTGAGCCTGTAGCTTTAAATTCCCCAGATAATAATAATATAATCCAGATCCAGCCTGTCCCATCTTGCTGTCCTCCCGTCAGGGACGCCCTAAGCCGAGGTCCGTACCCCACAGGGGATGCCCTTAGCGAGCGTTCGCTTAGTAATGTAAGTAGTTTTACGCCCCTGGCTGGAGGCTTTGAGTCCACTTAAGGCAGCCACAGGATAGTCCGGTTAAGTAGTCACGACCTCTCAAGGTCAACTACGAGATGCCATACATAAAAAATAAATATCAATAAACAAGCAATTATTCTCTGAATATTCGTGATCATTTTACTCATCCTTCTGACTCCAACAAAATAAATCATTTATTTTGGACCAAACTTGTACACATTTCTTAAACCTGCCAATGTGCGTGACAGTTTGTCAGGATTAGCGCTTGTCTTAAAACATTTGGTATCAATAAACTGATTAAACATCTTACATAACTAATACGGATACTTTAAATTGACGGTAAGGGTATTATATTGTTGCAGCGCGAGCCGACAGTTCTCGCCGCTAAAGCTGTTTTAAAAATACATAATACAGTCTCACCTCACGCGCAATACTTGAGACGTAATCGCTAGTTTCTGCATATTTGGATTGCCAGCTTATATTCATTCCGATCGTGACTCCGCTAATAGTCAAAAGAAATAAAAGTTATAATTACTTACACAGTAGAGGTATATCTACAAGTCGAACGAGTATGCGGTGTATAACGTTTCACGATGAACGGGCACCCATCTCACTCTAGCACGCACGCAACGTATTGTGCCGTCTGTACGCACACTATAAATATTACCGACGCTCGCGCGTCTCCTCACATGATTGGCTTGTGGTCGACACGCAAGCTTCTCCGACTAAGTAAATTTTATTTTGAGGTTAAGTTTGCGCCGCGCGGACCGCATTTTTATTTTCTTCGCCGCCCGGTACTTAGTACGGTCTACGCGGTCGCGGAGACCACACCCCCCTGCGATGCCGAAGGGCTGCGATGCCGGGTCACCGGAGTGTCGCCCGGCGCTGGATAGGACGTCGATGCCGGGTCACCGGAGTGTCGCCCGGCGCTGGATAGGACGTCGATGCCGGGTCACCGGAGTGTCGCCCGGCGCTGGATAGGACGTCGATGCCGGGTCACCGGAGTGTCGCCCGGCGCTGGATAGGACGTCGATGCCGGGTCACCGGAGTGTCGCCCGGCGCTGGATAGGACGTCGATGCCGGGTCACCGGAGTGTCGCCCGGCGCTGGATAGGACGTCGATGCCGGGTCACCGGAGTGTCGCCCGGCGCTGGATAGGACGTCGATGCCGGGTCACCGGAGTGTCGCCCGGCGCTGGATAGGACGTCGATGCCGGGTCACCGGAGTGTCGCCCGGCGCTGGATAGGACGTCGATGCCGGGTCACCGGAGTGTCGCCCGGCGCTGGATAGGACGTCGATGCCGGGTCACCGGAGTGTCGCCCGGCGCTGGATAGGACGTCGATGCCGGGTCACCGGAGTGTCGCCCGGCGCTGGATAGGACGTCGATGCCGGGTCACCGGAGTGTCGCCCGGCGCTGGATAGGACGTCGATGCCGGGTCACCGGAGTGTCGCCCGGCGCTGGATAGGACGTCGATGCCGGGTCACCGGAGTGTCGCCCGGCGCTGGATAGGACGTCGATGCCGGGTCACCGGAGTGTCGCCCGGCGCTGGATAGGACGTCGATGCCGGGTCACCGGAGTGTCGCCCGGCGCTGGATAGGACGTCGATGCCGGGTCACCGGAGTGTCGCCCGGCGCTGGATAGGACGTCGATGCCGGGTCACCGGAGTGTCGCCCGGCGCTGGATAGGACGTCGATGCCGGGTCACCGGAGTGTCGCCCGGCGCTGGATAGGACGTCGATGCCGGGTCACCGGAGTGTCGCCCGGCGCTGGATAGGACGTCGATGCCGGGTCACCGGAGTGTCGCCCGGCGCTGGATAGGACGTCGATGCCGGGTCACCGGAGTGTCGCCCGGCGCTGGATAGGACGTCGATGCCGGGTCACCGGAGTGTCGCCCGGCGCTGGATAGGACGTCGATGCCGGGTCACCGGAGTGTCGCCCGGCGCTGGATAGGACGTCGATGCCGGGTCACCGGAGTGTCGCCCGGCGCTGGATAGGACGTCGATGCCGGGTCACCGGAGTGTCGCCCGGCGCTGGATAGGACGTCGATGCCGGGTCACCGGAGTGTCGCCCGGCGCTGGATAGGACGTCGATGCCGGGTCACCGGAGTGTCGCCCGGCGCTGGATAGGACGTCGATGCCGGGTCACCGGAGTGTCGCCCGGCGCTGGATAGGACGTCGATGCCGGGTCACCGGAGTGTCGCCCGGCGCTGGATAGGACGTCGATGCCGGGTCACCGGAGTGTCGCCCGGCGCTGGATAGGACGTCGATGCCGGGTCACCGGAGTGTCGCCCGGCGCTGGATAGGACGTCGATGCCGGGTCACCGGAGTGTCGCCCGGCGCTGGATAGGACGTCGATGCCGGGTCACCGGAGTGTCGCCCGGCGCTGGATAGGACGTCGATGCCGGGTCACCGGAGTGTCGCCCGGCGCTGGATAGGACGTCGATGCCGGGTCACCGGAGTGTCGCCCGGCGCTGGATAGGACGTCGATGCCGGGTCACCGGAGTGTCGCCCGGCGCTGGATAGGACGTCGATGCCGAACATCGGTGTTGCGTCGTGCACCGCCGGCCGGCTCCACACGGAGTGAAGAAAAGAACAAGAAGTTTAAGTCCTGGCTGAAGGCCTTCATTTATTAGGGCAACCCCAGGCAAGTCCGCTTAAGCAGACGACAACCTCATAGGTTGACCTGCGAGCCACTCCCAAAAAAAAAATACGCTTCTCCTCAGTTCGCATTTGCTTAAAAGGCAATGTCGTCAGTTCGCGCAGCGAATGTTTACATAGGGCGCTGACGTAAGTATGTGGATATACGTTGAGTCCCACAATTTATTTACAATAATTAATTAAAATACTGCACAAGACCCCATCAACTCAGATGTAAAAATAGCTCAGGAATTTGAAAACTTTTTTGCTAATATTCCCCTAAAAACGACTGATGCTTTACATTCCGCGATCTCTGCTACCTTACTTAGAAAGAATCTTTGGAGTTTAGGCTTCAGCATACAAACCCCTACGCTGTTATGAAAGCTTTTAAAGATCTTAAAATTAAATCAACAGAAGATCTGGGGAATGTCTGTAAAAGTCGGTAGATCTATCATCTAAACCATTGCGCCCTATTTAGCTGTCATATTTAACTCCAGTGTAGACAAGGTGTCTTTCCGGATCTCATGACACACAGTTAAGTAGTTACTTTGTTAAAATCCGGTGATAGAAAAGAACTACAAATAACAAAACTGTTCTCAGTAAGGTGCTTGAAAAATTTATGCTCATACAAATATTACGTCACATTAATAAAAACTCCATCTTTCATATCGTTTCAGTATACTTTACAGTACGGTTTCACGAAAGGGTGTTGTACCACTGACGCTGGTGTCACCCTAATAAAGAACATTTTTAAATCCTGGGAAGAAGCACAAGATGCCATTGGAATCTTTTGCGACCTCTCTAAGGCCATTGATTGCGTAAACCATGAGACCCTTCTGAGACTAGAGCGGTTAGGAATACACCTCTAAATCTTAATCTGCTAACATACCTGAAAGAAAGAATGGTTAAATTTAAAGTAAACGGCATTAACTTATTAGGGTCTGAAATGGCACTGGGCGTTCCTCAAGGTTCGATATTAGGTCCATTCCTCTTCTTAGTTTAGCGTTTTGCGTGTCGCAGTGCACGCAATAAGTTTTCTGCAATATTTTTCAGCGCGATTCTAAAATCGTGTCGCGAAAAATAAATTGTAGTGCGCGATATCACGTTATGTTAGTGTTGTTCGACCCGCGACGACGCGGGACGCAGTTTCAGTTACGACTGAACTTATGTTTATCAACGTCCGTACTAATGATTTGAGCATTATTGGCTCGCACGAACGTACGGTGTCAAACGCTTTAATTTTTTTTTTTTTTTGTGAGAAATAGGGATTTTATTATAAAGACTCATTCAACTTATTATTATTTATTTACTATCAGATTATACCTACAAGTTATCGCGTTGGTCGTAAAAGAGGCGGCGCTAGTGCGGGCGATCGGCACGCGACAGAAGGCGCAGGCCGCGCCGCAGCAGCACGGGCCTCCCGGGCCGCACGGTCGGGCCGGGCCGCACGGGTGGGCCCGAGCGTCCGGGCCCGGGCCGCACGCCGCGCGCTCCGCGTGACGCGACGATGACGCGCGTGTAGCCGCGCGAGCCCGACGTCACCGTCACGGGGCTGGCGGCCGGCTCGTCCAGCGCGGGCTCGTCGTCCGCGAACACGATGGGTAGCCGCATGATGTCCGCCACCTGCAGCGCGGGCGCGGGGGCCGCGGTGGACGCGGGGGCCGCAGGGGCCGCGGGGGCCGCGGGGGCCGCGGGGGCTGCGGGGGATGCGGGCGAGGGCGCGCGGCGGCGCGGCGGCACCAGCGCCAGCGGCGTGGCGCCGCAGCCGCGCGACACTAGCGGCGGCGGGGCGGGGCCCGGCGTGGGGCCCGGCGTGGGGCCTGGCGCGGGGCCCGGCTTTCGTGATCCCACGCGCCCCGACTCCTCCCCGATCGTTTCCGTTGGCCTATCAGATCAGGAATAGTGTCATTGACGTGACTAATTGTCGAATCTTAAAATGTCGTTAACAATAAAAAAAAACATGAAGGCAGCCTCACCCAGCACACAGTACGGCGAGAGACGCGGCGGGGGCGGGGGCGGGGGCGAGGGCCGCAGGCCGCGCGGAGGCGGGCAGGTGCGCGTACTCCTCCTCGTCGTCCGCGCGCTCGCTGCGGCCGCGCGCGTCACGCCGGCGCACCCGCTCGCGCGCTGGGCTCGCGTGTCGCTCGCGCGCGGGTCCCGTGCGACACTCGTCAGTCGCGCTCGTCGCAGTCTCGATCGCCCAGCGCGCGCACTCCTCCTGCACCACGGCGACACATGAGCGTCGTGCGTCGTCGCTCGCCGATAGGCAGCGCTCAAAGCTTATAATATTATTAGACGATCGAACTCGGCACGAGCCGGACGACGGCCGTGATAATAGATCTGTTACTAAATTGTTTGCAGACAGGTGAACCGTATCTACCGTCCGGGTGTATTGAGTTCGATCGTCATCACTAGGCTCCTCACCGCTACGGCCGCGTCCAGGGCGTGCTGCGGCAGGCGTCGCCGGCGCCGGTGCGCGGCCGGCAGCCGCAGCGCGTCGTCCGCGCCGCGCAGCTCCAGCACGCGGCGCGCGCCCGCCTCCCCACCCTCCCGCGCGCGCGACACCTCCCGCGCCGCGCCGCGCCAGCAGGCCGCCGCGCCCGTGCCCGCCACCACCAGCATCGGCAGCCGCACCTGCGACACGCAACTGTCAGCGCACCCAACGCGCCCCGCGGCCCCAGCGGCCCTCGCGGCACTCACCTCGGCCAGCACGTCGTCGGGCGTGTCGCGCGCGCCCTCCGCCGTCAGCAGCGGCGGCGCCAGCAGCAGCAAGCCGCGCACGCCCCCCGAGCCCCCGGCCGCGCCCCCCGCGCCCCCGCCGCCCCCGGCCGCGCCCCCCGGGCCCCCGCCGCCCCCTACCGCGCCCCCCGCGCCCGCCAGCGCCGTCACCAGCGCCGTCACCAGCGCCGCGCCCGCGCCAATGCCGCCCAGGATCACGGGGCGCTCGCCGGCCTCCAGCAGCGTGTCGGCCAGCGCGGCGCGCACGCTCCCGGCCACCGCCGCGCACCACGCGTCCGGCGCCGCGCCCCCCGCGCCCCCCGCGGCCCCCAGCACGCGCGTGTACAGCAGCGCGCCCAGGCGCCGCGCCCAGCGAGCGTCCAGCTTGGCGCGCCCGCAGCCCAGCCACACCAGCCACGGGCTCGAGTCGCAGCCCAACGCCGGCCCCACCGCCGCCAGCGGGTCGCGGCGCGGCGGCGGCGCGCGCCCGGCCATGGCGGACTCCGCCAGGCGCGGCGCGGCGCGACGCAGCTCGCTGGCCAGATCGTCGTAAAGGCGCCGCTCCGCGCGCGGCATGTAGGCGTGCAGCGTGGCGTGCAGCCAGGCGCCGGGCCGCTGCGCGTGTACGGCCGGGTGCGCCGCCGCAGCCGCCAGCGCCAGGCGCAGGCGCCGCGCCGCCGTGCGGGCCGCCGCGTCGCCGGCCGCGCCGCGCGGGCCCGCCAGGCGCTCGAGGCGCATGCGGCGCAGCGTGTCGAGCGCGTGCTCGGCCAGACGCGCGTGCACGGCGCTGGGCGCGAGCGCGGTGACGCGCGCCTCCCAGTCGTCGTCGGGCTCGCTGTCGGAGAGGTCCCGCTCGGGCTCGCGGTCGGCGGGCAGCTCGGGCGGCGGCGGCTCCACGCGCTCTACGTCCACGTCGCCGCGCTCGACGGACAGGCGCGGCCCCAGCAGCACGCGCACGTGCGCGGCGGGCGCGTGAGAGGCGACCCGCGCGCGCGCGTACGAGTGCTCCACCCACACGCCGGAGCGCTGCTCCTGCGGACAGCGGGCGTGTGAGTCGGGCGCGCTCGGCTGCGCTCGGCTGCTCTCGGGCGCGTGCGAGCGCAGACGGCGAGTACTCACATGTCCGCCGGCGAGTGCGTGCACGTAGGCGACGAGGCGCTCGTGCAGCGCCGTCGCCTCGACGCTCGCATAGTCTGTCGCCTCGTCGGCCTGCATCGACAACATCTTATCAAATCTTATGTTATATAATAAGGATGACTTTACACTCTGCAATAACGGTAAAGACTGTGAGTTTAGTTGTGATGCCCTTGCGGTAAATACATGGAAGAAATGTATTAAACAGGGTGATGAAGTAACGATCCAGGGACAAGTAAGAAGAAAATAAGATGCTACAACTGCTAATTTTCAGCCTAAGAAACACAAACACTATTGGATATGATTCTACAAAAGTAATAAAATTTACCAAAGAAGTAAAAGCACCACCATTAGTGCATATAAACCAAACCCAAGACACCTAAGATATGGCGTCCCACAAGCCGCCACTTTTTCTAATACATATATACATTTCATTAAACAAAATGGTTCTCTTTGCAGATGATAGTACAGCTGTAATAAAGTGTACAAATAAAAATAATTACGAACATGACATCATAAATTGGCTACACAATAATAATTTAGTAATAAACCTAGGCAAGACAAAAGTAATGCACTTTCATCAACGCTGCGAAAACCCAAAAGTTAGTATTACCTACCAAGGCTGTGATATTGAGGAAGCAAATAAAGCAAAGTTCTTAGGCATAGTGATCGACAACAAAGTCACATGGAACCTCATGTTGAAGAACTGCATAAGTAAATTGGCTTAAGCTCTCTTTCAACTTTCTATGAGAGTCAACAGTCAGGTCTCGGCATAGCATGTATAGGGACTAGTTATATTTTTTCTATACGGACGATTTATTTGGGGTAGTCTACTGATAAGAAACTTGTGTTTAGGATGCAAAAGCGACGCATAAGGTCAATGTGCGGTCTTATGACAACAGATAGCTGTTCCTTATTTCAAATCTTTGAAAATATTACCATTTCCGTCATTATAGGTATATATTGGAGACGGCTTTATTTGTGAAAAAGAATTTCAAACATTGTCAGCAGTCAGGAAAAATCCGAGAAATAGGAGCAGTGGTGGCCCAGTGGTAACGGTCCCGACTTACGAGTTGCAGGTCGTGAGTTCGAACCCAAGCAGGCGCTTTACTTTGTGTAAATAATTTCATCACCACTGCTCTCAAAACGGTGAAGGAAAACATCGTGAGGAAACCGGCATGTCCTAGAACCAAAAATTCGAAGACATGTGACATCTACCAACCCGCACTGAGCCCGCGTGGTGGATAACGGCTCACTACCTCTCATAGAGAGGAGGCCTGTGTCCCAGCAGTGGGAACGGTATAGGCTGATTATGCTTATGCTATTATAGGAAAAATCCAACAAGGACTCAATATTTAAATCAATTGTGTCAAGTGAAATGTAAAACCGCATTAATGCTAAAGTTTTTTTGGTATTGCCCCTCGCATTTATAATAAAGTACCTAATATTATTACAAATATGACTTTATTCAAATTTAAAAGGGCACTAAACTAAATATTAATTGAAAAATGTTATTACACAATTGACGACTTCCGTATTGATGAATCACTGATTGATTGACATACCTACTACCATTTGACAATTTTTATTTTTTTATTTTGTTACTGCAACCTTAATAACATCTGATTTTTCTGTATTATTATGACATTTATACTGTAATTCAAACGATTTGACATTACATTGTTTTTTTTTTGTTATTGTATTATTAAAATTTCTTAGTAGTTTTGCGAAATAAGCCTTGATGCAATTGGATTAATTATCATATTTGAATAAACATGTAAATATGAAGTAAATCGGCTTTTCTTTTGATAAAAAATTTATAATAGGTAAGATTTGGTTATTTGCTTGCACAATTATTGCGACATGCCTCGAGGTCGGAGGTCATCAAAAATAGCTAGCGAAATTCATGAAAAAAAAACAAACAAGGTAAGTTAAAGTGCTTTAATATGTACCTACTAGTATACTTAGGTATTTATTTAGGTTTTACTTGTACCTAACCTTTGAACAACGAACTACTTTTTTATTTTATTTATTTATTCCGTTTGATTGCCTAATCTAGGTACCGCGATGTTGATTGATGTGTCATATCCATACTTATAATATAAATGCGAAAGTAACTCTGTCTGTCTTTCTGTCTATGTGTTACGCTTTCACGGCTCAACCGCTGAACCGATTTAAGAATAGGATAGCTTGAGGCCTGGGGAAGGACATAGGCTACTTTTTATCCCGGACAAGTGCACAGATCCCGGGGGAATCGCGATATACGAATTCCTCGAGGACGAAGTCGCAGGCAGTAGTCCAAGTTGCAACTATTTATCTGGGCCTATATTAATTTACATTGTTAGTTCTTTTAGGTGCCTATACTTAGTTTATTATTTATTTTAGATGTCCGATGGCGATGGAAAAAAGAAACTTTCTGGTGCACAGAGTCGAAAAAGAAAGCTAGAGAAGGAAGTGTCTCTGAAAAAGAATACAAGTTCTATTAAAAAGTTTTTTGTTCGACCCGGTCCATCCTCGGACGAACACCTGGAGACAAAGACATGAAACCAAGATAATTCTACAGCAGAACTCGTCACTTCTACGTCACCGCCGCCGCCGCTGCTGTCGTTGTCGTCGGTAGTTGAAGAAGACGAAGAACCTCCTAGTGCCGAAGCGTCCCCGGAGAATATACTTCGAGAAGATATAATGAATGATCTCGCGTTATGGCCACAGGTGTTATCCGATAAACAGAGAATATTTTTGATGGAGCGTGGGCCAGTACAGTTAAAAGTGGGTTCATATCCTTCGAATAGTTCGAAAAGATCTTTTTCAAATGCTTATTATACTAAAAAGATGTTAAATAATGAAACCGTTTTAAGAAACTGGCTGGTTTACTCTAAGTCAACTGATTCTGTTTATTGTTTTTATTGTAAACTTTTTCGTGCTGATGCGACTCCGACTCCTTTTAATGGTGAAATAGGTTACAAAGATTGGCAGCATTTGTCTACTGCTATAGAACGTCATGAAAAGAGCTTAGGGCACCTATCATGTCTTAAGAAACGGGAAAAAAGCGTTGGGTTGCAGTACTCGAACGAATAATCAACATATTTTTTTTTTTGCGAGGCAATGTCTGGCTTTTCGGGGAAGATCTCGATTTTTTTTCGATTCTGATAATGGTAATTTTTTAAAGCTGGTTGAATATACCTTTAACTTTGATAATGTGCTTGCGGAACACATTGCCCTTATTCAAAAATCTGAGTCACGCCTAACTCATTATCTTGGCCATAATATTCAGAATGAAATAATACAATTATTGGGAGAAAGAATAAAAAAAGCTATTGTTTTGGAATTGTCACAATCTAAATATTTTTCCATTATTTTAGATTGCACTCCAGATATTGCACACGAAGAACAAATATCGGTTGTCGTACGGTACGTTCTTTTAAATGCAAGCAACAACAAGGCTGAAGTAAAAGAACACTTTCAGGTTTTTTTTTTCTATTACAGACACTACTGGCCTGGGCTTAACTCAATTTTTGTTATATTGTTTAATCTCAAACGAAATTGACAAACAAGATATGCGTGGTCAAGGATAAGATAATGGTGCAAACATGAAAGGGAAAAATATAGGTCTACAAAAACGAATTTTAGATTTAAACCCGCGCGCATTTTATGTACCATGTGCGACACACAGCCTAAATTTGGTAGTGAATGACGCTGCTAAAATGTCATTAGAAATTGTCAATTTCTTTTCAATGGTGCAGGAAATTTATGTTTTTTTTTCTGCGTCAACAGCACGTTGGCAAATACTTGCTAAAGAAGTGCCAACTTTAAGTCTAAAACCACTCTCAAATACTCGATGGGAGAGCAGGGTTGAAGCAGTAAAACCTCTACGTTTTGAACTGGGAAAAGTGTATGATGCCTTGTTTACTATAATATTCCGATAGGAGCAAAGATGCAGAGTCAAGAAATATGGTAAATTCATTACTGGCAAAAATTAAGTCGTTTAAATTCATCTGCTCTCTGCTTATTTGGTTTGAAATTTTAAGCAAGATAAATATAGTTAGCAAGGCCCTTCAAAAGTCAGACGTTGTATTGTCAGAAGCGGTGAAAAGGATTGATAATGCAAAAATAAGTTTGTCTGAATTCCGTAATGAGTCCACTTTAGAGGAGCTCCTTAATAGGGCGAAAAGTAGCGGAAGAAGTCGAGGCAATAGTAGAATTTCCCACACCTGCACGTCCTCGCGCTCGTAAAAGGTTTTTTAATTATGAGGCGGAGGATGAACCGATAACAGACGCGAAAACACATTTTAAAGTACATTTTTACTACTACATATTTGTTAGACACCGCAATTACTAAGTTCGACGAACGGTTTGAATTTTTGAATGAAAATAATGTAATTTTTTCATTTCTTCAAAAATTTAAACACTGGAAAAATTTGGACTCTGATAAAAAAAAACACATTGCTCTAATTTAGAAAATAAACTTTGCCATGCTGGCTCTTCAGATGTGGAACAGTTCGAGCTCTATAATGAAATCGAATTATTACCGATGTTTATTGATGATTCCGCTACGCCGTTGGATATTTTAAATTACTTGTTTACGAATAAATTAATTTCAGTGTTCCCAAATCTGTCCACAGCACTGAGGATATACCTGACACTTCCAGTCACGGTCGCACATAGCGAAAGGTCATTTTCTAAACTAAAAATAATTTAAAACCACCTTAGATCAACATTGTCGCAAAGTAGATTGACAAATTTATCGTTAATAAGTATTGAACATAAAATCAAAATTGAAGTTAGTGACATTGTTAAAGATTTCGCTTATGCAAAAGCTCGAAAAGTAACTTTTTTGTAAATACATGTGTGTATATATATTTATTTGTGTGTACGAGCGTCCTGTTTGTTATGTAGGTAACTATAATAGTTTTTAAATTAAATATTTTTGAAAGAACTACAAAGTTGTGATTTTTTTATTCTTATAACCCCTTCCTTCCTAAAAAAACTTTTTGCTTCCCGACATCATTTAAAATTGCACCATTTGCATACGAATTTCCGTTTGAAAATATAACTGTTAGTATTCCATTTTGACCCCGCTCCAACTAGACTAGGGTACTGGTTGCACACGGGCGCCACAAGGGCTAGAGACGCCTCTGCTAAGAGGACCTCGTCAAGCTGTGATGTCAACAAAGGGGTTAACATGACACCATGTTGTGTGCTCTTCCTAATAACAGGAAGGTTATACCATGCAAGTGGGTTAACAATGTAAAATTGAATGCTGATGGTTCAGTAGACAAGTATCAAACTAGACTTGTTGTAAAGGGGTTTAGTCAGAAGAAAGGCGCTGATTATATCAGTCAGGAGTTTTTTGGTTGTGGCAGCCAATGAGAACATGTTAATGATACAATTTGATTTTTCAGGACCGGGGCTGTTTTCTATCTTGAGTTTATCAATTCCTCTGATCACTTCCATTTCATCCATTTCGCTAATCTCTTCCCTATATATTGGTATTTGGGTATGAAGTAGGTTGTACGCTTGGTTTTGTGTGCTGTACAAATTCTTGTAAAAGTGCTATCCGTAGTATGTCTGACCTATTTTGTGTTGAGAACAGTATTTTTTCCACTGCGCCTTTTCACGATGTCCTATGTCCTGCGTAGAAAAAAACATTTCTGGTCTGAAGTACGTGTCAGTGGCGTTAGCGGCGCTGTGCCGCGATGTTGTAGTGTCAGTGCATCGTTTGTGTCGAGAGCGCGTCTCGGGACCGCGAAGACGCACAGTCCACTGGTAATTATTTTATTAATTGTTGTAATTGGATATATTCTATATTTTATGATGATTTATGTACATATTTATAGAGAACTCAAAAACTAAATATATTATGATAGTTTGCTTGATATTTCACGATTTAGTCAAAATACACAGTCCCCTGGCAACAGTCCCCTGCTTTGTAATGTGGCAGGGGACTGTCTTTCGTTACAGGGGACTATGCAGATTTGACAACAATTTCTCTTTTCATACGCCAATAGTCATAATATTTAGTTGCAGGCTAGTTAGACATGAATCCTAAAAAGCAAAAGCCATCCAGAGAGGAATTATTACAGAAAAAGAGACATGCGGAACGTCTAAGGCATCAACATTGAAAAAAATACCTTCAACATAGGGTAGAGATAAAAGAAAAGGAGATGTTAAAATACAAGGAAAAAAAGTTTAAGGTCAGAGAAAACATGCTGATATGACTCCGCATGAGCATAGAGCTGCTCTTAACAATTGGACAACACAATCCTGATATTTTACATAAGGGAAAGGGAATAAAATTCCCAGAAATAATAAAGTCTTTGGGCGTTAGTTCCCTTGTTTTAAGAGTTTTTACTTTAATAATATTTTATTGTTATGGTCTACCTGTGATTTTACGTTCCTCATGACTAATTAAAAGACCGTTATTTAAATGCCTCATTAGTTTAAAGTAAAGTGCTCAGAACTTCTCAGGTTAAGTTTGAAAATGTCTCGCTGACGGTGGCGCTTGTTTTGGAACCTTTAGCTCCGTTCAAAAGGGTTGAGCTGATTGAATGGTGCTGATTTATGCGTCATGTTCGTGAACGGGCGCCGCACTATGTGGAGGTGCCTAAGAGGGCCTGGCCATAAATACATTTTGTAAAAATCGGCGCAGGTACTCGTATTATACCTCAAACTGTAGCTAAGAAGTTAATCTACTATATTATACATAAATTATGTATGTGGTCGGTACTGGTTTATAAAAAAGATCATCTAAACACGATCATTCCTAAACTATCACAAAACGATCTGAATTTGTATTTTTTTCCAGATTATTTTCTAGCCACCTAGCAATGAAAACTATACAAGTATTATACCATTACAGAAAGCTTATACTATGTACTTTTGACTGATATGCATAAAAATGCTATATATGTGTAAATATATTTACTAGAAATATTTATCTCGTGACATATCATTTTACCTGAAACTTTCAATTAGAGTTTTGACAGTTGCTGAAATTTGCCGAAGGTCTGGAAATTATGTTTTTTGATAGGAAATTTAATATTATAATAAAATAAGAAAAGAAAAGTTGCAATTTCGTTGCACAACATATGTTAATCTATTATAGCATAAAACAGTAAAAAATCCTACAAATACGTAGGTGATGCTATTTGACTACTTGCTTATTATAGGTCTTATTTGTGACATTTTATTAATTGCGGTTTACGTTAAGATAATGTATCGAGTGTTTCCCACCATTTTTTAGTTCACATACATAATAAATTATCAATTATACATATCGTAAACCGCATAACCACACAATGATAATTCGTTCTTTCTACCACAATTTTGCACACGTTTCAAATCAATATTTTTATATAAAATAGGGATTCTGAATACTCAATAATTACATACTGTTTTTCGTTCGTCATTGTCGTTACTTAAAGTGTAGTAACCTAACCATCTACCTTCTCGCAACAATGAGTGAATTCAACTGTACCAGACGTGACTTATGTCTTGTTTTAATTGAAAGTGACGGGAATTATGTTGTTGCTTTAACAAGTTATATACGGAATAATTTTACCAACTTTTCCGAGGCAAATATCGCTAAGATTGTAGCAAGTGTGCAAAAAAATCTTATTACAAACTTTCGTCAACGTTACACAAAATCTGGCAGAAATAAGCAAATATTTTTAAACAAGAATAGCGTTTGGTTGGACGTCATATTTACTGTGAATCTGGAAGAACCTACTTGTGAATCCGAACCTTCGACATCGACAGGAAAGCGAGGACGCCCTTCGAAAACCTACGAAGACAGTTCCGATAGAACACAAAGACGAAAAAACAAGGTTGCTTGAAACATGTGGCCTTGATTTTATACTGAATTCATATCTTCAGGGATTGAGATCTCAAGGGGAAACCGAAGAAGCATTCATTGTCGAAATTTTACGAGTATTGCCCATGGAAAAAAAAAGTGATATACGTCAAAATCTCCTAAACGAACCGGCACATTTAAGAGCGTACTCTAAAGACGAAGCTCTCAGTATTTTCATCGAGTTGGACCTTAATATGGCACAGTATGAAAACATGAGGAGTTACTTAATCGCGAAGAATTGCTTATTATTTCCATCATACAAATCAATTCAGGAAGCTAAAGGAAAGTGCTACCCACCAAGATCAAGCGTAGAAATTAATAATATTAAAGCAAAGGTGAAACTTCAAGATCTGCTGGATCACACTATTGCAAGAATTTTACAAATTGATGGTGTATACAAAGTTGGCAAAACACATTTAATGCTTTATTATAAATGGGGCTGTGATGGTTCAAGCGGACAAAGTGAATACAAGCAAGTCTTAGTTGAAAAAAGTGAGTTAATTTCTGACACTAATTTATTTATAGATTCATTAGTGCCTCTGAAACTTATAAATATTAATACAAATGAAAGTGTGTGGGAAAACCCTGTTCCATCATCGGTAAGATTGTGTAGGCCCATTTTAATAGTTTTCAAAGGAGACACCTAAAAAGACAAGAAGTGTAGTTAATGAAATTGAAGCTCAAAAGGACGCTCTTACACCAACTTTAGTCAATATAAATGGAGAAGGTATCGAAATTAAACATACATTATTTTTAACCATGGTTGACGGGAAAGTGGCTCAAGTTTTGTCAGAAACTTCATCAGGTGCTGTGTGCACTATTTGTGGTGCAAGACCAACAGAGATGAATAATTTAGAAAAAGTGCAAAATAAACCCGTTGATGAAAATGCTTATCAATTTGGGTTATCGACATTGCATTGCTGGATTCGATTTATGGAGTTAATTTTACATGTATCCTATAATCTAGGCTTCGAAAAATGGTCTGCTACAACAAACGAAAACAAAGATTTGAAAAATCAAAAGAAGGCATATGTACAAAGAAGGTTCAGAGAAGAACTTGGTTTAAATATATATAGATAAACCTAAACAAGGTACTGGTAACAGCAATGACGGTAATACAGCTAGAAGATTTTTTCAAAATTATCAGTGCAGTGCAGAAATTACTGGTGTGGACGAGGAATTGATTAAACGATTTTATGTTTTACTTCAAGTTATGTCAAGTGGAAAAGTTATTAATGCTACAAAATTCGGTCAGTATGCTTTGGATACAGCACAAAGATATGTTAATAAATATAGGTGGTATTATATGCCATCATCTGTCCATAAAGTCCTAATTCACGGTGAAAGCGTCATTCGGCATTATTCAGTGTTACCCCTAGGACAACTTTCAGAAGATGCGCAGGAATCAAGGAACAAAGACTATAAACGATTCAGACTTCATCATGCTAGGAAATGCTCTAGAATAGCTACAAATGAAGATGTTCTACATACACTTTTGTATACTTCGGACCCTTACATAACAAGTTTAAGAAAACCATCTAGTAAAAAGTCTATAGAACTTATAGATGAAGCTTTAGAGTTATTAGTTGAATAATACCGTGTTTTTTTTTTAGTTAAAAGTAATGGTACATAATAATAGCAGAAATCATTTTAAGAGTTTAATTTGTGTTTATTATAGCATTTAAGGTCATATTATTTAAATATAGTCATAAATTTCTGAACATTTTTCAACATTTCAAGTTTACTATTTTTTTTAAGACAATAAACATATGATTATATCCATTAATTGTATATTATTTAAAAGTACATTTATTCAAGAATACACAAAAAAAAAATCAGCAGCAAATCTATGAAAACATGGAAGTTATGGATTTATGACCCGAAACTGACTCAATCTCCACATAGTGCGCCGTCAGTTGGGACTGGTCATCTCTTAGCGGCTTATTTTAATAATTTATTTCTTGATTGTTTTTATTTTGTTTTGCTGCACTCTGGACGCTTCTAACGTGTACAGTTTTTGTACATTGTTATCACCTTTTGTGTCAACTTTAATGATGTAACTAATATATTTGTAAGAACAATATTATTTAAAAGAGTGTCCATGGAGTTTCTTGTCCGTTCTTCTCCATAGGTACCTACTGCGCTTTGGAATGGGCAACTAGCTTCATATTCATATAGTGCTTTACATGGTTTAATTGAAATAAATGCTTTGAGTTTAAAATGTTAACTGTAAGCTATAACCAACATTCTTTTTGTTTTTTGTTCTATTTTAGAAGTGCTGTTTCAGTTTTTAGTAAATGTTTGATCAAATGAAGCAAAATAAATAAAATAATGTTGATCCTAGGTGACATAATAAAATAGATGATTATAATGTATTATTTGGTATGGATGTATTTGCAACAGTCCCCTGCAACAATTTTTCCGAAAGGCTAATTTCTCGAAAATTAGCTATAAATTCAATGGGCTTTTTAGCACTTTTTAATAAACAATTACTTTTCTAGTCTAGTATGTTTTTTTTTTTAAGAAAGAATATTAATATGACCAGACAACCATGTTCAGGCTGAAAACTTCTTTACAGAGAACCACCCGGCTATATCTACCACCGAAGCATAGGTCGTAGCTGCCAGTGCAGGTGCTCAGGAATCAATTTGGCTGTCCGTCCTTTATTTGAATCAATGTGGAGTCATGTTCTAGGATTTAGTTTCCGCACATAGTCCTTCAATTTCTGCTTCAAATGCTGCGGGTCTTACCTCATGCGTCAGTTCATCACCGGAGCGTTGTTGACACACGGTTACACTGGCCATCACCATTTGAACATCTGCTCGGTGCAATACTTTCACACGTTGAAATCTGATTATGATTATTTATTTCAACGTGTTCTAGGCTTAAATCGAACTGATAGATGAATTAATTTCCCGATTAAATAACACACAAAACGAGTGGCTTAATATGGAAAATTCATTTTATAACTGTGGAGTCACTACAATATTTCAAACTCATTGATCTCACGTTTTTACATTGATAAATATAAGAGGGTGATCAGGATTTAGAAAAGCCAGTATTCAGAAAAAGAATATTACTGTCTTTGAAGTTAACAAATCTGATATCAAATCAAGGAGGGAGATGCGACAGGCGACAGTGACAGTTTTGTGACAGTAATTTTTTTTTTTGTTCGCCCAAAGGTCAGGCTATAGTCTTTCGACCATACCGCCTCGTCTTCGTTCGGGAAGGTCGGGCAAAGCTAATTGTAGATGGCGTGACCATAGCTAGGTCCCTACGGTCTTCAATAAATTTGACATTTCGTTCATTCATTCCATTTTGTGTTCATTCATGAGTATGATTTTATCTCACTATTTCGTTATTTTCGGTGATTTCAGTATAATAAATCATGTACTTGACATGGAAAGTGTCAGCATTTTAAACCTTGAATACTTCCTCGTAATCACATGCTTTCAAAATGTTTCCAACTCAAACTCGAACTCAAAAACATCTCTATGAATAGCTTTAAACCACAATCTTCTAATTTTAGGTTCTTCGGGAAATGGTGCACTCCAATTTCAGAGTATCTTTAAACACAATAACGCGTCAATTTTCGCTAAAATAAAATAAAACCACTTCACGCCTTGTATTATTAGCTTGTGTTGGGAACTAGCTACGACAGCGCCATTTTGACAGTTGCCTTCCCCATTGAGTCATTTTATTTTAGTATTTGCGTCAAATCCAGGTTAAACGTCATTTTACTATCAATGTCAAGCTAAACTTGAACACACTTTTCATGTTTTCATCACATTGTTTTTATTTTACTCTTTCCATTTCCAGTATTTTCAGTTTTTTTTTGAGCTATCTCCTCATTTTCCTAGTTATTATTATTTTTTTTTTTTTATGTTTTATATCTGAACTTAGTAGGTGTTGTTAGTGTATCGAATAATGTACATAGAAATAAGTACAAGAAATAATACGTTACTAAATATCATTTACAGTCTCTATTATAAATTTGTACAAGTTTAAATAAGCTGAGACATTCTTAAGTAGCTCCTGAATGCATTGCGGG
The DNA here is from genome assembly GCA_963555695.1 of Dasypolia templi. Lineage (NCBI taxonomy): Eukaryota > Metazoa > Arthropoda > Insecta > Lepidoptera > Noctuidae > Dasypolia > Dasypolia templi. Next base: position 28,484,297 of record OY743150.1, read on the forward strand.
ACCTCATCAGGCTTATTATAAATTTTAAGAAGCTCATCCGACAACACAAGGACCTGAATGTTGAAAGACGAGTACTCGAAGAAGATATGATGTAGTGACTGAACTTTTTGTGATTGACAATAATCACAGTTAGGAGAATTGACCATTCTAAGGCGATAAAGATGATAATTTAAACGATAATGACCAAAATGCATACGACTGATAATAGAATAAAATTTTCTATTAATGAATTTATTATTCTTGCAGAACCAAGGTATGGAGTTTATTTGAACATAGGCTTGTTGAAAAAATATCGATACATCGATGTATCGATAAATGATAAATGATTTTTATTTCTGTAAGTGGGTTTGTACAAACACTTCGCGTCAAACTTTTTTTTTTAACTAGATGAGGTCGGCGTTTCCTATCTGACTACTCTGAGAAGAAAAGCCGGAACAAACGCAGAGGTCACAGTCTCTTTTAAAGTCCAGACATAATCTTGGTCAGATCATGTTAAGACCATGTGGATTGATGTCTGAAATGGTCTTTTGAGGAAAGAACCACACAGATTGAGTGGACCTGTCCAGTCAGTGCACGCATTTTTCAGTAATCGTTCAGCTCAACTCAAAACATAAGGAGCTCAACGATTCGACGAACAATACCAAAGAAAGGACATTTGGGTAGGCCGCTTTAAGTACTCAAACTGCCAGATATAAAAAAATAAAGAAATAACTGAGTTATACAAAATATATAAAAATATTACCCACTAAGTCCTCACACGAAATTAAAATAATAATAGTATTATACAAAGTAAATATTCATGTCATTGTGTATATTATAATCATGAAATGTCAAAGTGTATATAAAATAAAACAAAAGTTATGTACCAAACAAAAAAACCATACCTATATTTTTGATTCGATATATCGATATTTTTAATCGATATGTTTTGAACCGATACGTCGATATATCGATGCAAAATATTTAATATCGAAAATAGTATCGAAAACGATATTTTTTCAAATTTATTTTATTACCGTTTAAGACATTTATTTTCTCAAACGATTACATTATTCACTTACAGAGAAAATACAATAATGTAAACAAAAATAACCGATTAGCGTTTTTAGTAGGGTAGATGTTAAAATGTTAGTGCAGGTTGTATTTTGTGTATTATATTCTGTTTATAATAACAGAATATTTTAGCCGAAATTCAAAGCCAGATGACAGCGGAGATGTGAAGAGCAGAATTTTTCTACTTTCACTACCAGACAAATACTGGTTTGCCTGAAAAAATAATTTAGTTTTAAAACCATTAGAATATTGCTAAATAGCAATATTCTAATGGTTTTAAAACTAAATAAAACTAAAAGCTTGTGATATTTTCTAATTTTACCTAATAATGAAGAATAATGATTAATTAAACTACCTTTGTTTTATTAAAGATTCTCTTATATTAACATATTGTGCATTTTGTATAAAAAATTAATATTACCTCTTATTGAACCGAAAACTTCTGAAAATTTGCCCGATATACCGATGTATCGATATTTTTTTCTCGATATATTGAGGTCGATCTTGATATTTTATTAAATATCGATACATCGATATATCGATATTTTTTTTCACTTCCGACATCCCTATTTGAATATCTAAAGTAGCAAACCAAGTACCTTTATTTTCAACCTGAGTGTGCTGGTATGAATTTCTTCCCCACTCTTGGCTTTCCCCACTTTGTAGGTGGTATAGAAACATTCTTATCAGGGTCAGGATTGGGAGTTAATTTTTCTAAATCAACAATTTTTTTGGCCAAATAGTCTACCTTTTCACTCCTTGCAACACCAATGTGTGAAGGCACCCACACAAAACTAACTACAATATTTGATTGATATAATTCCACCCATAACTGTTTTATTAAATAAATTATATAATTAGTGTTAGCATTTAATTTGTTGTTTGCCAAGTTTTCCAGAACACTCATGCTATCACTTACCACAATCCATTTGTTATGTCCAGCACCCATTTTGTTTTTTAATGCGATTCTGAAATGAAACAAATTGCGATCTTAATCGTTTGCTATAATCGGAATTGTGTAATAAAAATGATATCAATTCTGCCAAATTTTATAGGGATGTATATCATTTCTAGCACTATCTCGCGTTTGGTTTCATCGAAAAAGAATTATTCGCTTCCGAATAATTTTACTACAATTTAATTTTGTTTTAACTACAACTGACCGTCTACTAATGCTTTTAAATAAAATTGTACAATGATGGCTGAAAAATTAAAACCCAATAAATAAATCAATTTCTACCATTAACTACCAAAATTGAAATACGCAACGAAACGTTCTTTTCTTCACGTTTTAGTTATCTGTGGCCTATGACAAAATCGTAGAAAAGCAGTGTTGTCAAATAAGTGGGACTTCCACTAAAACTAGGAGTTTTGGACACCCGTACTAGGGCGGTCGGCAGACAAAATTTATGGTGGTTAGGACTTTGTAGAAAATACTACAATCATATACTAAAACTATTGTTTGTCTAAAACCTGTGTCAGTAATTTTACCATTTCTTTATTTCAAATGCCGAAACTACTTCGGATTTGAAAGCTGATTTGTAAAGACTGTTTATCATGATGAATATAGTGAAGAATTTTATAAGAAGCTGCGCCCGTGTAAAGATCAAAAACAACGTCATTTCGAAAAAATGATACACGGGACATACTTCCAGGATAAAAATTGAACTGTTAAGCCATTAATGTGTATCTAACAAACATCCAAACATCTTCACTAACTTTTTAAAGTAATTTTATTTGTGATATTTTAAAAAGTAAGTAGTTCTCCAAGTTTAGTCCTACGGCCCAAGTGGACTCGGGGAAAAAAAGTTAGCAACACTGATAAAAGTTTTTTTAATATTTACGATTCGCATTGTTTTGCTTTGAAATACGAAAGTTGTTTTTTATTGTTCAACACATAGAATCATTTAAAATGTGACACAGAATCATATTTACTTACTATTCCTATAGGTACATATACATGTTGGCCTATGTTACAGTTTCGAATTCTTGTTGTGTGTGTATCGCTGAAAACGTTTGGCAAGGACTAGGGGCTAGGGCTGATATGGCTCTCTTCGTTTTGTACTGGCTGCACACACTCTCCACAGCGAAAAGTACTTATGTCAATATCATCACTACAAGTAAGTACCTATGCCAATATATATAGGAATAACGTGTGTAGGAGTGTACCTTTATATCTTATTGATTTATGTAGATAGAGGTTCTTTATTGGTCAGTCTACCCAAGGACAATCATTCATTTGTTGTGTAGACACAAGTTAGTAACCTATGTGGGGTGAGCTGTTTGTTGCAGAAAAAATAATGATTGTAAATTAGTATATCACCTTCAACCTCGCTTAACAACTGAAATTGTAAATTGATGTTTTGTTTGTACTGAAACAAACTATAATAACTACTACAAAAAATAATCAAAACATTTTTGCAGACGGTGCTAAAGCTTACAAGAATGGAATACAAATACCAATAATAATCTAGTTGACATATGGGGGAACTCCTTACAAAGACGTTTTTGTGCAGGACATGGAAAACCAATCGCCTGTATTAATAATTGAAGGTAAGCTTTTTGACACAGTTATGACTCAAGCGGCAACTCACATAATTGTGAATATATTTCCTTGGGCGAACTATCTACTTAACATAACATCACGCCTTGTTTCCCCTAAGGGTTGGGCAGAGGTGTACCTATAGTACACCCACATTTCGCCAGTTATGTTTAAGTCTCATGTAATAGGGGGCGAGCCTATTGCCATCTACTGGGCACAAATCCAGACTTCGGGCTGCTACTGAGAAATTCCAGATAGAAAAACCCAATAACACGGTGCCCGACCTGGGAATCGAACCCAAGACCTCATGCTCAGCAGTAGTCATTGCGACCACTAGACCAACGAGGCAGTCGCATCACATATTTTATGTTTACCTAACTAATGTTTACTATTCTAATTTAGTGTTATGTTAAATAAAAACATCTGGAGACTGAATAATGGGCTCTAAATAAAGAAGACATACAACCCACAGCAATGACTAGGCCGATGGCTTTTGTTCAGCCATAAGCATTAATGGCAAACTAGGCATCTACTTTATTTGAACAGAAAATAATTTGATTTTGTTTTCAAACTGTAGGAATGTTCCCGGGGCGCTTCACCTACAAAGACAAGAAGGCAGCATGAATGATGGTGCCCCATTGCTGTTTCTTCGGCTACTGCTGTTGTTTACTTCTGACATCACTGCTACTACTGCTACTACTTTGTACACAACTGCTTAACATAGAACCTGACAATTGTTAATAAAAGCTATTCATATTTTTATTAGAACACAATTGATTGTGGTCTGCAGGACAGCTATGTAAACATATGTACCTATTGTGTTAATTGAAAACAGTGTAAACTTTTAAAAATAACTTTGGATGAAATATTTAAGAATACACTAAGAACTTACAAATATTTTTTAATAAAGGATAGTGTTTATTGTTACACTAATTATAAAAAAGGTGGTATTTAGCTAAATGAACTATTATTCAATAGATATAGGTAAATAGAAACAAATAAATTAAGGTAAACAAGAGAAAAAATCTGTTTTATTATATTATTACAACCTTCATGAAAATAGCAATTATTCACATTTAACATGGAATATTTGGACATGAGACTAAATGAAATTGGAACAAATATATTGCATGGATTGGTGGAATTTGGCAGCCAATGTATTCCCATAGAAGTCATCATGGATAATTTATATACCTTTTGCTTGCTAATGCTTGCTGTGATCGCTGAGAGAAAGTGTTATTTTCCTGAATAGTGTAGGTACCTCTTTGAGCCTGACAGCTGAAAGAACACCAAAAAGAGTTAGTTAATCCTTATTAATTTACATCATCCATCCACAAGTTTAATAGGCCTCCCCCTTAGACACTTCAATGCACAATCAATCTACAGAACAGTAATATTCTGCAATGTACAATAATTTGGTGCCTACAATTCTATTGTTTATTGTCTAACCTCTGTTATTAGTTGAAAAGGTGGATAGCCTAGGATATTATAATATATCTTAGTATAAATACATATACCTACATTGTTCAATGCAGTATGAAGCAAAACCAATTCAATGCAAAAGAGTATTTTGAAGGGGCTCCATAAAATAAATTCAAAATTTACTTCCCTAATTAGATAACTTCATGACTATCATAGCGGTGCTAGAATTAAATGTTAAAATCCTCTAAATAGATTTTGAGGATTTACACTAGGTACATCCTAAATGGTTATGACAAAATACATATTTAATAAATGGGTAGGCATTTTTTTACAGATTTTTGTAAATTGGTAAGGTTTATACAAAGAGGTTTGGGTTTGGTGGTGCCTTACCTACCTATTTTTGTATTATCCAGTACCTACTTATCAAACAATGTGTGTAACAACACAACAACATTTTATCTTCTTTGAAGATAGGATATTTACATTCCAATAATGGGCACATTCACTGTTCAACACATTTAAGAAAATAATATTGCTGTTACCTTGAACATTCAATGGTGTGGAATAGGTAAGGTGTCTATGTTCTCAGTGCTTCTGGCTTTTACAATGAAGTTGTCGACTGGGTTGCTAACTAAGCTTGTCGCTTATGATAAGTTTGTTACGGTATATCTCGTATGCCTATGTACGTATTTGTCTTTCGTTAAAATGTCACCAACATACCTCGTTTTTGAAATATAATAATACCTATGTATCTTTAGTTCATGTTGTAAGAACTTTTATCAGAAGATTTTTTTTTACAATTATTCCAAGAAATCCGCCTAAAACTGCACATTGCATTAACTTCCTCTTTTGTGGACAAGTCCTTTTTTTACTTAAAAATTATATTAATAGCTGGAAATTTCCGATAAAAGTTCCTTCATAGCAAAGCAATATATGTTTGGATTGATAGATATTTAATTTTTGAATAAAATTTACGAGACTCTGAAGACCTTGTAGGATTGGTTTAGAAAGTGAAGGAGTTATTGAATGTAACAAATTGGTAAGACTGTTACCAGATACACTTTAAAGTTTTTAAGTAGTTAAATCGAATGGTGGGACAATACAATCTATCTGCATTGCATTAATAGGAGTACTTTGGTATGCCCCAGTTATTACACGCAAACATTTATTTTGAAGAACATCTAAACTATTCACAATTTTAACATCTGCAGCAAAACAATAGAAACCATATTCGAAATAACTACGAACTAATGATTTGTACAACTGCAACAAAAATTTTGGGTCTGCACCCCAATACCTATGAGCCAGACAGCGACTTCAATACATTATAAGCTTTATTTGCTTTTCTAATTATATGTTTTATATAATTATTCCAGCAGCCTAATTGCGTAACACATTTTCAGCAAATGATCGAGAGTAATTGTCTTCGTTTAGACCGAACTCTGCTTGATTTTACGACTTTCGTATTGCGTAACGCCACTAACATATGAAACCAATTCTAGTCTGTTTGATACGCAATACGCATAGAGTGAACGATAATATGCCAGGAAAAATTGGGCAACAGAGTATTTTTCGAATTGTGTAACCGTTATGACAAGTGACAATTGGTTTGGATCACTGACATGCAAAGAATATAACTACTCTCTACCGCTGACATGAAACCAGCTTGTTTCTGGCCGCTTTCGTTTTCCGATCCCTATATTTTAGGATTTAACCGTATAATCTTCAATTATATTATTTCACAATTTTATAGCGTATACATGTCTTTAAGTTAAACACTTTCGTAAAATATTACACCTAGGAGACGCCTAGTTTTTGAGAAAAAAATTCCTAAAGTTTCAGAAAATTCAACTTATTTACATAGTAAAATCGACATTTTACCACAGTTAATCTAAGAATTTCACTTTCAAGTTGTTCCGTTTTACGTTGAGACATGGTAACAGCGGATTTTAATGGTTTTGTGTAAAATAATTGTTACTTTTTAACATTAATTCAATTTTAAATGTCTGCTACTGCCATGAACTCAATTATGAAGCAAAAAAATATAATTAATTATTAACATAATTAAAGTTTTATTTGTACTCTCAAAAGATCGTGGGTAACGAAAAATAATCGAATGTAAGTGACTTTAACGTTTGACAGTTGTCACTCGTCGTACTCACACTTCACAGTCGAGCGATTGATTGACACAATAGCATGTCGTCCCCGAAGCACCGGCTTCGTGTTTTGCTGCTTCATCTCCCGATCCCAAACTCATAAGCGTTAAGTGTCGTACAAGTCGGGGCACCCCGACTCGGACAGGTTAGGTTAGAAGAGGATGGCGGGGTCTAGTGAGCGAGCGAAGCGAGCGAACAAAGACCCCGCCATCCTCTTCGTGGTTATTTTTGTTTAAACCACCCAGAAGAAGGAGCCCCGCGTAGCGGGGCTCCGTCGACTACGCCTACATAAATTGAAAACTTGAAAAAAAAAATTTTTTTTTTCTTGGCACCTATGGTTTTCCTAGGTTTGGGGTTTTCAAATTAATACTAAAAGGGTATATTCTACCCAAAAAAAAATACCTACTATAAAAAAGCGATCGGCGCTAAAGTACAGTGGTTCCGGTTTAACCATTTACAGGCATTTTTGAATTGTCAAGGAGTCGGTCAGTCAGAAATATGAAGCTAGTTGCCCATTCCAAAGTGTAGTAGGTACCTATGGAGAAGAACAGGCAAGAAACTCCATGGACACTCTTTTAAATAATAATGTTTTACATATATCTTAGTTACATCGATTAATGTTGACACTATAAGTGAGAACGATGTACAAAAAACCGTACACGTTAAAAGCGTTCAGAGTGCATCAAAACATAATTAAAAACAATCCAGCTAATTAGTTATTAAAATAAGCCGTGGCAGCTAAGAGATGACCAGTCCCAACTGACGGCGCCCGTTCACGAACATGACGCATGGATCAGCACCATTCAGCTCAACCATTTTGAAGGGAGCTAAATGATCCGACACACGCGCCACCGTCAGCGAGACATTTGAGTGGGCATGACATACTATCAGCCGCCAAGGCACATTCAAGTCAATCTATGACCTAACCCGGTAAATGGTAGCTCTATAGTACAAAGTACTCACATCTGTGCAATGCATCTATATAATAAAAAGGAGATTGAGTTTATATAATGCAAATAAATTCTTACTATCTTCAGCAGCTTCAACAGTGTTTCAAATGTCAATTAATTAGTTGTGGTGTGGAGCAGGACGGGCATTAAGCCAGGCATTTTTATCAGTTATGTAATCCTCCAACCTATAATATGCCTGCCTGAATAGTGTGTGTTTGACAAAGGATTTGAATTTTGTCTCATTCAGTTGAAGTATGTGGGGAGGTATTTTATTATAACATTTTAGACAGTACACCATGAAAGATGAGTCTACTTTAGCCAGTCTGAAACCTGGTTGAATGCCTACCCATGTAGTAAATATGTGTTCTGTCCTAGCCATATAGGGTGTGTGTAGTGTAAATCCTCAAAATCAGTCTTCTAGCACCGCTATGGTAGTCATGAAGTTTTCTAAATATTGAACTATAATAATATTATAGTAAATAATTTTTTGGAACTACCTTTATATTTATTTCTAATGTTTGTTGTTACTTTATTTTGTGGAGCCCCACATTGAGTAATGTATATGTATTTATACTTAGATATATTATTATATTCTAGGTCATCCACCTTTTTATTTAATAATGTAGGTTAGACAGTAAATAATAGAATTGTAGGCACCTTATTGTTGTTTATAGCAGAATATTGCTAGTCAATTATGTAGATACATTGTGCATTGAAGTGTTTAAGGGAGAGACCTATTAACTTGTGGATGTATGATGTAAATTATGAGGTTTTACTAATTAGCTTTTTATCTTTACCTACATCATTCAGGAAAATAACTTTCTCTAATGCGCTCACAGCAAGCATTAGCAAGCAGTTGATTTCCACGGGAAGACATTAGCCAAACCAATCCATGCATTGGTGATTTGTTCCAATTTCATTTTGCCTCATGTCCAAATATTACATGTTATAAGTGAATAAATGCTATTTTCATTATGGTTGCAATAATATAAATAAAACAGTTTTTTCTTGTTTACCTTAATTTATTTGTTTCTATTTACCTCTAATGAATGACACTTAATTTAGCTAAATACCACAATTTTTATAATTGGTATCACAATAAATACATGCCTTTATAAAAAAGTACATAATGTATTCTTAAATACTTCTTTCAAAGCTATTTTTTATTGTACCTTTAATAATAGTTCATAATCAAACATTATTAAGTTTACACTTTTATCAATTAACACAATAGGTAATGTTTACATCCTGCCGGAGGCTCTACGCGGGAGTCGTGCGGTCCTTGGCCCTTTACGGGGCACCGGTGTGGGCGCGTTCTTTGAGGCGCCGACCGGCCCGCCGATTGAACGCGTCCCAAAGGGTCATGGCCGTCCGGCTGGTCCGTGGATACCGCACGGTCTCCTGCGAGGCGGCGACCCTCCTTGCCGGATTGCCGCCATGGGATCTGGAGGCAAAAGCCCTCGCGCACGTATGGGAGTGGCGCGAGGTGGCAAAACGCCGGGGTGTAACTCCGCTGCCGCGAGAAATCACGGTACAGCGGACAGAGCTCCGGCGGGATCTCATGGCGACATGGAGGGTGCGATTGTCGCAACCCAGTGCTGGGCACGCCACAATAGCGGCGGTAACTCGGCACTCCTCAAAGAGGGTCCCCTCTTTGAGGAGTGGTTGGAGAGGCGCCACGGCGTCCTCACCTTCCGCCTGACACAGGTCCTCACCGGACACGGTTGTTTCGGGAGGTTCCTGTTTCGCATAAGGCGGGAGGAAACGCCCGGCTGTCACCATTGTGTGGACCGCCCGGAGGACACGGTGGAGCATACAGTGGAGGTATGCCAAGTTTGGGCGGAGCACCGCAGTGTCCTCGCGGAGGCGATTGGCGGCGGCGATCTCTCGCGTCCGGCCCTGGTCCAGGCTATGGTACGGAGCGAGAGGGAATGGAAAGCCGTCACCTACTTTGCGAAGCAGTAATGCTCGCGAAGGAGGAGGCGGAGCGCGAGAGGGAGAGAGCCTTGCGCCCTCACGCCCCCACAAGCCGCCGCAGGAGACGCCCTGGGCGTCGGGGGGAGTCGCCTGCAGATTCCCGGCCACCGTAGGCGCGGGCTTGCGGACGGCGAGCAATGGGTAGCTCGCCGTCCGGTAAGGACAAGGCCCGGGTCGACGGCGTGTTCCACGCGCACCTCAAAGAGATGTCAGCACAAAGTGACGGGGTCCAATAGGGCCGACGCCTCAGGGTCGCGGGTTATTCTAAAGAGAAAACCGTGGCCCTGGCACAGGCAACTGAAGGAACACGGGTGGGTTTTAGTCAGTAAAAGTCTGACACGCCCTCCCGCTCCACCCAGAGCGGGAGAAGTCATTTGATGATTTCCCACCCAAAAAAAAAAAAAGGTAATGTTTACATTGCTGCCCTGCAGAATATAATCAATGGTTTTGTAAAATAATATGAATAGCTTTTATGAACAATTGTCAGTTTCTATGTTTGTACTTGAGAAGCTTGAGAATTGAAGTAGTTCAGTACTGGTAGCATTGATGTCAGAAGTAAACAGCAGCAGTAGCCGAAGCGACAGCAATGGGGCACCATCATTCATGCTGCCTTCTTGTCTTTGTAGGTGAAACGCCCCGGGAACTTTCCTACAGTTTAAAAACAAAATCAAATTATTTACTGCTCAAATAAAGTAAATGCCTAGTGTGCCAATAACGATTTTGTTCCATAACATGGATGAACAAAAGCCATCAGCCTAGTCCTTGCTGTGGGTTGTATTATGTCATATTTATTTAGTGCCACTTTTTCAGCCTCCAGATATTTTTATTAAACATAACACTAAGTTAGAATAGTAAACACAACACAAAGTTAGCTAAGTATATGTCGGCGTCACCGTTAGCGGTAGGTACAGCGGGCCGAGTTACGCTGTGCAAAGCGGGACGTTCGCCTTCCCACTCTCCCCACTTCTCAGCGAAGAGGGGGCCATACACACTCGACGCTCGCCGCTCGACTCTCGCCGCGGACGGACGTGTTTGTGCGCTCTCCCGCTCCAGTGTTGTGTTTCGTGAATCTACTCGTCGCTACCACGTGACGTCATCGTAGTCGCCCCGACTACTCCGATATAAAATCACCATCAAGAAATTGATTTTGATTTTAATCAATTAAAAAGTGCCTTTTTCAAGGCAAATCTTATTTCTTCATCAGACTTTCGTGTGTAGCTTCACTAGGCCCCTTCTGGGTAAAACCACAGTTTCGTGGTCCTCGGTGGAAACCTTACGGTGCCAACGAAGCCGAGTGGGGTGGTGACCCAATCACACCCGCCGAACCCCTTCAGGGCGAGGCAATCCATTGGACGGGTCCCAGATAACCGGCCTTGGGGGATCTCCTAGTCGGCTCTGGTGACAGTTTTGCTTTCCAGCTACTCACCTAGTGTCTTTAGGGTGTGTCTACACCCTTCGCGCTAGACTGGTCAGGGCCCCGTTCGCACAATAAGACTGGCGACGGGTATACAAGCTTAGGGCTCACCAATAGGTACACACCTCCCTGTCTGCACCCGACAGGGAGGGAACTCATCCCCGGGCCAATCCACCCGGGGAGATAGGTATAGGGTTAGTAGGCTAAGTGGAAACTTAATTTCCACCATTCCCTCCCTTAAGCTTTCCCCCCACTCCGACCATGGAGGACGCCCTGATAGTGGCGTTCTTCAAGGAGGTCCTATTTAAGGACCCCGACTTCCTCGCCAAGTATGGCGCCATATTCGCTGCTCTGCAGCAGTCCGTCCCCGGTCCCTCTGACCTAGTAGGCACCGACAGCTCGGACATCGCTACGTTTAGCGATGCCCTCGAGCCCTCTCCGTCGCAACTTCCAGGTTGCTCGCCGCAGGCTGTCCACATGGACACCAGCGAGCCTTCCCCTCGCCCGACCTCGCCTTACTTAATTTCCAGCGACGACCAGAGCTCCTCCCCCTCTTCCGACGAAGGCGTCTTCAAGACGGTCGGCTCGAAGAAGAGGAGTCTGAAGGAAAAACCGAGTCCTGACACAAGGACAAAGAAACCGGCTATCGAAGCCACCTCCGCTCCCGTGGCTCCATCCGCCACCGCCCCCTCTCAGGCCGCCTCGGCCTCAACCTCTTCCCTCAGCCACAGTGCTGCCAAGCCCACTGCCCAGCCTTCTGCGGCAAAGAAAATCGCCCCCCCTCCCCCTGTGTACATCCAGGACAAGGGGAAGTGGACAGATGTGTCCAAATGGTGCACCGACCTGCGTATCGGCTACACCAGCGCGAAATCTACCCAACAGGGTATTAAGGTAATTGTCCCGACGTCAAACGACTACAGAGAGCTCACGAAGACTCTCCGTCTTAGAGGTGTGTCCTTCCACACCTTCGCCCTCCCCGAAGACCGTCAAATCCGAGTCGTGATCCGTAGGATCCCGAAGGAGATACCCGCGGAGGATATAAAAGCCGACCTTCTGTCGCAAAACGTCCCCGTTGCGGAAGTCCACCGCATGCACCGCGCCCGAGCCAGGGTGCCGTTCGATATGGTCCTCGTTGTCTGCCCTCCTACTGAGGGTCACCACCCCATTTTCAACGTCCGTTCCATCTGCAACCTCACCGGCTTGCAGATCGAAAAACCATTTAAGACTGGTGTCATAGGGCAGTGTCACCGCTGCCAGTTATACGGGCATTCGCAGATGCACTGCCATGCGAAACCCAGGTGCGTCAAGTGCCTGGGCGATCACGGCACTGCTGAATGCTCACGCCCAAAAGACCGCACCTTGTGCACAGAGCCGCCTAGATGTGTGCTATGCGGCGACTCAGGCCACCCGGCCAATTATCGTGGGTGCCCCAAGGCCCCCAAAACATCATCTCCCAAGCTGACGAAGCGTGCAGACGCCCGTCAGCAAAGGGAAAGCCCCCGCTACGCCCACGCGTGGCCTACCACACATCATCAGGAGCGACTCAGTCCTCAGAGGCCCTCGCCCTGGAACTATTTCCACCATCAGCAGGCTTTTCCAGCCTTAGCTCCCAGACCCGTTCCTGCGGCCATCCCTCCACTCATGGACATCATCCGCGTCAACGCGCCCCCAGGCATTCCTATGCCCATGAACAAAGCCGCTCCCGCCGCTTCAGCTCCACCCGCAGCCACCCGTGTTATCGGCCAGAACCCGATGGACGCGTTTAATGTCATCTCAAGTACATTCACGGCCTTCCTTACCCCTCGCGCAAGGAAAATGGCCAGTGAAATTGTTGCCGCCAGAAATGCCGGCAACATTTATATGATTCAGAATATTTACAATGCGTATACGAATATTTGCAATGGTTGATCGTCTGACATATTCTGCGTTGGAACGACTTCATGTCGTCCGCCGATAGTGGCTGTGTCTCATAGCTCGCCGATACTGATGACATTTCTACGGCGGAGGGTGGGGGCGTAAAAGTCTGCGATTCGGGATGGAGCCCTGATGTTGATGGAACCTCTTCGTCAAGCCATTCGACTTCCATTACAGGCTCTGAAGCTATATTTTCAGAGCCTGTAATGAGAGAGTAAGGAGGTGAGGCCTAAGTGATGGTTGTTGATGTACTGAGAGCAAGATCGGGTGCTGCAATCTCAGAATCAGCTGCCTCAGACTCATCTACTGATGGTATCTGTAAAATATTGAATGTTTTTTAAACGCACTAAAGTACCTACACACACTCTATGTGAAATTTTGGGATGAGTAATCATCCCAAAATTTCACATAAAGTGTTAGATTAGAGAATGATTAGTTATGTACCCATGAAAGAATTTAATGATGATTAATTAAATAGCCATGAAAGAAATTAATATGATCAATTCTGAAACTAACATAAAAAGGCAGGCGCACTCCACGGAATCCCTCCACCGCCACTGGACCTATTAGTGCAAGCACTCTCTTCTCTAACTCATTTAAAGGAACAAGCCTGTTAGGTCCCCCACCGGTTGCTGATGCATTCCTCCTTGAATCTGCAGCTTTGCCCTTCGATTTCGCCTTAAACTCTATCCAGTACTAAGATAGAAACAAAATAAAAAGCTTTTATAATGTTGTCAGAAAAATATAAATGCCTTCACTAAATCAAGCAAAACGAATAAACGAATGAAAACTTAAGTAACATAAACAAGCAAGCTATTTTTAGAGTATGTTTTTTTAAGTAGGTACTTGTTGAGTCTGGGTTCTAAATGGGTTATTTTTATGGGCCCTTAAGGGTCTCAGGGTCAGGTGACAAAACATTTAAGTAGATATGAGAATGCAATATTATGATGAAACAAATTTCGTACTTATGTAGACTATTTGTACTAAGATATAATACATGATTACTGTGGATGGAAATTTATGTAACATGGGAAGTAATATTATAAATTGATAGTGTGTTTCTAGAGGATATTTATAAAAATATGAACATACTCTTCTCCATTGGTCTGGTGTTTTAGTGGTTCCATCTGCTATAGAGTTGAGTTGAAGCGATACGGACTCCCATACTTCTCGGGTGACTCGAACACCCTGTGGCCCTCCCGGCAAGCGACCCAATGCTATGTCGCGATGGGACTCTGCAAACTCCACAAGTAATTCCATTTGCCTTATGGAAACTCTTCTTCGTGCAGGCATCTTAAAAATAGATAGGTATTCTACATCATTCACGCTCTTCATAAGTTCAAAAACTTAGAAAATGATGTTCTTAAACTTCACTAACTTGCACATTGTAAACCTCGTTTATAATGTGCAGGTTAGCCTGTTAGTAGAGCCTATTTATTTACTTACCTTTAATTTAAGAATTAAAGTTCACAAAGTTACACTATACTATCACAAGTCAACACACACTATGAATTTACCGCCAGATTCACGTTTCAAGTGTAAACTAACCGCATAATATAAAATGTTCCTTAACATAAAGTATTGTAACGCTCAAAAGGTGTTACTCAACTTAGCCGCATAATAGTCGATAAAAAATAGAGACGTCAAGTGCTGAGACGAAGAGCACCGTTCCCGTTCCGTAAGCCACCGTAACGTGATATCCACCTAATGTGATACGCAATACCAATGTTATGAAATTCTCAGTTGTCATCAAAGTTCGGTGTACAACTGAAGCCCAGTTGGTCACTGGCAATAAAAAAGATAGCCAATAGGCCTGCTGATGTCCTTTAACAATCAACCCAATCCTAATAATGGATAAAGGAATCCTCGCGCGAACCAAACCCCGATCCCTAAAGTTAGGTTATTTCAATGCCAATGGCATCCTGCGACAACGCGCTGAAATCAGCGAGTTCCTCCGCGACCACCACATCGACATCCTCCTTGTTCAGGAAACGTTCCTTAAACCGAGTTACCGAAATCCGTCAATTGCAAACTATCGTACAGTTCGCAATGACAGGACGCGTTGCCATAAGGGCGGTACCCTTATCTATTACAAAAAGGAGCTATACTGCATTCCCATAGACCCTCCCACACTCTCACGATTAGAAGTGTCTTGCTGTCGGCTTGGCATGACAGGTCATCAACCGATCACCATAGTTTCGGCCTACCTCCCCCCCATTAATACTTCGGAGAACTTCCAACTCCTTACTGAAGATCTTTCTGTACTTTCTAGCCTGAGTGACTCCGTTATCATAGCGGGTGATCTCAACGCAAAACATCCCTCCTGGAATAGCACCAGGACCTCTTCCAGAGGGAGACACTTGTTCAACCTCTCCTCCTCTCAGAATTTCGATGTCATCGCGCCGATGACTCCCACTCATTTTCCCCCCGATCCCAATCACACCGCCGATGTTCTCGACGTGGCGCTCCTACAGAACGTCAACCTACGGTTGGACTCTATAGAAGTGGTACAAGAGCTCGCTTCCGATCACCGTCCAGTAGTCATGAAACTGGTCCCCCGCATAGGTCTGCCCGATTCCACCCAACCCCTTCCCAACAAAGTGGTAACGGACTGGAGAAAAGTAAGCGATCGCTTAAAATCCACCACGTCCCCCCACTTGGACCCAATCCCCGATCATTTTGACTCTATCGCTGACACGACGGCCGCGATTGACTCATTCACAGCTCACGTACAATCAGTCCTGAACGATTGTTCAAGGGAAATTCAAGCGCAGCGCAGTCGCTGGAAGTTGCCGGACGATGTACGCGAACTGTTGAATGAGAAGAACGCGGCTGTCCGTGCCTACAGCAACTTCCCCTGCGACGCAAAGCCCATATGCGTTACTTACAGCGTACTGTAAGAACACGCATAGAGGAGCTGCGTACCGCCGGCTGGGACAAGATGTTGAGCGAACTAGAGCCCACCCAGCTAGCCTTCTGGCAACTCCAGAGGAAGCTCAGATCCGGAGAAATAGTCTCCATGCCCCCCCTGATCCGTCCCGACAAGACCATCGCCTTCGATGATGTCGACAAGGCTGAGCTTCTAGCCGACAGTCTAGAAGTCCAATGCTCGCCTAGCTCTCAACCAGTAGACCAAGCTCACCTCTCTGAGGTCGACGCTGAAGTCGAACATAGAGCCTCCCTCCCTCCCGTCGAAGACCCAGAGTATCCACTGCCCCCAGTCACGCCCGACGAAGTGCACGACCTCATCAAAGGTCTTAAGGCTCGTAAAGCCCCCGGCTCAGATGGAATCACCAATAGGGTATTCCAACTTTTCCCTGCCCACCTAATAATGCTACTGACCACCATCTTCAATGGTGCACTGAGCAACAACATCTTCCTACAGGCATTCAAAGAAGCCACCGTCATCGGTATCCCGAAGCTCGGCAAGCCAAAGTCAGAGCCTAGTAGTCCCATCAGTCTGCTCAATGTCCTCGGCAAAATCTATGAGAGGCTTATTTATAAGCGCCTCAGAGACTACGCCGAGACAAAGGGCCTCATCCCCAACGAACAGTTTGGTTTTAGAACCCAACACTCGTGCGTACAACAGGTCCACCGTATAGTCGAACACATCAACTTCGGTTTCCAACGAGGTTTGATGACCGGTGCTGTCTTCTTCGACATAGCGAAAGCGTTCGACAAAGTCTGGCACAACGGCTTATTATATAAGCTGTACCAACTCGGTGTGCCAGATCGTCTCGTGCTCATCTTACGGGACTTTTTGTCGAATCGCACCTTCCGTTATCGCATCGAAGGAGCGCTATCCTCCCCCCACTCTATTCGCGCAGGAGTCCCTCAGGGCTCTGTGATCTCTCCTCTAGCTTTCACGCTATTCACCAGCGATATGCCCAAGTGCAGCAAGGCGCAGTTGGCCCTGTTCGCAGACGACACGGCCATCTACTACACCGGCCGTGATGAAAATTCGATAGCTCGCATTCTCCAAACCCAAGTGAACAAGCTTGGCGCTTGGTTTAGAAAATGGCGAATCGAAGTCAATCCCGACAAAAGTCAAGCGGTTCTTTTCTCAAAGCCGCGTCGCAACCCCTGCCCCCCTCGACCGATCACCATGTTCGGCAAGCCGATCCCTTGGGAGAAGCGAGCCAAATACCTGGGTGTCGTACTAGACGAACACCTCTCTTTTTCAGAGCACATTAAGGCGGCTCGTTCCCGCGCCGCCTTCGCTCTAGGTAGACTTCACTTTGTCCTCAATGCACGTAGCAAATTGTCACTAAAGTGCAAAATGCGTATCTACACAGCGTGCATCCGCCCGATCATGTCATATGCCAGTGCAGTCTTTGCACACGCCAAGCCTCATCGCTTCAATAGAATGCAGACCCTCCAGAACAAGTTCCTCCGTAGGATAACAGGCTCCCCCTGGTACGTTCGCAACGAGATCCTTCACGTTGTCCTCAAGATTCCCACTATCCGCCAGTTCATGAAACGCATTTCAAAGCGTTTCTTCGAGACCGCCGCGAATCACCGCAACCCTCTGGTTGTCAAGGCCGCTAGCTACATTCCCTCTTCCATTAGTCATGTCCGCCGTCCCAAGCATGTCCTCACCGATCCCGATGACCACATAACTCTCATTCAGGAGAGCAGTAGGACCACCAGTACAGTGCACAAACACATTCCGACCTCGCCGCCGAGGTTCCTCGCGAAGATCCCGACGTAATAGTCCCCCCCGACCCTTGCTCGACGAAGTGCCAGCCCGCGCCGTAGCTGAGCCTGTAGCTTTAAATTCCCCGAATAATAATAATCAACAAAACTTGATCCAGCCTGTCCCATCTTGCTGTCCTCCCGTCAGCGACGCCCTAAGCCGAGGTCCGTACCCCACAGGGGGTGCCCTTAGCGAGCGTTCGCTTAGTAATGTAAGTAGTTTTACGCCCCTGGCTGGAGGCTTTGAGTCCGCTTAAGGCAGCCATAGGATAGTCCGGTTAAGTAGTCACGACCTCTCAAGGTCAACTACGAGATGCCATACCAAAAAAAATAAAAAAATAAACGAAGAGGGGGATCATTCTTGTGGTAGGCTCGGCCCGGCGCGCCTGCTGTAGCGCCTAGAGCTATTATCACGATCTATTTAATTAATTAACAAGCTGTCGGAATGAAAGAGTTGGTTACTGCTATATCTCATACTTTCATTTAATATGTCGGACCTCTGCCTTCAGGTTATTTCATGGTGATTATTTTATAAGAAATTGTGAGTGAAATAAAGTGATTGTGCTGTAACTAGTATCTCTATTTTCTTCGCCCGACAATCCACGCCTACTTACAAAGTGCAAGTGTAATATCGCTGATGAGGGCCTATCCCGATATCAGAAGTGGGATTCGAAGGGCAAAAACCTGAAGAAAATAATGACGACAGTGAAGTGTGGGCCAACGTCTAATCTATTCAAAATATGGAGTTTTTGCTATCACGACTTCCGGCAACCACTTAACCGCAAACGTCAAATTTCACCGCAACTGCGCGACTGATATGGTTTGATCCTGATAATGACAATCGCTTCAACAGCACATGTCATCGTTTAAGCACAACAGTCCAAAAATCAAGTGATTGAAGCAAGTGGCAGTACGAACCTTTGACCGAAGTGAAGAATTCGAATCGAGCACCAGCACCGAAGAGTCGTGATACGAACAGTCTCACCTGCTACGTGTATGGACAACCACATCATCCGGTGAGCTCGTTCCTTTTCTTTTTAATAGATAATCTGGTAGTTAGTTTGTAGCTTTTGGCTTTGTCAAAAATTCCAGGGCACTATGCGCTGTGATTTAGTTTCCCTTACAGGTATACCTGTGTAAAGAAAACGTTATTTATGAATCGCAGAATACTGAGCCGTGGGGGAATTCAACACGTCGGTGTCCTTTTTGTTTCATGTTGTGCCTGTTAACTCAATTACAGAATCAGTTATTATAGATAAGGATCTATTAGATAGTAGATCCATGTACGTACGGATATTGCAAAATTACATCCTATTTGGGGTAAGAAAGTTAACGTTACTAAAGAGTTTCATTATCATATACCACAACATCAAAACTGACCTACATGGTGAAGATAAACTCGTATTAGTTCAGTGCGAAAGGATCATTGATTCTTTATTGGAGGTATGGTGTTTATGGTTAAAGAAATTATTTCTCGATAAGAAATTACAAAGATTTCACTTACTTGAGAACGATTTTAAACTTAAAATATAACTTGGACACACAAACTAAGCAGCTATTGTTTTAATTTATCTTAAATCATCTAAGTTGTAATACTATTCCTTTTCGTACGCAAATAACATTATTAAGACATAAAAAATCATTTTGTTGTTCGTGAAGAAAAATAAGTTGAAATTTTTACAAGTGACTGAAAGAAAAAAAGTTATTTTTGAAGTTCAACATTGGCTAGGCGCACGCGCAACCTGTCAAAATACGCGTCTCCGAGCGAGCTAGTGATCCACGGTGTTTCTGAAATTTTCCCCGTTTTTGTTGTTGAAATTTGGTCAAAAAACTTAATTTTCGACTGAAAAATAAAATGAGTGAAACCGTAATTACTGCTACCAAACGGGACTCCATCTCACGGAACGCGCACCAGAAAACCGGTGAGACAGCTGAGTATCTTTCTAAATGGAGACCTACGTAGATTTTGATGAAAATAAGACATACAAATTCATTTTGTTATTCGTGAAGAAAAATATGTTGAAATTTTTACAAGTGTCCGAAAGAAAAAAAGTTAATTTTTGAAGTTCTACATTGGCTAGGCGCACGCGCAACCTGTCAAAATACGCGTCTCCGAGCGAGCTAGTGATCCACGGTGTTTCTGAAATTTTCCCTGTTTTTGTTGTTGAAATTTGGTCAAAAAACTTAATTTTTGACTGAAAAATAAAATGAGTGAAACCGTAATTACTGCTACCAAACGGGACTCCAGCTCACGGAACGCGCACCAGAAAACCGGTGAGGCAGCTGAGTATCTTTCTAAATGGAGACCTATGTAGATTTTGATGAAAAGTTAGACATAAAAAATCATTTTGTTGTTCGTGAAGAAAATTAAGTTGAAATTTTTACAAGTGACTGAAAGAAAAAAAGTTATTTTTGAAGTTCTACATTGGCTAGGCGCACGCGCAACCAGTCAAAATACGCGTCTCCGAGCGAGCTAGTGATCCACGGTGTTTCTGAAATTTTCCCTGTTTTTGTTGTTGAAATTTGGTCAAAAAACTTAATTTTCGACTGAAAAATAAAATGAGTGAAACCGCAATTACTGCTACCAAACGGGACTCCAGCTCACGGAACGCGCACCAGAAAAGCGGTGAGGCAGCTGAGTATCTTTCTAAGTGGAGACCTATGTAGATTTTGATGAAAAGTAAGACATAAAAAAATCATTTTGTTATTCGTGAAGAAAAATAAGTTGAAATTTTTACAAGTGACTGAAATAAAAAAAGTTATTTTTGAAGTTCTACATTGGCTAGGCGCACGCGCAACCTGTCTAAATACGCGTTCCCGAGCGAGCTAGTGATCCACGGTGTTTCTGAAATTTTCCCTGTTTTTGTTGTTGAAATTTGGTCAAAAAACTTAATTTTCGACTGAAAAATAAAATGAGTGAAACCGTAATTACTGCTACCAAACGGGACTCCAGCTCACGGAACGCGCACCAGAAAACCGGCGAGGCAGCTGAGTATCTTTCTTAATGGATACCTATGTAGATTTTGATGAAAAGTAAGACATAAAAAATCATTTTGTTGTTCGTAAAGAAAATTAAGTTGAAATTTTTACAAGTGACTGAAAGAAAAAATGTTATTTTTGAAGTTCTACATTGGCTAGGCGCACGCGCAACCTGTCAAAATACGCGTCTCCGAGCGAGCTAGTGATCCACGGTGTTTCTGAAATTTTCCCTGTTTTTGTTGTTGAAATTTGGCCAAAAAACTTAATTTTCGACTAAAAAATAAAATGAGTGAAACCGCAATTACTGCTACCAAACGGGACTCCAGCTCACGGAACGCGCACCAGAAAACCGGTGAGGCAGCTGAGTATCTTTCTAAATGGAGACCTATGTAGATTTTGATGAAAAGTAAGACATAAAAAATCATTTTGTTATTCGTGAAGAAAAATAAGTTGAAATTTTTACAAGTGTCCGAAAGAAAAAAAGTTATTTTTGAAGTTCTACATTGGCTAGGCGCACGCGCAACCTGTCAAAATACGCGTCTCCGAGCGAGCTAGTGATCCACGGTGTTTCTGAAATTTTCCCTGTTTTTGTTGTTGAAATTTGGTCAAATAACTTAATTTTCGACCGAAAAATAAAATGAGTGAAACCGTAATTACTGCTACCAAACGGGACTCCAGCTCAAGGAACGCGTACCAGAAAACCGGTGAGACAGCTGAGTATCTTTCTAAATGGAGACCTATGTAGATTTTGATGGCCTCGGCCCGAAAAATTGGTCGGCGGGGTGGGGTCCGAGGAAGAGGCGGAGGGCTCACCACCCAGGAGGACAGGGAGCCAAATGCAGCCAGTCCAGCGAGCCGGTAGGCTCGCGACGAAGGGATGCCGCCCTGAAGTGGCCAGCCGCAGTACAGCTCTTTCAGAGTCGTCAGGTGGTGAGACGGACGCCGCTGGCGGCTCGAAATCGGAGCGATCGGCCAGATTTGCGGAGGTCGTGGTTGCCGTGATCAAGGGTGTGGCCTTGAAGAGGGTTCAATCCACTAAAGACAAGGCCATATCCGCAGCCACGGCCTCCATTATGGAGGCAGCGGAGGCCTTTCATTTCGGTCCTCCGACGGACGGTATGTCCGAGATGCGGGCTGAGATCGCCCGCCTGACTACCGCCATGGAGCTTCTCCGAAAGGAGAACGAGGAGCTCCGTGCAGACCTGGCTAAGAGCCGAATAGTGGGCCCCAGGGAGGTCCCGCTAGTAAGGGCGCAGCATGGGCAGGGCCAGCCCGGCTCTGCCGAGGACCGGGTTATGACCCTGGTGCGGCAGGAGCTGGCTGTCTTTCAGAGTCGGTTTTCCGCTCTGGAAGCCATTGTCCTGCGTCCTCCGCTAGCGGCGAGTCAGCCGGCCTCGGCCCAGCGAAAGGTGGCCTTGTATGCTGCCACGGCGGCCAAACCAGGGCTCTCGGGGCAGACCAAAAGTGGGGCCGTGGCGGGCCCGCCCCGGGCGAAGGCGCCGCCGCCCCAAACCAAGAAGGGTGGGGTGGCTCCTCAGACGGCGAAGAACTCAGCCCCGGCGGCGAGACGGCCGCCCCCGCCTTCAAAATCCCCTCCATCCGACGCCGAGTGGGAAGTGGTCGGGGAAAAGGGTAAAAAGAGTAAGGCAGCAAGGGCGGCCAGGACCAGGAGGAGGAAAAATAGGCGGCAGGGGCGCAAGGAGCGAAGTGTCGCGGCTAGGCTCCGTGCCCCAAAGTCCGCAGCTGTAGTGATCACACTACAGCCGGAAGCGGAGAAGAAGGGCACGACCTACCGCGAGGTGCTCGCCAAGGCGAAGGCGGCGGTTAACTTCGGGGAGCTCGGTGTCACCAATGGCCTCCGGCTAAGGGTCACTGCGACTGGGGCCCGGATGCTGGAGGTTCCCGGTGCGGCCAGCGGCCCGACCGCGGACGCTTTGGCAGATAAGCTGAAGGAGTGCCTGAATGCGGACGAGGCTCGAGTGTCCAGGCCAACGAAGTGCGCTGACATGCGCATTCTGGGTCTGGACGACTCCGTGACGGAAGAAGAGGTGGTGGCTGCCGTCGTTAGGACTGGGGGGTGCTCTGCCGAGCAGGTTAGGGCAGGCACCATTCGTCCTGACTTCACGGGGATGCGATCCATTACGGTGAGCTGCCCCGTGACGACGGCCCTAAAAATTGCCGGGGAGGGCCGAAGGCTCCTGGTGGGCTGGGTTTCTGCGCAGGTTAAACTGCTGGAGCCCAGACCTCTGCGGTGCTTCCGCTGCCAGGTGGGCAACCACGTGGGAGTGCAATGCACCTCGGAGGTGGACCGCAGCGGTCACTGCTTCCGCTGTGGTCAGCCCGGTCACAAGGCCGGCTCGTGCAGTGTCGCGCCGCACTGCTTTATATGTGCGGCAGCTGGCAAGCCGGCCGATCACCGGGTGGGGAGTAAGGCCTGCGTACCACCCGCCAAAGCCAGGGGCAGGGGCAAGCCCACTGCCACCGCCGTCGATGCCGCGTCCGCCAACACTGCCGCCGCCGCTGCTGCCTCCACCGTCGTCGCACCCGCAACCATAGTGGCAGGGCCTTCACAGCGGGCTCGGGAGGGGGCTGATATGGAGTGTCAGTAATGGCCCCGTTACGCCTCCTCCAGGCGAACATCAACCACTGCGCCTCTGCTCAGGATCTGTTGCTCCAGAGCATGGCGCAGTGGTCGATTAACATCGCCGTGGTCGCTGAGCCGTACTTTGTCCCGCCCAGGGATGACTGGGTGGAGGACCTGAGCGGCTCAGTGGCCCTAATTTCGTCGGCTGCCGCCGGTACCCTGTCCCTCGAGGCCGTCAAGAGGGGACGGGGTTGCGTGGCAGCACGGTTCGGGGAGATAGTCGTGGTAGGGGTGTACTTCTCTCCGAACCGAACTCTCGCCGAGTTTCACAACTCCCTAGCGGAGTTGAGAGTCGTCGTCGTCGAGTTTCGTTCCCTCCCCGTGCTCGTCCTCGGGGACTTCAATGCCAAGAACTTGGCTTGGGGTTCCCGGCTCACGGACACGCGGGGCAGGATGGTGGAGGACTGGGCTCTGGAGACAGGCCTGGTCGTCCTAAACCGGGGTTCTGTCCCAACGTGTGCGCGTATGCGGGGTGAATCAGTGGTGGACATTTCGTTCGCCAGCCCCGCTCTGTCGCCGCACGTCATTGACTGGCGCGTCATGGAGGGGGTGGAGACCTATTCCGACCACCGGTACATCCGGTTCGACGTCTCCGCCCAGACCTCGACCGCGCCGGTCCGACAGGCCCCGAGTGGTCCGCGGTGGGCGCTAAAGCAGCTGGACCGGGAGCTCCTCCTGGAAGCCTCGATCGTGCAGGCCTGGGTGTCACCACCGGACAGGCCTGCTGACATCAAAGACGAGGCGGAGTGGTTCCGGGAGGCCATGTCCGAAATATGTGACGTGGCAATGCCCCGGGTCCAGCCCGGACGTGCTTGGCGCCAGGTGTGCTGGTGGTCGCCGGAGCTGACGGCTTTGCGCAAGGCGTGCGTGGCTGCGCGACACCTGTACACCAGGCACCGCAGGCTACGTATTCGCCTTCCGAATACGGAAGTAATTCAGGCGGAGCTGTACGAGGGGTACAGAGCGGCGAAGACCGCCCTCCAAGCAGAGATCCTGCGGGCCAGGGCCCAGGCCCGCGAGGAGTCGCTGGAGACTCTGAACAGGGACCCGTGGGGACGCCCCTACAAAATGGTGCGGGATAAACTCCGCCCATGGGCTCCGCCACTGACGCAGAGTCTCCGGCCCCAGCTCATGGAGGAGGTGGTGAGCACTTTGTTCCCTTCGCGGGGGGAGCATACTCCCGCGCCCATGACTCCGCCTACTGCGGTGCCGGATGCGGACCACACTGCCGACGACGACGACGATGCTTCGGAGGTGACCGAGGTAGAGCTGAGAGTGGCGGTACATAGGCTAAGTGCCAAAAATGCCGCCCCAGGACCCGACGGCTTACCTGGAAGAGCCTGGGTTCTGGCCATGGAGGCTCGCGGGCCTCGACTTATGGGGCTCCTAAGCGCATGCTTGGAGGAGGGCCAGTTCCCACTTCGCTGGAAGACGGGGAAACGGGTCCACATTAAGAAGCCGGGGCACCCTGCGGACTCTCCGTCCGCTTACCGGCCCATCGTGCTGCTCGACGAGGTGGGCAAGCTCTTTGAAAGAGTTATTGCAAACCGCCTCGTCGGGCGGCTGGTGCGGGTGGGGCCGGATTTGGCGGAGAGCCAGTTTGGTTTCCGCAGGGGGCGCTCTACGGTGGACGCCATCATGCGCGTGCGAGCCCTCACGACGGGGGATGCTGTTGCCCGGGGTGGGGTCGTCTTGGCGGTGTCTCTAGACATCGCCAATGCCTTCAACACCCTGCCCTGGAGTTGCATCAGGGTGGCATTGCGGTATCACCGGATGCCGACCTACCTCTGTCGCGTGGTCGAGGCCTATTTGACGGACAGGGCCGTCATCTACCCCGGTCACCGGGGAGAGTGGAACCGGCGAGAGATGTCGTGCGGTGTCCCACAGGGATCGGTCCTGGGGCCACTTCTGTGGGATGCTTCGGTTACGACTGGGTGCTGCGCGCCGACCTCCCGAATGGCGTCAGCGTGGTGTGCTACGCTGACGACACGCTGGTCCTGGCACAGGGGAGGTCGCACCAGGAGGCGGCCGAACAAGCGACACTCGGGGTTGCGACAATCGTCGAGAGGATCAAGCAGTTGGGACTCGAAGTGGCCCTGCACAAGTCCGAGGCCATGTGTTTTCATGGTCCTAGGAACGCGCCACTGTCGGGTTCCCAGATAACGGCGGGAGGGGTTCAAATCGGCTTTGAGTCGACGATGAAGTACCTGGGACTCGTCCTCGACAGCCGGTGGAATTTCGTGGAGCATTTCCGACGTTTGGCTCCCAGACTGGAGCGGGCTGGGGCTGCCTTGAGGCGGCTCCTGCCCAATCTAGGGGGTCCAAACGCCTCCTGCCGGAGGCTCTACGCGGGAGTCGTGCGGTCCATGGCCCTTTACGGGGCACCGGTTTGGGCGCGTTCTTTGAGGCTCCGACCGGCCCGCAGGTTGAACGCGTCCCAAAGGATCATGGCCATCCGGCTGGTCCGGGGATACCGCACGGTCTCATGCGAGGCGGCGAGCCTCCTTGCCGGATTGCCGCCATGGGATCTGGAGGCAAAAGCCCTCGCGCACGTATGGGAGTGGCGCGAGGAGGCAAAACGCCGGGGTGTAACTCCGCTGCCGCGAGAAATCACGGTACAGCGGACAGAGCTCTGGCGGGATCTCATGGCGACATGGAGGGTGCGATTGTCGCAACCCAGTGCTGGGCACGCCACAATAGCGGCGGTAAGTCCCCTCTTTGAGGAGTGGTTGGAGAGGCGCCACGGCGTCCTCACCTTCCGCCTGACACAGGTCCTCACCGGACACGGTTATTTCGGGAGGTTCCTGTTTCGCATAAGGCGGGAGGAAACACCCGGCTCTCACCATTGTGTGGATCGCCCGGAGGACACGGTGGAGCATACGGTGGAGGTATGCCCGGCTTGGGCGGAGCACCGCAGTGTCCTCGCGGAGGCGATTGGCGGCGGCGATCTCTCGCGTCCGGCCCTGGTCCAGGCCATGGTTCGGAGCGAGAGGGAATGGAGGGCCGTCACCTCCTTCTGCGAAGCAGTAATGCTCGCGAAGGAGGAGGCGGAGCGGGTAAGGGAGAGAGCATTGCGCCCTCACGCCCCCACTAGCCGCCGCAGGAGACGCCCTGGGCGTCGGGAGTCGCCTGCAGATTCCCGGCCACCGTAGGCGCGGGCTTGCGGATGGCGAGCAATGGGTAGCTCGCCGTCCGGTAAGGACCAGGCCCGGGTCGACGGCGCGTTGTGTTCCACGCGCGCCTCAAAGAGATGTCAGCACAAAGTGACGGGGTCCGATAGGGCCGACGCCTCAGGGTCGCGGGTTATTCCACAGAGAAAACCGTGGCCCTGGCACAGGCAACTGAAGGAAATATGTTGAAATTTTAACAAGTGTCCGAAAGAAAAAAAGTTAATTTTTGAAGTTCTACATTGGCTAGGCGCACGCGCAACCTGTCAAAATACGCGTCTCCGAGCGAGCTAGTGATCCACGGTGTTTCTGAAATTTTCCGTTTTTGTTGTTGAAATTTGGTCAAAAAACTTAATTTTCGACAAAAAAATAAAATGAGTGAAACCGCAATTACTGCTACCAAACGGGACTCCAGCTCACGGAACGCGCACCAGAAAACCGGTGAGGCAGCTGAGTATCTTTCTAAATGGAGACCTATGTAGATTTTGATGAAAAGTAAGACATAAAAAATCATTTTGTTATTAGTGAAGAAAAATCAGTTGAAATTTTTACAAGTGACTGAAAGAAAAAAAGTTATTTTTGAAGTTCTACATTGGCTAGGCGCACGCGCAACCTATCAAAATACGCGTCTCCGAGCGAGCTAGTGATCCACGGTGTTTCTGAAATTTTCCCTGTTTTTGTTGTTGAAATTTGGTCAAAAAACTTAATTTTCGACTAAAAAATAAAATGAGTGAAACCGCAATTACTGCTACCAAACGGGACTCCAGCTCACGGAACGCGCACCAGAAAACCGGTGAGGCAGCTGAGTATCTTTCTAAATGGAGACCTATGTAGATTTTGATGAAAAGTAAGACAAAAAAAATCATTTTGTTATTCGTGAAGAAAAATAAGTTGAAATTTTTACAAGTGACTGAAAGAAAAAAAGTTATTTTTATAGTTCTACATTGGCTAGGCGCACGCGCAACCTGTCAAAATACGCGTCTCCGGGCGAGCTAGTGATCCACGGTGTTTCTGAAATTATCCCTGTATTTGTTGTTGAAATTTGGTCAAAAAACTTAATTTTCGACTGAAAAATAAAATGAGTGAAACCGTAATTACTGCTACCAAACGGGACTCCAGCTCAAGGAACACGCACCAGAAAACCGGTGAGGCAGCTGTGTATCTTTCTAAATGGAGACCTATTTAGATTTTGATGAAAAGTAAGACATAAAAAATCATTTTGTTGTTCGTGAAGAAAAATAAGTTGAAATTTTTACAAGTGACTGAAATAAAAAAAGTTATTTTTGAAGTTCTACATTGGCTAGGCGCACGCGCAACCTGTCTAAATACGCGTTCCCGAGCGAGCTAGTGATCCACGGTGTTTCTGAAATTTTCCCTGTTTTTGTTGTTGAAATTTGGTCAAAAAACTTAATTTTCGACTGAAAAATAAAATGAGTGAAACCGTAATTACTGCTACCAAACGGGACTCCAGCTCACGGAACGCGCACCAGAAAACCGGTGAGGCAGCTGAGTATCTTTCTAAATGGAGACCTATGTAGATTTTGATGAAAAGTAAGACATAAAAAATCATTTTGTTGTTCGTAAAGAAAATTAAGTTGAAATTTTTACAAGTGACTGAAAGAAAAATTTTTATTTTTGAAGTTCTACATTGGCTAGGCGCACGCGCAACCTGTCAAAATACGCGTCTCCGAGCGAGCTAGTGATCCACGGTGTTTCTGAAATTTTCCCTGTTTTTGTTGTTGAAATTTGGCCAAAAAACTTAATTTTCGACTAAAAAATAAAATGAGTGAAACTGCAATTACTGCTACCAAACGGGACTCCAGCTCACGGAACGCGCACCAGAAAACCGGTGAGGCAGCTGAGTATCTTTCTAAATGGAGACCTATGTAGATTTTGATGAAAAGTAAGACAGAAAAACTTAATTTTCGACTGAAAAATAAAATGAGGGAAACCGCAATTACTGCTACCAAACGGGACTCCAGCTCACGGAACGCGCACCAGAAAACCGGTGAGGCAGCTGAGTATCTTTCTAAATGGAGACCTACGTAGATTTTGATGAAAATAAGGCATACAAATTCATTTTGTTATTCGTGAAGAAAAATATGTTAAAATTTTTACAAGTGTCCGAAAGAAAAAAAGTTAATTTTTGAAGTTCTACATTGGCTAGGCGCACGCGCAACCTGTCAAAATACGCGTCTCCGAGCGAGCTAGTGATCCACGGTGTTTCTGAAATTTGCCCTGTTTTTGTTGTTGAAATTTGGCCAAAAAACTTAATTTTCGACTAAAAAATAAAATGAGTGAAACTGCAATTACTGCTACCAAACGGGACTCCAGCTCACGGAACGCGCACCAGAAAACCGGTGAGGCAGCTGAGTATCTTTCTAAATGGACACCTATGTAGATTTTGATGAAAAGTAAGACAAAAAAACTTAATTTTCGACTGAAAAATAAAATGAGGGAAACCGCAATTACTGCTACCAAACGGGACTCCAGCTCACGGAACGCGCACCAGAAAACCGGTGAGGCAGCTGAGTATCTTTCTAAATGGAGACCTACGTAGATTTTGATGAAAATAAGGCATACAAATTCATTTTGTTATTCGTGAAGAAAAATATGTTAAAATTTTTACAAGTGTCCGAAAGAAAAAAAGTTAATTTTTGAAGTTCTACATTGGCTAGGCGCACGCGCAACCTGTCAAAATACGCGTCTCCGAGCGAGCTAGTGATCCACGGTGTTTCTGAAATTTTCCCTGTTTTTGTTGTTGAAATTTGGTCAAAAAACTGAATTTTCGACTGAAAAATAAAATGAGTGAAACCGTAATTACTGCTACCAAACGGGACTCCAGCTCACGGAACGCGCACCAGAAAACCGGTGAGGCAGCTGAGTATCTTTCTAAATGGAGACCTATGTAGATTTTGATGAAAAGTAAGACATAAAAAATCATTTATTTATTCGTGAAGAAAAATAAGTTGACATTTTTACAAGTGACTGAAAGAAAAAAAGTTATTTTTGAAGTTCTACATTGGCTAGGCGCACGCGCAACCTGTCAAAATACGCGTCTCCGAGCGAGCTAGTGATCCACGGTGTTTCTGAAATTTTCCCTGTTTTTATTGTTGAAATTTGGTCAAAAAACTTAATTTTCGACTAAAAAATAAAATGAGTGAAACCGCAATTGCTGCTACCAAACGGGACTCCAGCTCACGGAACGCGCACCAGAAAACCGGTGAGGCAGCTGAGTATCTTTCTAAATGGAGACCTACGTAGATTTTGATGAAAATAAGGCATACAAATTCATTTTGTTATTCGTGAAGAAAAATATGTTAAAATTTTTACAAGTGTCCGAAAGAAAAAAAGTTAATTTTTGAAGTTCTACATTGGCTAGGCGCACGCGCAACCTGTCAAAATACGCGTCTCCGAGCGAGCTAGTGATCCACGGTGTTTCTGAAATTTTCCCTGTTTTTGTTGTTGAAATTTGGTCAAAAAACTGAATTTTCGACTGAAAAATAAAATGAGTGAAACCGTAATTACTGCTACCAAACGGGACTCCAGCTCACGGAACGCGCACCAGAAAACCGGTGAGGCAGCTGAGTATCTTTCTAAATGGAGACCTATGTAGATTTTGATGAAAAGTAAGACATAAAAAATCATTTTGTTGTTCGTAAAGAAAATTAAGTTGAAATTTTTACAAGTGACTGAAAGAAAAAATTTTATTTTTGAAGTTCTACATTGGCTAGGCGCACGCGCAACCTGTCAAAATACGCGTCTCCGAGCGAGCTAGTGATCCACAGTGTTTCTGAAATTTTCCCTGTTTTTGTTGTTGAAATTTGGCCAAAAAACTTAATTTTCGACTAAAAAATAAAATGAGTGAAACTGCAATTACTGCTACCAAACGGGACTCCAGCTCACGGAACGCGCACCAGAAAACCGGTGAGGCAGCTGAGTATCTTTCTAAATGGAGATCTATGTAGATTTTGATGAAAAGTAAGACAAAAAAACTTAATTTTCGACTGAAAAATAAAATGAGGGAAACCGCAATTACTGCTACCAAACGGGACTCCAGCTCACGGAACGCGCACCAGAAAACCGGTGAGGCAGCTGAGTATCTTTCTAAATGGAGACCTACGTAGATTTTGATGAAAATAAGGCATACAAATTCATTTTGTTATTCGTGAAGAAAAATATGTTAAAATTTTTACAAGTGTCCGAAAGAAAAAAAGTTAATTTTTGAAGTTCTACATTGGCTAGGCGCACGCGCAACCTGTCAAAATACGCGTCTCCGAGCGAGCTAGTGATCCACGGTGTTTCTGAAATTTTCCCTGTTTTTGTTGTTGAAATTTGGTCAAAAAACTGAATTTTCGACTGAAAAATAAAATGAGTGAAACCGTAATTACTGCTACCAAACGGGACTCCAGCTCACGGAACGCGCACCAGAAAACCGGTGAGGCAGCTGAGTATCTTTCTAAATGGAGACCTATGTAGATTTTGATGAAAAGTAAGACATAAAAAATCATTTATTTATTCGTGAAGAAAAATAAGTTGACATTTTTACAAGTGACTGAAAGAAAAAAAGTTATTTTTGAAGTTCTACATTGGCTAGGCGCACGCGCAACCTGTCAAAATACGCGTCTCCGAGCGAGCTAGTGATCCACGGTGTTTCTGAAATTTGCCCTGTTTTTGTTGTTGAAATTTGGCCAAAAAACTTAATTTTCGACTAAAAAATAAAATGAGTGAAACTGCAATTACTGCTACCAAACGGGACTCCAGCTCACGGAACGCGCACCAGAAAACCGGTGAGGCAGCTGAGTATCTTTCTAAATGGAGACCTATGTAGATTTTGATGAAAAGTAAGACAAAAAAACTTAATTTTCGACTGAAAAATAAAATGAGGGAAACCGCAATTACTGCTACCAAACGGGACTCCAGCTCACGGAACGCGCACCAGAAAACCGGTGAGGCAGCTGAGTATCTTTCTAAATGGAGACCTACGTAGATTTTGATGAAAATAAGGCATACAAATTCATTTTGTTATTCGTGAAGAAAAATATGTTAAAATTTTTACAAGTGTCCGAAAGAAAAAAAGTTAATTTTTGAAGTTCTACATTGGCTAGGCGCACGCGCAACCTGTCAAAATACGCGTCTCCGAGCGAGCTAGTGATCCACGGTGTTTCTGAAATTTTCCCTGTTTTTGTTGTTGAAATTTGGTCAAAAAACTAACTTTTCGACTGAAAAATAAAATGAGTGAAACCGTAATTACTGCTACCAAACGGGACTCCAGCTCACGGAACGCGCACCAGAAAACCGGTGAGGCAGCTGAGTATCTTTCTAAATGGAGACCTATGTAGATTTTGATGAAAAGTAAGACATAAAAAATCATTTATTTATTCGTGAAGAAAAATAAGTTGACATTTTTACAAGTGACTGAAAGAAAAAAAGTTATTTTTGAAGTTCTACATTGGCTAGGCGCACGCGCAACCTGTCAAAATACGCGTCTCCGAGCGAGCTAGTGATCCACGGTGTTTCTGAAATTTTCCCTGTTTTTATTGTTGAAATTTGGTCAAAAAACTTAATTTTCGACTAAAAAATAAAATGAGTGAAACCGCAATTGCTGCTACCAAACGGGACTCCAGCTCACGGAACGCGCACCAGAAAACCGGTGAGGCAGCTGAGTATCTTTCTAAATGGAGACCTACGTAGATTTTGATGAAAATAAGGCATACAAATTCATTTTGTTATTCGTGAAGAAAAATATGTTAAAATTTTTACAAGTGTCCGAAAGAAAAAAAGTTAATTTTTGAAGTTCTACATTGGCTAGGCGCACGCGCAACCTGTCAAAATACGCGTCTCCGAGCGAGCTAGTGATCCACGGTGTTTCTGAAATTTTCCCTGTTTTTGTTGTTGAAATTTGGTCAAAAAACTGAATTTTCGACTGAAAAATAAAATGAGTGAAACCGTAATTACTGCTACCAAACGGGACTCCAGCTCACGGAACGCGCACCAGAAAACCGGTGAGGCAGCTGAGTATCTTTCTAAATGGAGACCTATGTAGATTTTGATGAAAAGTAAGACATAAAAAATCATTTATTTATTCGTGAAGAAAAATAAGTTGACATTTTTACAAGTGACTGAAAGAAAAAAAGTTATTTTTGAAGTTCTACATTGGCTAGGCGCACGCGCAACCTGTCAAAATACGCGTCTCCGAGCGAGCTAGTGATCCACGGTGTTTCTGAAATTTTCCCTGTTTTTATTGTTGAAATTTGGTCAAAAAACTTAATTTTCGACTAAAAAATAAAATGAGTGAAACCGCAATTGCTGCTACCAAACGGGACTCCAGCTCACGGAACGCGCACCAGAAAACCGGTGAGGCAGCTGAGTATCTTTCTAAATGGAGACCTATGTAGATTTTGATGAAAAGTAAGACATAAAAAATCATTTATTTATTCGTGAAGAAAAATAAGTTGACATTTTTACAAGTGTCCGAAAGAAAAAAAGTTAATTTTTGAAGTTCTACATTGGCTTGGCGCACGCGCAACCTGTCAAAATACGCGTCTCCGAGCGAGCTAGTGATCCACGGTGTTTCTGAAATTTTCCCTGTTTTTGTTGTTGAAATTTGGTCAAAAAACTTAATTTTCGACTGAAAAATAAAATGAGTGAAACCGTTATTACTGCTACCAAACGGGACTCCAGCTCACGGAACGCGCACCAGAAAACCGGTGAGACAGCTGAGTATCTTTCTAAATGGAGATCTATGTAGATTTTGATGAAAATTAAGCCATAAAAAATCATTTTGTTGTTCATGAAGAAAAATAAGTTGAAATTTTTACAAGTGACTGAAAGAAAAAAAGTTATTTTTGAAGTTCTACATTGGCTAGGCGCACGCGCAACCTATCAAAATACGCGTCTCCGAGAGAGCTAGTGATCCACGGTGTTTCTGAAATTTTCCCTGTTTTTGTTGTTGAAATTTGGTCAAAAAACTTAATTTTCGACTGAAAAATAAAATGAGTGAAACCGTAATTACTGCTACCAAACGGGACTCCAGCTCAAGGAACACGCACCAGAAAACCGGTGAGGCAGCTGTGTATCTTTCTAAATGGAGACCTATTTAGATTTTGATGAAAAGTAAGACATAAAAAATCATTTTGTTGTTCGTGAAGAAAAATAAGTTGAAATTTTTACAAGTGACTGAAATAAAAAAAGTTATTTTTGAAGTTCTACATTGGCTAGGCGCACGCGCAACCTGTCTAAATACGCGTTCCCGAGCGAGCTAGTGATCCACGGTGTTTCTGAAATTTTCCCTGTTTTTGTTGTTGAAATTTGGTCAAAAAACTTAATTTTCGACTGAAAAATAAAATGAGTGAAACCGTAATTACTGCTACCAAACGGGACTCCAGCTCACGGAACGCGCACCAGAAAACCGGTGAGGCAGCTGAGTATCTTTCTAAATGGAGACCTATGTAGATTTTGATGAAAAGTAAGACATAAAAAATCATTTTGTTGTTCGTAAAGAAAATTAAGTTGAAATTTTTACAAGTGACTGAAAGAAAAATTTTTATTTTTGAAGTTCTACATTGGCTAGGCGCACGCGCAACCTGTCAAAATACGCGTCTCCGAGCGAGCTAGTGATCCACGGTGTTTCTGAAATTTTCCCTGTTTTTGTTGTTGAAATTTGGCCAAAAAACTTAATTTTCGACTAAAAAATAAAATGAGTGAAACTGCAATTACTGCTACCAAACGGGACTCCAGCTCACGGAACGCGCACCAGAAAACCGGTGAGGCAGCTGAGTATCTTTCTAAATGGAGACCTATGTAGATTTTGATGAAAAGTAAGACAGAAAAACTTAATTTTCGACTGAAAAATAAAATGAGGGAAACCGCAATTACTGCTACCAAACGGGACTCCAGCTCACGGAACGCGCACCAGAAAACCGGTGAGGCAGCTGAGTATCTTTCTAAATGGAGACCTACGTAGATTTTGATGAAAATAAGGCATACAAATTCATTTTGTTATTCGTGAAGAAAAATATGTTAAAATTTTTACAAGTGTCCGAAAGAAAAAAAGTTAATTTTTGAAGTTCTACATTGGCTAGGCGCACGCGCAACCTGTCAAAATACGCGTCTCCGAGCGAGCTAGTGATCCACGGTGTTTCTGAAATTTGCCCTGTTTTTGTTGTTGAAATTTGGCCAAAAAACTTAATTTTCGACTAAAAAATAAAATGAGTGAAACTGCAATTACTGCTACCAAACGGGACTCCAGCTCACGGAACGCGCACCAGAAAACCGGTGAGGCAGCTGAGTATCTTTCTAAATGGACACCTATGTAGATTTTGATGAAAAGTAAGACAAAAAAACTTAATTTTCGACTGAAAAATAAAATGAGGGAAACCGCAATTACTGCTACCAAACGGGACTCCAGC
Source organism: Dasypolia templi (assembly GCA_963555695.1). Classification (NCBI taxonomy): domain Eukaryota; kingdom Metazoa; phylum Arthropoda; class Insecta; order Lepidoptera; family Noctuidae; genus Dasypolia; species Dasypolia templi. The sequence goes on from OY743150.1 coordinate 28,519,621, forward strand.
TCACGGAACGCGCACCAGAAAACCGGTGAGGCAGCTGAGTATCTTTCTAAATGGAGACCTACGTAGATTTTGATGAAAATAAGGCATACAAATTCATTTTGTTATTCGTGAAGAAAAATATGTTAAAATTTTTACAAGTGTCCGAAAGAAAAAAAGTTAATTTTTGAAGTTCTACATTGGCTAGGCGCACGCGCAACCTGTCAAAATACGCGTCTCCGAGCGAGCTAGTGATCCACGGTGTTTCTGAAATTTTCCCTGTTTTTGTTGTTGAAATTTGGTCAAAAAACTGAATTTTCGACTGAAAAATAAAATGAGTGAAACCGTAATTACTGCTACCAAACGGGACTCCAGCTCACGGAACGCGCACCAGAAAACCGGTGAGGCAGCTGAGTATCTTTCTAAATGGAGACCTATGTAGATTTTGATGAAAAGTAAGACATAAAAAATCATTTATTTATTCGTGAAGAAAAATAAGTTGACATTTTTACAAGTGACTGAAAGAAAAAAAGTTATTTTTGAAGTTCTACATTGGCTAGGCGCACGCGCAACCTGTCAAAATACGCGTCTCCGAGCGAGCTAGTGATCCACGGTGTTTCTGAAATTTTCCCTGTTTTTATTGTTGAAATTTGGTCAAAAAACTTAATTTTCGACTAAAAAATAAAATGAGTGAAACCGCAATTGCTGCTACCAAACGGGACTCCAGCTCACGGAACGCGCACCAGAAAACCGGTGAGGCAGCTGAGTATCTTTCTAAATGGAGACCTACGTAGATTTTGATGAAAATAAGGCATACAAATTCATTTTGTTATTCGTGAAGAAAAATATGTTAAAATTTTTACAAGTGTCCGAAAGAAAAAAAGTTAATTTTTGAAGTTCTACATTGGCTAGGCGCACGCGCAACCTGTCAAAATACGCGTCTCCGAGCGAGCTAGTGATCCACGGTGTTTCTGAAATTTTCCCTGTTTTTGTTGTTGAAATTTGGTCAAAAAACTGAATTTTCGACTGAAAAATAAAATGAGTGAAACCGTAATTACTGCTACCAAACGGGACTCCAGCTCACGGAACGCGCACCAGAAAACCGGTGAGGCAGCTGAGTATCTTTCTAAATGGAGACCTATGTAGATTTTGATGAAAAGTAAGACATAAAAAATCATTTTGTTGTTCGTAAAGAAAATTAAGTTGAAATTTTTACAAGTGACTGAAAGAAAAAATTTTATTTTTGAAGTTCTACATTGGCTAGGCGCACGCGCAACCTGTCAAAATACGCGTCTCCGAGCGAGCTAGTGATCCACAGTGTTTCTGAAATTTTCCCTGTTTTTGTTGTTGAAATTTGGCCAAAAAACTTAATTTTCGACTAAAAAATAAAATGAGTGAAACTGCAATTACTGCTACCAAACGGGACTCCAGCTCACGGAACGCGCACCAGAAAACCGGTGAGGCAGCTGAGTATCTTTCTAAATGGAGATCTATGTAGATTTTGATGAAAAGTAAGACAAAAAAACTTAATTTTCGACTGAAAAATAAAATGAGGGAAACCGCAATTACTGCTACCAAACGGGACTCCAGCTCACGGAACGCGCACCAGAAAACCGGTGAGGCAGCTGAGTATCTTTCTAAATGGAGACCTACGTAGATTTTGATGAAAATAAGGCATACAAATTCATTTTGTTATTCGTGAAGAAAAATATGTTAAAATTTTTACAAGTGTCCGAAAGAAAAAAAGTTAATTTTTGAAGTTCTACATTGGCTAGGCGCACGCGCAACCTGTCAAAATACGCGTCTCCGAGCGAGCTAGTGATCCACGGTGTTTCTGAAATTTTCCCTGTTTTTGTTGTTGAAATTTGGTCAAAAAACTGAATTTTCGACTGAAAAATAAAATGAGTGAAACCGTAATTACTGCTACCAAACGGGACTCCAGCTCACGGAACGCGCACCAGAAAACCGGTGAGGCAGCTGAGTATCTTTCTAAATGGAGACCTATGTAGATTTTGATGAAAAGTAAGACATAAAAAATCATTTATTTATTCGTGAAGAAAAATAAGTTGACATTTTTACAAGTGACTGAAAGAAAAAAAGTTATTTTTGAAGTTCTACATTGGCTAGGCGCACGCGCAACCTGTCAAAATACGCGTCTCCGAGCGAGCTAGTGATCCACGGTGTTTCTGAAATTTGCCCTGTTTTTGTTGTTGAAATTTGGCCAAAAAACTTAATTTTCGACTAAAAAATAAAATGAGTGAAACTGCAATTACTGCTACCAAACGGGACTCCAGCTCACGGAACGCGCACCAGAAAACCGGTGAGGCAGCTGAGTATCTTTCTAAATGGAGACCTATGTAGATTTTGATGAAAAGTAAGACAAAAAAACTTAATTTTCGACTGAAAAATAAAATGAGGGAAACCGCAATTACTGCTACCAAACGGGACTCCAGCTCACGGAACGCGCACCAGAAAACCGGTGAGGCAGCTGAGTATCTTTCTAAATGGAGACCTACGTAGATTTTGATGAAAATAAGGCATACAAATTCATTTTGTTATTCGTGAAGAAAAATATGTTAAAATTTTTACAAGTGTCCGAAAGAAAAAAAGTTAATTTTTGAAGTTCTACATTGGCTAGGCGCACGCGCAACCTGTCAAAATACGCGTCTCCGAGCGAGCTAGTGATCCACGGTGTTTCTGAAATTTTCCCTGTTTTTGTTGTTGAAATTTGGTCAAAAAACTAACTTTTCGACTGAAAAATAAAATGAGTGAAACCGTAATTACTGCTACCAAACGGGACTCCAGCTCACGGAACGCGCACCAGAAAACCGGTGAGGCAGCTGAGTATCTTTCTAAATGGAGACCTATGTAGATTTTGATGAAAAGTAAGACATAAAAAATCATTTATTTATTCGTGAAGAAAAATAAGTTGACATTTTTACAAGTGACTGAAAGAAAAAAAGTTATTTTTGAAGTTCTACATTGGCTAGGCGCACGCGCAACCTGTCAAAATACGCGTCTCCGAGCGAGCTAGTGATCCACGGTGTTTCTGAAATTTTCCCTGTTTTTATTGTTGAAATTTGGTCAAAAAACTTAATTTTCGACTAAAAAATAAAATGAGTGAAACCGCAATTGCTGCTACCAAACGGGACTCCAGCTCACGGAACGCGCACCAGAAAACCGGTGAGGCAGCTGAGTATCTTTCTAAATGGAGACCTACGTAGATTTTGATGAAAATAAGGCATACAAATTCATTTTGTTATTCGTGAAGAAAAATATGTTAAAATTTTTACAAGTGTCCGAAAGAAAAAAAGTTAATTTTTGAAGTTCTACATTGGCTAGGCGCACGCGCAACCTGTCAAAATACGCGTCTCCGAGCGAGCTAGTGATCCACGGTGTTTCTGAAATTTTCCCTGTTTTTGTTGTTGAAATTTGGTCAAAAAACTGAATTTTCGACTGAAAAATAAAATGAGTGAAACCGTAATTACTGCTACCAAACGGGACTCCAGCTCACGGAACGCGCACCAGAAAACCGGTGAGGCAGCTGAGTATCTTTCTAAATGGAGACCTATGTAGATTTTGATGAAAAGTAAGACATAAAAAATCATTTATTTATTCGTGAAGAAAAATAAGTTGACATTTTTACAAGTGACTGAAAGAAAAAAAGTTATTTTTGAAGTTCTACATTGGCTAGGCGCACGCGCAACCTGTCAAAATACGCGTCTCCGAGCGAGCTAGTGATCCACGGTGTTTCTGAAATTTTCCCTGTTTTTATTGTTGAAATTTGGTCAAAAAACTTAATTTTCGACTAAAAAATAAAATGAGTGAAACCGCAATTGCTGCTACCAAACGGGACTCCAGCTCACGGAACGCGCACCAGAAAACCGGTGAGGCAGCTGAGTATCTTTCTAAATGGAGACTTATGTAGATTTTGATGAAAAGTAAGACATAAAAAATCATTTATTTATTCGTGAAGAAAAATAAGTTGACATTTTTACAAGTGTCCGAAAGAAAAAAAGTTAATTTTTGAAGTTCTACATTGGCTTGGCGCACGCGCAACCTGTCAAAATACGCGTCTCCGAGCGAGCTAGTGATCCACGGTGTTTCTGAAATTTTCCCTGTTTTTGTTGTTGAAATTTGGTCAAAAAACTTAATTTTCGACTGAAAAATAAAATGAGTGAAACCGTTATTACTGCTACCAAACGGGACTCCAGCTCACGGAACGCGCACCAGAAAACCGGTGAGACAGCTGAGTATCTTTCTAAATGGAGATCTATGTAGATTTTGATGAAAATTAAGCCATAAAAAATCATTTTGTTGTTCATGAAGAAAAATAAGTTGAAATTTTTACAAGTGACTGAAAGAAAAAAAGTTATTTTTGAAGTTCTACATTGGCTAGGCGCACGCGCAACCTATCAAAATACGCGTCTCCGAGAGAGCTAGTGATCCACGGTGTTTCTGAAATTTTCCCTGTTTTTGTTGTTGAAATTTGGTCAAAAAACTGAATTTTCGACTGAAAAATAAAATGAGTGAAACCGTAATTACTGCTACCAAACGGGACTCCAGCTCACGGAACGCGCACCAGAAAACCGGTGAGGCAGCTGAGTATCTTTCTAAATGGAGACCTATGTAGATTTTGATGAAAATTAAGACATAAAAAATCATTTATTTATTCGTGAAGAAAAATAAGTTGACATTTTTACAAGTGACTGAAAGAAAAAAAGTTATTTTTGAAGTTCTACATTGGCTAGGCGCACGCGCAACCTGTCAAAATACGCGTCTCCGAGAGAGCTAGTGATCCACGGTGTTTCTGAAATTTTCCCTGTTTTTGTTGTTGAAATTTGGTCAAAAAACTTAATTTTCGACTAAAAAATAAAATGAGTGAAACCGCAATTACTGCTACCAAACGGGACTCCAGCTTACTGACAATGTAAATAGCGCCCTTGCTAAAGTAGTTAACTGGTTTAATGTTAATAACTTACTTCTAAACGAGAGAAAAACTAAATGCATTAAGTTTACGATACCTCATGTTAGACAAGTAGAAACTAGTGTTCTTATTAAGGGTGAAGAGTTGAAACCCGAAAACACCACAGTATTCTTAGGCATAACTTTGGATGCCAAGCTTCAATGGGGCCCCCATATAGATAAATTGTCAAAAAAACTAAGCTCTGCAGCATACGCCGTTAGAAAATATCGTAATTTAACTGATTTAGAGACAGCCCGTTTAGTATACTTTAGTTATTTTCATAGTGTGATGTCGTACGGTATTCTTTTGTGGGGAAATGCCGCCGACATTCAGACAATTTTTGTTTTACAAAAAAGGGCAATTCGTTCAATTTATAAACTAAGTCCCAGACACTCCCTCAGAGACAAATTTAAAGAGATTAATATAATGACTGTGCCTTCTCAGTATATTTATGAAAATCTTTTGTATGCACATAAAAATATTAATCTGTTTAAAAAATACAGTGATATCCATAACATAAATACTAGGAACAAACACAAATTTGTTGTTCCCACTACCAGACTCAAGAAAATAGGTAGCTCGTTTAAATGTCAAAGTATTCGTTTTTATAATAAACTTCCTAGCCACATTCAAGAACTAAGCCTTAATAAATTCAAATCTTTTATAAAGCGGAAATTATGCCAGAATGCCTATTATACTGTCAAAGGCTATATTGAGGACAAGAAGGCTTGGGATTGAGCTGCTCCAATAAGTTTACACAGATATTGTCGATGTTTAATTTGCTGTTAAACTTTTATTTTTGATTTTTTTAGATAAACAATGACATCTTTATATTTACTGTTTAAAGTATAAAATTGTTTTAATTTTTGAGAATGTGAGGACTATGTGAGTCATTGTTTTTTTGTTCTTTCAGTTGTTTTAATCACGGTCTGGCTGTTTGAGTACTTAACGCGGCCTACCCAAATGTCCTTTCTTTTGTATTGTTCGTGGAATCGTTGAGCTCCTTAGTTCTGAGTTGAGCTTCACCATGATTGACAAATACATGCACTGACTGGACAGGTCCACTCAAATCAGTGTGGTTCTTTCCTCAAAAGACCATTTCAGACACCAGTCTACAGAGTCCTCATATGATCTGACCATGTTTATTCTCGGATTTTTACACTTTGACATGACGTGAAAATTTACTTTGTAAAGTATTATAATATTTTAATTATTGTGAATGTGAAGGCAGTGTGGATTTGTTGTTTTTTTTTGTTATCTCAATCTATTTTTAATTTTTAAAATTAGTTTAAATCATGGTCTGGCACTTTGAGCAATTTATGCGGCCTACCCCTAAATGTCCTTTCTTTGGTAATGTTCGTCGAATCGTTGAGCTCCATATGTGTTGTGTTGAGCTGCATGATTTTACTGACAAATGCGTGCACTGACTGGACAGGTCCACTCATTCTGTGTGGTTCTTTCCTCAAAAGACCATTTCAGACATCAATCCACATGGTCTTCACATGACCTGACCAAGATTATGTCTGGACTTTAAAAGAGACTGTGACCTCTGAGTTTGTTTTGGCGTTTCTTCTCAGAGTAGTCAGATAGGAAACGCCGATCTCATCTACTTTTAAAATAGTATTGACGTGTAAAAGTGTTTGTAAAAACCTACTTACAGAAATAAAATCATTTAGCTCACGGAACGCGCACCAGAAAACCGGTGAGGCAGCTAAGTATCTTTCTAAATGGAGACCTATGTAGATTTTGATGAAAAGTAAGACATAAAAAATCATTTATTTATTCGTGAAGAAAAATAAGTTGACATTTTTTACAAGTGACTGAAAGAAAAAAAGTTATTTTTGAAGTTCTACATTGGCTAGGCGCACGCGCAACCTGTCAAAATACGCGTCTCCGAGAGAGCTAGTGATCCGCGGTGTTTCTGAAATTTTCCCTGTTTTTGTTGTTGAAATTTGGTCAAAAAACAGAATTTTCGACTGAAAAATAAAATGAGTGAAACCGTAATTACTGCTACCAAACGGGACTCCAGCTCAAGGAACGTGCACCAGAAAACCGGTGAGGCAGCTGAGTATCTTTCTAAATGGAGACCTATTTGGATTTTGATGAAAAGTAAGACATAAAAAATCATTTTGTTGTTCGTGAAGAAAAATAAGTTGACATTTTTACAAGTGACTGAAAGAAAAAAAGTAATTTTTGAAGTTCTACATTGGCTAGGCGCACGCGCAACCTATCAAAATACGCGTCTCCGAGAGAGCTAGTGATCCACGGTGTTTCTGAAATTTTCCCTGTATTTGTTGTTGAAATTTGGACAAAAAACTGAATTTTCGACTGAAAAATAAAATGAGTGAAACCGTAATTACTGCTACCAAACGGGACTCCAGCTCACGGAACGCGCACCAGAAAACCGGTGAGGCAGCTGAGTATCTTTCTAAATGGAGACCTATGTAGATTTTGACCAACGTATCCAGAATGCCTGTGTTCGTTTTTGTGTTAATGTCCCGCGAAGAAGTCATGTTACTCCATACATTAACGAACTAAAATTATTAAAGATGGTTGCCAGGAGGAAGCTTCATTTAGCAAACTTGTTGTTTGGTATCATTACAACTCAAAAACCACATTATCTCTATGAAAAGCTAACTTGGAAACAAAATCATCTAAAGTACAGTCTTCGCTCCATGGTAAGCCCACTGTCGGTGCCAATGCACAGAACTACTGCATTCAGGGGTTCTTTCAAGTTTGCAGCCACACGCTGTTGGAATGATCTCCCACCACCAATGCGATGCCTGAAAACAATACAAGCCTTTAAACTCCAACTCAAAAAGATACTCATACATGAACAAATTTCCCTTCAACTTTAACCATGTACTTTGGTATGGGTCACTGTACCTCCGGGGTCATGGCTTGCAAAATTTGGTTGGGGATCTCCTAGTGCGTGTGATGCTTGGCATTCACTCTTCTGTCTGTGGGGCTGTATTATTATATGTTTTACACCACAGCTCTCAACCCTTACACTTAGGAATGCCTCCTTGTTTCTGTAAATTGCGGAAAATACCTAATTATTCAACTGTCACACTACGGCTTGTCAAGTTAGTTCCTTGAACATATAATTTATAATATTTCCTGCTTTATTTATCAATAATGCAAACAATTTTATTTCATTTATTTTAATGGTTTATTCTTTATAATCATGATGTTACATAGATAATTTTTCGTACTTACCATTTCGTCTTAAAATAACTGTTTCTCCGTTGTCACCGAGTTTGTCATCTGAATTTCTTTAAGTAACACACATTTCACAAACACTATTTTACAATAACCATACCAACATAGTCACCAAACACATTGTTTTGTTTTGAAATTCCATATTAAAATTGAATACGTAATACGCCATCTAATTATTACGTAATTACTACCTGTTCTATCAATAACAATAACAGTATGTCAAAACGTCAAACCTATTTTAAATGACAGCTGCGCGACAGATTATCAAAGGCTAACGGCGCGTGAGCTTTCAATGCCCGGAATGTTACAATTTTTATAAATATTGTTTATTTTATTTTGTTGAACACTTATCCAGTTATTATGTGTATGTTTTTTATTTTTTATTTTCATCTTAGCGTTTGCTACACTGGTCGACGTCATTCAACGCCGGCTGTCGCTGAAAACCAGCGCTGGGGCTCTGTCTCGCATAGGGTCGTAGCATTAAGCTGAGCGATGGCCGTTTTGCGTGGATGTGACGCATATTTTCCCCCGATTTGTTCTCTTTGGTGTTTTTGTTCGATCACTGCGTCATGTTTACCGTAAATAAACGTTATTTTCTTTCTTTCTTTCTTGATGAAAAGTAAGACATAAAAAATCATTTATTTATTCGTGAAGAAAAATAAGTTGACATTTTTACAAGTGACTGAAAGAAAAAAAGTTATTTTTGAAGTTCTACATTGGCTAGGCGCACGCGCAACCTGTCAAAATACGCGTCTCCGAGCGAGCTAGTGATCCACGGTGTTTCTGAAATTTTCCCTGTTTTTGTTGTTGAAATTTGGTCAAAAAACTTAATTTTCGACTGAAAAATAAAATTAGTGAAACCGTAATTACTGCTACCAAACGGGACTCCATCTCACGGAACGCGCACCAGAAAACCGGTGAGACAGCTGAGTATCTTTCTAAATGGAGACTTATGTAGACTTTGATGAAAATTAAGACATAAAAAATCATTTTGTTGTTCGTGAAGAAAAATAAGTTGAAATTTTTACAAGTTACTGAAAGAAAAAAAGTTATTTTTGAAGTTCTACATTGGCTAGGCGCACGCGCATCATGTCAAAATACGCGTCTCCGAGCGAGCTAGTGATCCACGGTGTTTCTGAAATTTTCCCTGTTTTTGTTGTTGAAATTTGGTCAAAAAACTGAATTTTCGACTGAAAAATAAAATGAGTGAAACCGTAATTACTGCTACCAAACGGGACTCCAGCTCACGGAACGCGCACCAGAAAACCGGTGAGACAGCTGAGTATCTTTCTAAATGGAGACCTATGTAGATTTTGATGAAAATTAAGACATAAAAAATCATTTTGTTGTTCGTGAAGAAAAATAAGTTGAAATTTTTACAAGTGACTGAAACAAAAAAAGTTATTTTTGAAGTTCTACATTGGCTAGGCGCACGCGCATATGTCAAAATACGCGTCTCCGAGCGAGCTAGTGATCCACGGTGTTTCTGAAATTTTCCCTGTTTTTGTTGTTGAAATTTGGTCAAAAAACTGAATTTTCGACTGAAAAATAAAATGAGTGAAACCGTAATTACTGCTACCAAACGGGACTCCAGCTCACGGAACGCGCACCAGAAAACCGGTGAGGCAGCTGAGTATCTTTCTAAATGGAGACCTATGTAAATTTTGATGAAAATTAAGACATAAAAAATCATTTATTTATTCGTGAAGAAAAATAAGTTGACATTTTTACAAGTGACTGAAAGAAAAAAAGTTATTTTTGAAGTTCTACATTGGCTAGGCGCACGCGCGACCTGTCAAAATACGCGTCTCCGAGCGAGCTAGTGATCCACGGTGTTTCTGAAATTTTCCCTGTTTTTATTGTTGAAATTTGGTCAAAAAACTTAATTTTCGACTAAAAAATAAAATGAGTGAAACCGCAATAGCTGCTACCAAACGGGACTCCAGCTCACGGAACGCGCACCAGAAAAACGGTGAGGCAGCTGAGTATCTTTCTAAATGGAGACTTATGTAGATTTTGATGAAAATTAAGACATAAAAAATCATTTATTTATTCGTGAAGAAAAATAAGTTGCCATTTTTACAAGTGACTGAAAGAAAAAAAGTTATTTTTGAAGTTCTACATTGGCTAGGCGCACGCGCAACCTGTCGAAATACGCGTCTCCGAGCGAGCTAGTGATCCACGGTGTTTCTGAAATTTTCTCTGTTTTTGTTGTTGAAATTTGGTCAAAAAACTTAATTTCTGACTAAAAAATAAAATGAGTGAAACCGCAATTACTGCTACCAAACGGGACTCCAGCTCACGGAACGCGCACCAGAAAACCGGTGAGGCAGCTGAGTATCTTTCTAAATGGAGACCTATGTAGATTTTGATGAAAAGTAAGACATAAAAAATCATTTATTTATTCGTGAAGAAAAATAAGTTGAAATTTTTACAAGTTACTGAAAGAAAAAAAGTTATTTTTGAAGTTCTACATTGGCTAGGCGCACGCGCATCATGTCAAAATACGCGTCTCCGAGCGAGCTAGTGATCCACGGTGTTTCTGAAATTTTCCCTGTTTTTGTTGTTGAAATTTGGTCAAAAAACTTAATTTTCGACTGAAAAATAAAATGAGTGAAACCGTAATTACTGCTACCAAACGGGACTCCAGCTCACGGAACGCGCACCAGAAAACCGGTGAGACAGCTGAGTATCTTTCTAAATGGAAACCTATGTAGATTTTGATGAAAATTAAGACATAAAAATTCATTTTGTTGTTCGTGAAGAAAAATAAGTTGAAATTTTTACAAGTGACTGAAAGAAAAAAAGTTATTTTTGAAGTTCTACATTGGCTAGGCGCACGCGCAACCTATCAAAATACGCGTCTCCGAGAGAGCTAGTGATCCACGGTGTTTCTGAAATTTTCCCTGTTTTTATTGTTGAAATTTGGTCAAAAAACTTAATTTTCGACTAAAAAATAAAATGAGTGAAACCGCAATTGCTGCTACCAAACGGGACTCCAGCTCACGGAACGCGCACCAGAAAACCGGTGAGACAGCTGAGTATCTTTCTAAATGGAGACCTATGTAGATTTTGATGAAAATTAAGACATAAAAAATCATTTTGTTGTTCGTGAAGAAAAATAAGTTGAAATTTTTACAAGTGACTGAAAGAAAAAAAGTTATTTTTGAAGTTCTACATTGGCTAGGCGCACGCGCAACCTATCAAAATACGCGTCTCCGAGAGAGCTAGTGATCCACGGTGTTTCTGAAATTTTCCCCGTTTTTGTTGTTGAAATTTGGTCAAAAAACTGAATTTTCGACTGAAAAATAAAATGAGTGAAACCATAATTACTGCTACCAAACGGGACTCCAGCTCACGGAACGCGCACCAGAAAACCGGTGAGGCAGCTGAGTATCTTTCTAAATGGAGACCTATGTAGATTTTGATGAAAATTAAGACATAAAAAATCATTTATTTATTCGTGAAGAAAAATAAGTTGACATTTTTACAAGTGACTGAAAGAAAAAAAGTTATTTTTGAAGTTCTACATTGGCTAGGCGCACGCGCGACCTGTCAAAATACGCGTCTCCGAGCGAGCTAGTGATCCACGGTGTTTCTGAAATTTTCCCTGTTTTTAATGTTGAAATTTGGTCAAAAAACTTAATTTTCGACTAAAAAATAAAATGAGTGAAACCGCAATAGCTGCTACCAAACGGGACTCCAGCTCACGGAACGCGCACCAGAAAAACGGTGAGGCAGCTGAGTATCTTTCTAAATGGAGACTTATGTAGATTTTGATGAAAATTAATACATAAAAAATCATTTATTTATTCGTGAAGAAAAATAAGTTGCCATTTTTACAAGTGACTGAAAGAAAAAAAGTTATTTTTGAAGTTCTACATTGGCTAGGCGCACGCGCAACCTGTCGAAATACGCGTCTCCGAGCGAGCTAGTGATCCACGGTGTTTCTGAAATTTTCTCTGTTTTTGTTGTTGAAATTTGGTCAAAAAACTTAATTTCTGACTAAAAAATAAAATGAGTGAAACCGCAATTACTGCTACCAAACGGGACTCCAGCTCACGGAACGCGCACCAGAAAACCGGTGAGGTAGCTGAGTATCTTTCTAAATGGAGACCTATGTAGATTTTGATGAAAAGTAAGACATAAAAAATCATTTATTTATTCGTGAAGAAAAATAAGTTGAAATTTTTACAAGTTACTGAAAGAAAAAAAGTTATTTTTGAAGTTCTACATTGGCTAGGCGCACGCGCATCATGTCAAAATACGCGTCTCCGAGCGAGCTAGTGATCCACGGTGTTTCTGAAATTTTCCCTGTTTTTGTTGTTGAAATTTGGTCAAAAAACTTAATTTTCGACTGAAAAATAAAATGAGTGAAACCGTAATTACTGCTACCAAACGGGACTCCAGCTCACGGAACGCGCACCAGAAAACCGGTGAGACAGCTGAGTATCTTTCTAAATGGAAACCTATGTAGATTTTGATGAAAATTAAGACATAAAAATTCATTTTGTTGTTCGTGAAGAAAAATAAGTTGAAATTTTTACAAGTGATTGAAAGAAAAAAAGTTATTTTTGAAGTTCTACATTGGCTAGGCGCACGCGCAACCTATCAAAATACGCGTCTCCGAGAGAGCTAGTGATCCACGGTGTTTCTGAAATTTTCCCTGTTTTTATTGTTGAAATTTGGTCAAAAAACTTAATTTTCGACTAAAAAATAAAATGAGTGAAACCGTAATTACTGCTACCAAACGGGACTCCAGCTCACGGAACGCGCACCAGAAAACCGGTGAGACAGCTGAGTATCTTTCTAAATGGAGACCTATGTAGATTTTGATGAAAATTAAGACATAAAAAATCATTTTGTTGTTCGTGAAGAAAAATAAGTTGAAATTTTTACAAGTGACTGAAAGAAAAAAAGTTATTTTTGAAGTTCTACATTGGCTAGGCGCACGCGCATATGTCAAAATACGCGTCTCCGAGCGAGCTAGTGATCCACGGTGTTTCTGAAATTTTCCCTGTTTTTGTTGTTGAAATTTGGTCAAAAAACTGAATTTTCGACTGAAAAATAAAATGAGTGAAACCGTAATTACTGCTACCAAACGGGACTCCAGCTCACGGAACGCGCACCAGAAAACCGGTGAGACAGCTGAGTATCTTTCTAAATGGAGACCTATGTAGATTTTGATGAAAATTAAGACATAAAAAATCATTTTGTTGTTCGTGAAGAAAAATAAGTTGAAATTTTTACAAGTGACTGAAAGAAAAAAAGTTATTTTTGAAGTTCTACATTGGCTAGGCGCACGCGCATATGTCAAAATACGCGTCTCCGAGCGAGCTAGTGATCCACGGTGTTTCTGAAATTTTCCCTGTTTTTGTTGTTGAAATTTGGTCAAAAAACTGAATTTTCGACTGAAAAATAAAATGAGTGAAACCGTAATTACTGCTACCAAACGGGACTCCAGCTCACGGAACGCGCACCAGAAAACCGGTGAGACAGCTGAGTATCTTTCTAAATGGAGACCTATGTAGATTTTGATGAAAATTAAGACATAAAAAATCATTTTGTTGTTCGTGAAGAAAAATAAGTTGAAATTTTTACAAGTGACTGAAAGAAAAAAAGTTATTTTTGAAGTTCTACATTGGCTAGGCGCACGCGCAACCTATCAAAATACGCGTCTCCGAGAGAGCTAGTGATCCACGGTGTTTCTGAAATTTTCCCTGTTTTTGTTGTTGAAATTTGGTCAAAAAACTGAATTTTCGACTGAAAAATAAAATGAGTGAAACCATAATTACTGCTACCAAACGGGACTCCAGCTCACGGAACGCGCACCAGAAAACCGGTGAGGCAGCTGAGTATCTTTCTAAATGGAGACCTATGTAGATTTTGATGAAAATTAAGACATAAAAAATCATTTATTTATTCGTGAAGAAAAATAAGTTGACATTTTTACAAGTGACTGAAAGAAAAAAAGTTATTTTTGAAGTTCTACATTGGCTAGGCGCACGCGCAACCTGTCAAAATACGCGTCTCCGAGAGAGCTAATGATCCACGGTGTTTCTGAAATTTTCCCTGTTTTTGTTGTTGAAATTTGGTCAAAAAACTTAATTTTCGACTAAAAAATAAAATGAGTGAAACCGCAATTACTGCTACCAAACGGGACTCCAGCTTACTGACAATGTAAATAGCGCCCTTGCTAAAGTAGTTCACTGGTTTAATGTTAATAACTTACTTCTAAACGAGAGAAAAACTAAATGCATTAAGTTTACGATACCTCATGTTAGACAAGTAGAAACTAGTGTTCTTATTAAGGGTGAAGAGTTGAAACCCGAAAACACCACAGTATTCTTAGGCATAACTTTGGATGCCAAGCTTCAATGGGGCCCCCATATAGATAAATTGTCAAAAAAACTAAGCTCTGCAGCATACGCCGTTAGAAAATATCGTAATTTAACTGATTTAGAGACAGCCCGTTTAGTATACTTTAGTTATTTTCATAGTGTGATGTCGTACGGTATTCTTTTGTGGGGAAATGCCGCCGATATTCAGACAATTTTTGTTTTACAAAAAAGGGCAATTCGTTCAATTTATAAACTAAGTCCCAGACACTCCCTCAGAGACAAATTTAAAGAGATTAATATAATGACTGCGCCTTCTCAGTATATTTATGAAAATCTTTTGTATGCACATAAAAATATTAATCTGTTTAAAAAATACAGTGATATCCATAACATAAATACTAGGAACAAACACAAATTTGTTGTTCCCACTACCAGACTCAAGAAAATAGGTAGCTCGTTTAAATGTCAAAGTATTCGTTTTTATAATAAACTTCCTAGCCACATTCAAGAACTAAGCCTTAATAAATTCAAATCTTTTATAAAGCGGAAATTATGCCAGAATGCCTATTATACTGTCAAAGGCTATATTGAGGACAAGAAGGCTTGGGATTGAGCTGCTCCAATAAGTTTACACAGATATTGTCGATGTTTAATTTGCTGTTAAACTTTTATTTTTGATTTTTTTAGATAAACAATGACATCTTTATATTTACTGTTTAAAGTATAAAATTGTTTTAATTTTTGAGAATGTGAGGACTATGTGAGTCATTGTTTTTTTGTTCTTTCAGTTGTTTTAATCACGGTCTGGCTGTTTGAGTACTTAACGCGGCCTACCCAAATGTCCTTTCTTTTGTATTGTTCGTGGAATCGTTGAGCTCCTTAGTTCTGAGTTGAGCTTCACCATGATTGACAAATACATGCACTGACTGGACAGGTCCACTCAAATCAGTGTGGTTCTTTCCTCAAAATACCATTTCAGACACCAGTCTACAGAGTCCTCATATGATCTGACCATGTTTATTCTCGGATTTTTACACTTTGACATGACGTGAAAATTTACTTTGTAAAGTATTATAATATTTTAATTATTGTGAATGTGAAGGCAGTGTGGATTTGTTGTTTTTTTTTGTTATCTCAATCTATTTTTAATTTTTAAAATTAGTTTAAATCATGGTCTGGCACTTTGAGCAATTTATGCGGCCTACCCCTAAATGTCCTTTCTTTGGTAATGTTCGTCGAATCGTTGAGCTCCATATGTGTTGTGTTGAGCTGCATGATTACTGACAAATGCGTGCACTGACTGGACAGGTCCACTCATTCTGTGTGGTTCTTTCCTCAAAAGACCATTTCAGACATCAATCCACATGGTCTTCACATGACCTGACCAAGATTATGTCTGGACTTTAAAAGAGACTGTGACCTCTGAGTTTGTTTTGGCGTTTCTTCTCAGAGTAGTCAGATAGGAAACGCCGATCTCATCTACTTTTAAAATAGTATTGACGTGTAAAAGTGTTTGTAAAAACCTACTTACAGAAATAAAATCATTTAGCTCACGGAACGCGCACCAGAAAACCGGTGAGGCAGCTAAGTATCTTTCTAAATGGAGACCTATGTAGATTTTGATGAAAAGTAAGACATAAAAAATCATTTATTTATTCGTGAAGAAAAATAAATTGACATTTTTACAAGTGACTGAAAGAAAAAAAGTTATTTTTGAAGTTCTACATTGGCTAGGCGCTCGCGCAACCTGTCAAAATACGCGTCTCCGAGAGAGCTAGTGATCCGCGGTGTTTCTGAAATTTTCCCTGTTTTTGTTGTTGAAATTTGGTCAAAAAACAGAATTTTCGACTGAAAAATAAAATGAGTGAAACCGTAATTACTGCTACCAAACGGGACTCCAGCTCACGGAACGCGCACCAGAATATCGGTGAGACAGCTGAGTATCTTTCTAAATGGAGACCTATGTAGATTTTGATGAAAATTAAGACATAAAAAATCATTTTGTTGTTCGTGAAGAAAAATAAGTTGAAATTTTTACAAGTGACTGAAAGGAAAAAAGTTATTTTTGAAGTTCTACATTGGCTAGGCGCACGCGCAACCTGTCAAAATACGCGTCTCCGAGCGAGCTAGTGATCCACGGTGTTTCTGAAATTTTCCCTGTTTTTGTTGTTGAAATTTGGTCAAAAAACTTAATTTTCGACAAAAAAATAAAATGAGTGAAACCGCAATTACTGCTACCAAACGGGACTCCAGCTCACGGAACGCGCACCAGAAAACCGGTGAGGCAGCTGAGTATCTTTCTAAATGGAGACCTATGTAGATTTTGATGAAAATTAAGACAAAAAATCATTTTGTTGTTCGTGAAGAAAAATAAGTTTAAATTTTTACAAGTGACTGAAAGAAAAAAATTAATTTTTGAAGTTCTACATTGGCTAGGCGCACGCGCAACATATCAAAATACGCGTCTCCGAGAGAGCTAGTGATCCATGGTGTTTCTGAAATTTTCCCTGTTTTTGTTGTTGAAATTTGGTCAAAAAACTGAATTTTCGACTGAAAAATAAAATGAGTGAAACCATAATTACTGCTACCAAACGGGACTCCAGCTCACGGAACGCGCACCAGAAAACCGGTGAGGCAGCTGAGTATCTTTCTAAATGGATACCTATGTAGATTGTGATGAAAAGTAAGACATAAAAAATCGTTTTGTTATTCGTGAAGTAAAATTAGTTGAAATTTTTACAAGTGACTGAAAGAAAAAAAGTTATTTTTGAAGTTCTACATTGGCAAGGCGCACGCGCAACCTGTCAAAATACGCGTCTCCGAGCGAGCTAGTGATCCACGGTGTTTCTGAAATTTTCCCTGTTTTTGTTGTTGAAATTTGGTCAAATAACTTAATTTTCGACTAAAAAATAAAATGAGTGAAACCGCAATTACTGCTACCAAACGGGACTCCAGCTCACGGAACGCGCACCAGAAAACCGGTGAGACAGCTGAGTATCTTTCTAAATGGATACCTATGTAGATTGTGATGAAAAGTAAGACATAAAAAATCGTTTTGTTATTCGTGAAGTAAAATTAGTTGAAATTTTTACAAGTGACTGAAAGAAAAAAAGTTATTTTTGAAGTTCTACATTGGCTAGGCGCACGCGCAACCTGTCAAAATACGCGTCTCCGAGCGAGCTAGTGATCCACGGTGTTTCTGAAATTTTCCCTGTTTTTGTTGTTGAAATTTGGTCAAATAACTTAATTTTCGACTAAAAAATAAAATGAGTGAAACCGCAATTACTGCTACCAAACGGGACTCCAGCTCACGGAACGCGCACCAGAAAACCGGTGAGGCAGCTGAGTATCTTTCTAAATGGAGACCTATGTAGATTTTGATGAAAATTAAGACATAAAAAATCATTTTGTTGTTCGTGAAGAAAAATAAGTTGAAATTTTTACAAGTGACTGAAAGAAAAAAAGTTATTTTTGAAGTTCTACATTGGCTAGGCGCACGCGAAACCTATCAAAATACGCGTCTCCGAGATAGCTAGTGATCCACGGTGTTTCTGAAATTTTCCCTGTTTTTGTTGTTGAAATTAGGTCAAAAAACTGAATTTTCGACTGAAAAATAAAATAAGTGAAACCGTAATTACTGCTACCAAATGGGACTCCAGCTCACGGAACGCGCACCAGAAAACCGGTGAGGCAGCTGAGTATATTTCTAAATGGAGACCTATGTAGATTTTGATGAAAATTAAGACATAAAAAATCATTTTGTTGTTCGTGAAGAAAAATAAGTTGAAATTTTTACAAGTGTCCGAAAGAAAAAAAGTTATTTTTGAAGTTCTACATTGGCTAGGCGCACGCGCAACCTATCAAAATACGCGTCTCCGAGAGAGCTAGTGATCCACGGTGTTTCTGAAATTTTCCCTGTTTTTGTTGTTGAAATTTGGTCAAAAAACTGAATTTTCGACTGAAAAATAAAATGAGTGAAACCATAATTACTGCTACCAAACGGGACTCCAAATTTTTAGGTTAGGTTAGTTATACATAGGCGAGGCGCACGCGCAACCTGTCAAAATACGCGTCTCCAAGTGAGCCAGTGATCCACAGTCTTTCTAAAATTTTCCCTGTTTTTGTTGTTGAAATTTGGTCAAAAAACTAACTTTTCGACTGAAAAATAAAATGAGTGAAACCGTAATTACTGCTACCAAACGGTACTCGAGCTCACGCAACGCGCACCGGAATACCGGTAAGGCAGCTGAGTATCTTTCTAAATGGAGACCTACGTAGATTTTGATTAAAAGTAAGACATAAAAATACATTTTGTTATTCGTGAAGAAAAATATTTTGAATTTTTTACAAGTTTCTGAAAGAAAAAAAAGTAAATTTTTGAAGTTCTACATAGGCGAGGCGCACGCGCAACCCGTCAAAATACGCGTCGCCGAGCGAGCTAGTGATCCACAGTGTTTCTGAAATTTTCCCTGTTTTTGTTGTTGAAATTTGGTCAAAAAACTAACTTTTCGACTGAAAAATAAAATGAGTGAAACCGTAATTACTGCTACCAAACGGGACTCCAGCTCACGGAACGCGCACCAGAAAACCGGTGAGGCAGCTGAGTATCTTTCTAAATGGAGACCTATGTAAATTTTGATGAAAATTAAGACATAAAAAATCATTTATTTATTCGTGAAGAAAAATAAGTTGACATTTTTACAAGTGACTGAAAGAAAAAAAGTTATTTTTGAAGTTCTACATTGGCTAGGCGCACGCGCGACCTGTCAAAATACGCGTCTCCGAGCGAGCTAGTGATCCACGGTGTTTCTGAAATTTTCCCTGTTTTTATTGTTGAAATTTGGTCAAAAAACTTAATTTTCGACTAAAAAATAAAATGAGTAAAACCGCAATAGCTGCTACCAAACGGGACTCCAGCTCACGGAACGCGCACCAGAAAAACGGTGAGGCAGCTGAGTATCTTTCTAAATGGAGACTTATGTAGATTTTGATGAAAATTAAGACATAAAAAATCATTTATTTATTCGTGAAGAAAAATAAGTTGCCATTTTTACAAGTGACTGAAAGAAAAAAAGTTATTTTTGAAGTTCTACATTGGCTAGGCGCACGCGAAACCTATCAAAATACGCGTCTCCGAGATAGCTAGTGATCCACGGTGTTTCTGAAATTTTCCCTGTTTTTGTTGTTGAAATTAGGTCAAAAAACTGAATTTTCGACTGAAAAATAAAATAAGTGAAACCGTAATTACTGCTACCAAACGGGACTCCAGCTCACGGAACGCGCACCAGAAAACCGGTGAGGCAGCTGAGTATATTTCTAAATGGAGACCTATGTAGATTTTGATGAAAATTAAGACATAAAAAATCATTTTGTTGTTCGTGAAGAAAAATAAGTTGAAATTTTTACAAGTGTCCGAAAGAAAAAAAGTTATTTTTGAAGTTCTACATTGGCTAGGCGCACGCGCAACCTATCAAAATACGCGTCTCCGAGAGAGCTAGTGATCCACGGTGTTTCTGAAATTTTCCCTGTTTTTGTTGTTGAAATTTGGTCAAAAAACTGAATTTTCGACTGAAAAATAAAATGAGTGAAACCATAATTACTGCTACCAAACGGGACTCCAAATTTTTAGGTTAGGTTAGTTATACATAGGCGAGGCGCACGCGCAACCTGTCAAAATACGCGTCTCCAAGTGAGCCAGTGATCCACAGTCTTTCTAAAATTTTCCCTGTTTTTGTTGTTGAAATTTGGTCAAAAAACTAACTTTTCGACTGAAAAATAAAATGAGTGAAACCGTAATTACTGCTACCAAACGGTACTCGAGCTCACGCAACGCGCACCGGAATACCGGTAAGGCAGCTGAGTATCTTTCTTAATGGAGACCTACGTAGATTTTGATTAAAAGTAAGACATAAAAATACATTTTGTTATTCGTGAAGAAAAATATTTTGAATTTTTTACAAGTTTCTGAAAGAAAAAAAAGTAAATTTTTGAAGTTCTACATAGGCGAGGCGCACGCGCAACCCGTCAAAATACGCGTCGCCGAGCGAGCTAGTGATCCACAGTGTTTCTGAAATTTTCCCTGTTTTTGTTGTTGAAATTTGGTCAAAAAACTAACTTTTCGACTGAAAAATAAAATGAGTGAAACCGTAATTACTGCTACCAAACGGGACTCCAGCTCACGGAACGCGCACCAGAAAACCGGTGAGGCAGCTGAGTATCTTTCTAAATGGAGACCTATGTAAATTTTGATGAAAATTAAGACATAAAAAATCATTTATTTATTCGTGAAGAAAAATAAGTTGACATTTTTACAAGTGACTGAAAGAAAAAAAGTTATTTTTGAAGTTCTACATTGGCTAGGCGCACGCGCGACCTGTCAAAATACGCGTCTCCGAGCGAGCTAGTGATCCACGGTGTTTCTGAAATTTTCCCTGTTTTTATTGTTGAAATTTGGTCAAAAAACTTAATTTTCGACTAAAAAATAAAATGAGTAAAACCGCAATAGCTGCTACCAAACGGGACTCCAGCTCACGGAACGCGCACCAGAAAAACGGTGAGGCAGCTGAGTATCTTTCTAAATGGAGACTTATGTAGATTTTGATGAAAATTAAGACATAAAAAATCATTTATTTATTCGTGAAGAAAAATAAGTTGCCATTTTTACAAGTGACTGAAAGAAAAAAAGTTATTTTTGAAGTTCTACATTGGCTAGGCGCACGCGCAACCTGTCGAAATACGCGTCTCCGAGCGAGCTAGTGATCCACGGTGTTTCTGAAATTTTCTCTGTTTTTGTTGTTGAAATTTGGTCAAAAAACTTAATTTCTGACTAAAAAATAAAATGAGTGAAACCGCAATTACTGCTACCAAACGGGACTCCAGCTCACGGAACGCGCACCAGAAAACCGGTGAGGCAGCTGAGTATCTTTCTAAATGGAGACCTATGTAGATTTTGATGAAAAGTAAGACATAAAAAATCATTTATTTATTCGTGAAGAAAAATAAGTTGAAATTTTTACAAGTTACTGAAAGAAAAAAAGTTATTTTTGAAGTTCTACATTGGCTAGGCGCACGCGCATCATGTCAAAATACGCGTCTCCGAGCGAGCTAGTGATCCACGGTGTTTCTGAAATTTTCCCTGTTTTTGTTGTTGAAATTTGGTCAAAAAACTTAATTTTCGACTGAAAAATAAAATGAGTGAAACCGTAATTACTGCTACCAAACGGGACTCCAGCTCACGGAACGCGCACCAGAAAACCGGTGAGACAGCTGAGTATCTTTCTAAATGGAAACCTATGTAGATTTTGATGAAAATTAAGACATAAAAATTCATTTTGTTGTTCGTGAAGAAAAATAAGTTGAAATTTTTACAAGTGACTGAAAGAAAAAAAGTTATTTTTGAAGTTCTACATTGGCTAGGCGCACGCGCAACCTATCAAAATACGCGTCTCCGAGAGAGCTAGTGATCCACGGTGTTTCTGAAATTTTCCCTGTTTTTGTTGTTGAAATTTGGTCAAAAAACTGAATTTTCGACTGAAAAATAAAATGAGTGAAACCGTAATTACTGCTACCAAACGGGACTCCAGCTCACGGAACGCGCACCAGAAAACCGGTGAGGCAGCTGAGTATCTTTCTAAATGGAGACCTATGTAGATTTTGATGAAAATTAAGACATAAAAAATCATTTATTTATTCGTGAAGAAAAATAAGTTGACATTTTTACAAGTGACTGAAAGAAAAAAAGTTATTTTTGAAGTTCTACATTGGCTAGGCGCACGCGCAACCTGTCAAAATACGCGTCTCCGAGAGAGCTAGTGATCCACGGTGTTTCTGAAATTTTCCCTGTTTTTGTTGTTGAAATTTGGTCAAAAAACTTAATTTTCGACTAAAAAATAAAATGAGTGAAACCGCAATTACTGCTACCAAACGGGACTCCAGCTTACTGACAATGTAAATAGCGCCCTTACTAAAGTAGTTAACTGGTTTAATGTTAATAACTTACTTCTAAACGAGAGAAAAACTAAATGCATTAAGTTTACGATACCTCATGTTAGACAAGTAGAAACTAGTGTTCTTATTAAGGGTGAAGAGTTGAAACCCGAAAACACCACAGTATTCTTAGGCATAACTTTGGATGCCAAGCTTCAATGGGGCCCCCATATAGATAAATTGTCAAAAAAACTAAGCTCTGCAGCATACGCCGTTAGAAAATATCGTAATTTAACTGATTTAGAGACAGCCCGTTTAGTATACTTTAGTTATTTTCATAGTGTGATGTCGTACGGTATTCTTTTGTGGGGAAATGCCGCCGATATTCAGACAATTTTTGTTTTACAAAAAAGGGCAATTCGTTCAATTTATAAACTAAGTCCCAGACACTCCCTCAGAGACAAATTTAAAGAGATTAATATAATGACTGTGCCTTCTCAGTATATTTATGAAAATCTTTTGTATGCACATAAAAATATTAATCTGTTTAAAAAATACAGTGATATCCATAACATAAATACTAGGAACAAACACAAATTTGTTGTTCCCACTACCAGACTCAAGAAAATAGGTAGCTCGTTTAAATGTCAAAGTATTCGTTTTTATAATAAACTTCCTAGCCACATTCAAGAACTAAGCCTTAATAAATTCAAATCTTTTATAAAGCGGAAATTATGCCAGAATGCCTATTATACTGTCAAAGGCTATATTGAGGACAAGAAGGCTTGGGATTGAGCTGCTCCAATAAGTTTACACAGATATTGTCGATGTTTAATTTGCTGTTAAACTTTTATTTTTGATTTTTTTAGATAAACAATGACATCTTTATATTTACTGTTTAAAGTATAAAATTGTTTTAATTTTTGAGAATGTGAGGACTATGTGAGTCATTGTTTTTTTGTTCTTTCAGTTGTTTTAATCACGGTCTGGCTGTTTGAGTACTTAACGCGGCCTACCCAAATGTCCTTTCTTTTGTATTGTTCGTGGAATCGTTGAGCTCCTTAGTTCTGAGTTGAGCTTCACCATGATTGACAAATACATGCACTGACTGGACAGGTCCACTCAAATCAGTGTGGTTCTTTCCTCAAAATACCATTTCAGACACCAGTCTACAGAGTCCTCATATGATCTGACCATGTTTATTCTCGGATTTTTACACTTTGACATGACGTGAAAATTTACTTTGTAAAGTATTATAATATTTTAATTATTGTGAATGTGAAGGCTGTGTGGATTTGTTGTTTTTTTTTGTTATCTCAATCTATTTTTAATTTTTAAAATTAGTTTAAATCATGGTCTGGCACTTTGAGCAATTTATGCGGCCTACCCCTAAATGTCCTTTCTTTGGTAATGTTCGTCGAATCGTTGAGCTCCATATGTGTTGTGTTGAGCTGCATGATTACTGACAAATGCGTGCACTGACTGGACAGGTCCACTCATTCTGTGTGGTTCTTTCCTCAAAAGACCATTTCAGACATCAATCCACATGGTCTTCACATGACCTGACCAAGATTATGTCTGGACTTTAAAAGAGACTGTGACCTCTGAGTTTGTTTTGGCGTTTCTTCTCAGAGTAGTCAGATAGGAAACGCCGATCTCATCTACTTTTAAAATAGTATTGACGTGTAAAAGTGTTTGTAAAAACCTACTTACAGAAATAAAATCATTTAGCTCACGGAACGCGCACCAGAAAACCGGTGAGGCAGCTAAGTATCTTTCTAAATGGAGACCTATGTAGATTTTGATGAAAAGTAAGACATAAAAAATCATTTATTTATTCGTGAAGAAAAATAAGTTGACATTTTTTACAAGTGACTGAAAGAAAAAAAGTTATTTTTGAAGTTCTACATTGGCTAGGCGCACGCGCAACCTGTCAAAATACGCGTCTCCGAGAGAGCTAGTGATCCGCGGTGTTTCTGAAATTTTCCCTGTTTTTGTTGTTGAAATTTGGTCAAAAAACAGAATTTTCGACTGAAAAATAAAATGAGTGAAACCGTAATTACTGCTACCAAACGGGACTCCAGCTCAAGGAACGTGCACCAGAAAACCGGTGAGGCAGCTGAGTATCTTTCTAAATGGAGACCTATTTGGATTTTGATGAAAAGTAAGACATAAAAAATCATTTTGTTGTTCGTGAAGAAAAATAAGTTGACATTTTTACAAGTGACTGAAAGAAAAAAAGTAATTTTTGAAGTTCTACATTGGCTAGGCGCACGCGCAACCTATCAAAATACGCGTCTCCGAGAGAGCTAGTGATCCACGGTGTTTCTGAAATTTTCCCTGTATTTGTTGTTGAAATTTGGACAAAAAACTGAATTTTCGACTGAAAAATAAAATGAGTGAAACCGTAATTACTGCTACCAAACGGGACTCCAGCTCACGGAACGCGCACCAGAAAACCGGTGAGGCAGCTGAGTATCTTTCTAAATGGAGACCTATGTAGATTTTGACCAACGTATCCAGAATGCCTGTGTTCGTTTTTGTGTTAATGTCCCGCGAAGAAGTCATGTTACTCCATACATTAACGAACTAAAATTATTAAAGATGGTTGCCAGGAGGAAGCTTCATTTAGCAAACTTGTTGTTTGGTATCATTACAACTCAAAAACCACATTATCTCTATGAAAAGCTAACTTGGAAACAAAATCATCTAAAGTACAGTCTTCGCTCCATGGTAAGCCCACTGTCGGTGCCAATGCACAGAACTACTGCATTCAGGGGTTCTTTCAAGTTTGCAGCCACACGCTGTTGGAATGATCTCCCACCACCAATGCGATGCCTGAAAACAATACAAGCCTTTAAACTCCAACTCAAAAAGATACTCATACATGAACAAATTTCCCTTCAACTTTAACCATGTACTTTGGTATGGGTCACTGTACCTCCGGGGTCATGGCTTGCAAAATTTGGTTGGGGATCTCCTAGTGCGTGTGATGCTTGGCATTCACTCTTCTGTCTGTGGGGCTGTATTATTATATGTTTTACACCACAGCTCTCAACCCTTACACTTAGGAATGCCTCCTTGTTTCTGTAAATTGCGGAAAATACCTAATTATTCAACTGTCACACTACGGCTTGTCAAGTTAGTTCCTTGAACATATAATTTATAATATTTCCTGCTTTATTTATCAATAATGCAAACAATTTTATTTCATTTATTTTAATGGTTTATTCTTTATAATCATGATGTTACATAGATAATTTTTCGTACTTACCATTTCGTCTTAAAATAACTGTTTCTCCGTTGTCACCGAGTTTGTCATCTGAATTTCTTTAAGTAACACACATTTCACAAACACTATTTTACAATAACCATACCAACATAGTCACCAAACACATTGTTTTGTTTTGAAATTCCATATTAAAATTGAATACGTAATACGCCATCTAATTATTACGTAATTACTACCTGTTCTATCAATAACAATAACAGTATGTCAAAACGTCAAACCTATTTTAAATGACAGCTGCGCGACAGATTATCAAAGGCTAACGGCGCGTGAGCTTTCAATGCCCGGAATGTTACAATTTTTATAAATATTGTTTATTTTATTTTGTTGAACACTTATCCAGTTATTATGTGTATGTTTTTTATTTTTTATTTTCATCTTAGCGTTTGCTACACTGGTCGACGTCATTCAACGCCGGCTGTCGCTGAAAACCAGCGCTGGGGCTCTGTCTCGCATAGGGTCGTAGCATTAAGCTGAGCGATGGCCGTTTTGCGTGGATGTGACGCATATTTTCCCCCGATTTGTTCTCTTTGGTGTTTTTGTTCGATCACTGCGTCATGTTTACCGTAAATAAACGTTATTTTCTTTCTTTCTTTCTTGATGAAAAGTAAGACATAAAAAATCATTTATTTATTCGTGAAGAAAAATAAGTTGACATTTTTACAAGTGACTGAAAGAAAAAAAGTTATTTTTGAAGTTCTACATTGGCTAGGCGCACGCGCAACCTGTCAAAATACGCGTCTCCGAGCGAGCTAGTGATCCACGGTGTTTCTGAAATTTTCCCTGTTTTTGTTGTTGAAATTTGGTCAAAAAACTTAATTTTCGACTGAAAAATAAAATTAGTGAAACCGTAATTACTGCTACCAAACGGGACTCCATCTCACGGAACGCGCACCAGAAAACCGGTGAGACAGCTGAGTATCTTTCTAAATGGAGACTTATGTAGACTTTGATGAAAATTAAGACATAAAAAATCATTTTGTTGTTCGTGAAGAAAAATAAGTTGAAATTTTTACAAGTTACTGAAAGAAAAAAAGTTATTTTTGAAGTTCTACATTGGCTAGGCGCACGCGCATCATGTCAAAATACGCGTCTCCGAGCGAGCTAGTGATCCACGGTGTTTCTGAAATTTTCCCTGTTTTTGTTGTTGAAATTTGGTCAAAAAACTGAATTTTCGACTGAAAAATAAAATGAGTGAAACCGTAATTACTGCTACCAAACGGGACTCCAGCTCACGGAACGCGCACCAGAAAACCGGTGAGACAGCTGAGTATCTTTCTAAATGGAGACCTATGTAGATTTTGATGAAAATTAAGACATAAAAAATCATTTTGTTGTTCGTGAAGAAAAATAAGTTGAAATTTTTACAAGTGACTGAAACAAAAAAAGTTATTTTTGAAGTTCTACATTGGCTAGGCGCACGCGCATATGTCAAAATACGCGTCTCCGAGCGAGCTAGTGATCCACGGTGTTTCTGAAATTTTCCCTGTTTTTGTTGTTGAAATTTGGTCAAAAAACTGAATTTTCGACTGAAAAATAAAATGAGTGAAACCGTAATTACTGCTACCAAACGGGACTCCAGCTCACGGAACGCGCACCAGAAAACCGGTGAGGCAGCTGAGTATCTTTCTAAATGGAGACCTATGTAAATTTTGATGAAAATTAAGACATAAAAAATCATTTATTTATTCGTGAAGAAAAATAAGTTGACATTTTTACAAGTGACTGAAAGAAAAAAAGTTATTTTTGAAGTTCTACATTGGCTAGGCGCACGCGCGACCTGTCAAAATACGCGTCTCCGAGCGAGCTAGTGATCCACGGTGTTTCTGAAATTTTCCCTGTTTTTATTGTTGAAATTTGGTCAAAAAACTTAATTTTCGACTAAAAAATAAAATGAGTGAAACCGCAATAGCTGCTACCAAACGGGACTCCAGCTCACGGAACGCGCACCAGAAAAACGGTGAGGCAGCTGAGTATCTTTCTAAATGGAGACTTATGTAGATTTTGATGAAAATTAAGACATAAAAAATCATTTATTTATTCGTGAAGAAAAATAAGTTGCCATTTTTACAAGTGACTGAAAGAAAAAAAGTTATTTTTGAAGTTCTACATTGGCTAGGCGCACGCGCAACCTGTCGAAATACGCGTCTCCGAGCGAGCTAGTGATCCACGGTGTTTCTGAAATTTTCTCTGTTTTTGTTGTTGAAATTTGGTCAAAAAACTTAATTTCTGACTAAAAAATAAAATGAGTGAAACCGCAATTACTGCTACCAAACGGGACTCCAGCTCACGGAACGCGCACCAGAAAACCGGTGAGGCAGCTGAGTATCTTTCTAAATGGAGACCTATGTAGATTTTGATGAAAAGTAAGACATAAAAAATCATTTATTTATTCGTGAAGAAAAATAAGTTGAAATTTTTACAAGTTACTGAAAGAAAAAAAGTTATTTTTGAAGTTCTACATTGGCTAGGCGCACGCGCATCATGTCAAAATACGCGTCTCCGAGCGAGCTAGTGATCCACGGTGTTTCTGAAATTTTCCCTGTTTTTGTTGTTGAAATTTGGTCAAAAAACTTAATTTTCGACTGAAAAATAAAATGAGTGAAACCGTAATTACTGCTACCAAACGGGACTCCAGCTCACGGAACGCGCACCAGAAAACCGGTGAGACAGCTGAGTATCTTTCTAAATGGAAACCTATGTAGATTTTGATGAAAATTAAGACATAAAAATTCATTTTGTTGTTCGTGAAGAAAAATAAGTTGAAATTTTTACAAGTGACTGAAAGAAAAAAAGTTATTTTTGAAGTTCTACATTGGCTAGGCGCACGCGCAACCTATCAAAATACGCGTCTCCGAGAGAGCTAGTGATCCACGGTGTTTCTGAAATTTTCCCTGTTTTTATTGTTGAAATTTGGTCAAAAAACTTAATTTTCGACTAAAAAATAAAATGAGTGAAACCGCAATTGCTGCTACCAAACGGGACTCCAGCTCACGGAACGCGCACCAGAAAACCGGTGAGACAGCTGAGTATCTTTCTAAATGGAGACCTATGTAGATTTTGATGAAAATTAAGACATAAAATATCATTTATTTATTCGTGAAGAAAAATAAGTTGACATTTTTACAAGTGACTGAAAGAAAAAAAGTTATTTTTGAAGTTCTACATTGGCTAGGCGCACGCGCAACCTGTCAAAATACGCGTCTCCGAGAGAGCTAGTGATCCACGGTGTTTCTGAAATTTTCCCTGGTTTTGTTGTTGAAATTTGGTCAAAAAACTTAATTTTCGACTAAAAAATAAAATGAGTGAAACCGCAATTACTGCTACCAAACGGGACTCCAGCTTACTGACAATGTAAATAGCGCCCTTGCTAAAGTAGTTAACTGGTTTAATGTTAATAACTTACTTCTAAACGAGAGAAAAACTAAATGCATTAAGTTTACGATACCTCATGTTAGACAAGTAGAAACTAGTGTTCTTATTAAGGGTGAAGAGTTGAAACCCGAAAACACCACAGTATTCTTAGGCATAACTTTGGATGCCAAGCTTCAATGGGGCCCCCATATAGATAAATTGTCAAAAAAACTAAGCTCTGCAGCATACGCCGTTAGAAAATATCGTAATTTAACTGATTTAGAGACAGCCCGTTTAGTATACTTTAGTTATTTTCATAGTGTGATGTCGTACGGTATTCTTTTGTGGGGAAATGCCGCCGACATTCAGACAATTTTTGTTTTACAAAAAAGGGCAATTCGTTCAATTTATAAACTAAGTCCCAGACACTCCCTCAGAGACAAATTTAAAGAGATTAATATAATGACTGTGCCTTCTCAGTATATTTATGAAAATCTTTTGTATGCACATAAAAATATTAATCTGTTTAAAAAATACAGTGATATCCATAACATAAATACTAGGAACAAACACAAATTTGTTGTTCCCACTACCAGACTCAAGAAAATAGGTAGCTCGTTTAAATGTCAAAGTATTCGTTTTTATAATAAACTTCCTAGCCACATTCAAGAACTAAGCCTTAATAAATTCAAATCTTTTATAAAGCGGAAATTATGCCAGAATGCCTATTATACTGTCAAAGGCTATATTGAGGACAAGAAGGCTTGGGATTGAGCTGCTCCAATAAGTTTATACAGATATTGTCGATGTTTAATTTGCTGTTAAACTTTTATTTTTGATTTTTTTAGATAAACAATGACATCTTTATATTTACTGTTTAAAGTATAAAATTGTTTTAATTTTTGAGAATGTGAGGACTATGTGAGTCATTGTTTTTTTGTTCTTTCAGTTGTTTTAATCACGGTCTGGCTGTTTGAGTACTTAACGCGGCCTACCCAAATGTCCTTTCTTTTGTATTGTTCGTGGAATCGTTGAGCTCCTTAGTTCTGAGTTGAGCTTCACCATGATTGACAAATACATGCACTGACTGGACAGGTCCACTCAAATCAGTGTGGTTCTTTCCTCAAAATACCATTTCAGACACCAGTCTACAGAGTCCTCATATGATCTGACCATGTTTATTCTCGGATTTTTACACTTTGACATGACGTGAAAATTTACTTTGTAAAGTATTATAATATTTTAATTATTGTGAATGTGAAGGCAGTGTGGATTTGTTGTTTTTTTTTGTTATCTCAATCTATTTTTAATTTTTAAAATTAGTTTAAATCATGGTCTGGCACTTTGAGCAATTTATGCGGCCTACCCCTAAATGTCCTTTCTTTGGTAATGTTCGTCGAATCGTTGAGCTCCATATGTGTTGTGTTGAGCTGCATGATTACTGACAAATGCGTGCACTGACTGGACAGGTCCACTCATTCTGTGTGGTTCTTTCCTCAAAAGACCATTTCAGACATCAATCCACATGGTCTTCACATGACCTGACCAAGATTATGTCTGGACTTTAAAAGAGACTGTGACCTCTGAGTTTGTTTTGGCGTTTCTTCTCAGAGTAGTCAGATAGGAAACGCCGATCTCATCTACTTTTAAAATAGTATTGACGTGTAAAAGTGTTTGTAAAAACCTACTTACAGAAATAAAATCATTTAGCTCACGGAACGCGCACCAGAAAACCGGTGAGGCAGCTAAGTATCTTTCTAAATGGAGACCTATGTAGATTTTGATGAAAAGTAAGACATAAAAAATCATTTATTTATTCGTGAAGAAAAATAAGTTGACATTTTTTACAAGTGACTGAAAGAAAAAAAGTTATTTTTGAAGTTCTACATTGGCTAGGCGCACGCGCAACCTGTCAAAATACGCGTCTCCGAGAGAGCTAGTGATCCGCGGTGTTTCTGAAATTTTCCCTGTTTTTGTTGTTGAAATTTGGTCAAAAAACAGAATTTTCGACTGAAAAATAAAATGAGTGAAACCGTAATTACTGCTACCAAACGGGACTCCAGCTCAAGGAACGTGCACCAGAAAACCGGTGAGGCAGCTGAGTATCTTTCTAAATGGAGACCTATTTGGATTTTGATGAAAAGTAAGACATAAAAAATCATTTTGTTGTTCGTGAAGAAAAATAAGTTGACATTTTTACAAGTGACTGAAAGAAAAAAAGTAATTTTTGAAGTTCTACATTGGCTAGGCGCACGCGCAACCTATCAAAATACGCGTCTCCGAGAGAGCTAGTGATCCACGGTGTTTCTGAAATTTTCCCTGTATTTGTTGTTGAAATTTGGACAAAAAACTGAATTTTCGACTGAAAAATAAAATGAGTGAAACCGTAATTACTGCTACCAAACGGGACTCCAGCTCACGGAACGCGCACCAGAAAACCGGTGAGGCAGCTGAGTATCTTTCTAAATGGAGACCTATGTAGATTTTGACCAACGTATCCAGAATGCCTGTGTTCGTTTTTGTGTTAATGTCCCGCGAAGAAGTCATGTTACTCCATACATTAACGAACTAAAATTATTAAAGATGGTTGCCAGGAGGAAGCTTCATTTAGCAAACTTGTTGTTTGGTATCATTACAACTCAAAAACCACATTATCTCTATGAAAAGCTAACTTGGAAACAAAATCATCTAAAGTACAGTCTTCGCTCCATGGTAAGCCCACTGTCGGTGCCAATGCACAGAACTACTGCATTCAGGGGTTCTTTCAAGTTTGCAGCCACACGCTGTTGGAATGATCTCCCACCACCAATGCGATGCCTGAAAACAATACAAGCCTTTAAACTCCAACTCAAAAAGATACTCATACATGAACAAATTTCCCTTCAACTTTAACCATGTACTTTGGTATGGGTCACTGTACCTCCGGGGTCATGGCTTGCAAAATTTGGTTGGGGATCTCCTAGTGCGTGTGATGCTTGGCATTCACTCTTCTGTCTGTGGGGCTGTATTATTATATGTTTTACACCACAGCTCTCAACCCTTACACTTAGGAATGCCTCCTTGTTTCTGTAAATTGCGGAAAATACCTAATTATTCAACTGTCACACTACGGCTTGTCAAGTTAGTTCCTTGAACATATAATTTATAATATTTCCTGCTTTATTTATCAATAATGCAAACAATTTTATTTCATTTATTTTAATGGTTTATTCTTTATAATCATGATGTTACATAGATAATTTTTCGTACTTACCATTTCGTCTTAAAATAACTGTTTCTCCGTTGTCACCGAGTTTGTCATCTGAATTTCTTTAAGTAACACACATTTCACAAACACTATTTTACAATAACCATACCAACATAGTCACCAAACACATTGTTTTGTTTTGAAATTCCATATTAAAATTGAATACGTAATACGCCATCTAATTATTACGTAATTACTACCTGTTCTATCAATAACAATAACAGTATGTCAAAACGTCAAACCTATTTTAAATGACAGCTGCGCGACAGATTATCAAAGGCTAACGGCGCGTGAGCTTTCAATGCCCGGAATGTTACAATTTTTATAAATATTGTTTATTTTATTTTGTTGAACACTTATCCAGTTATTATGTGTATGTTTTTTATTTTTTATTTTCATCTTAGCGTTTGCTACACTGGTCGACGTCATTCAACGCCGGCTGTCGCTGAAAACCAGCGCTGGGGCTCTGTCTCGCATAGGGTCGTAGCATTAAGCTGAGCGATGGCCGTTTTGCGTGGATGTGACGCATATTTTCCCCCGATTTGTTCTCTTTGGTGTTTTTGTTCGATCACTGCGTCATGTTTACCGTAAATAAACGTTATTTTCTTTCTTTCTTTCTTGATGAAAAGTAAGACATAAAAAATCATTTATTTATTCGTGAAGAAAAATAAGTTGACATTTTTACAAGTGACTGAAAGAAAAAAAGTTATTTTTGAAGTTCTACATTGGCTAGGCGCACGCGCAACCTGTCAAAATACGCGTCTCCGAGCGAGCTAGTGATCCACGGTGTTTCTGAAATTTTCCCTGTTTTTGTTGTTGAAATTTGGTCAAAAAACTTAATTTTCGACTGAAAAATAAAATTAGTGAAACCGTAATTACTGCTACCAAACGGGACTCCATCTCACGGAACGCGCACCAGAAAACCGGTGAGACAGCTGAGTATCTTTCTAAATGGAGACTTATGTAGACTTTGATGAAAATTAAGACATAAAAAATCATTTTGTTGTTCGTGAAGAAAAATAAGTTGAAATTTTTACAAGTTACTGAAAGAAAAAAAGTTATTTTTGAAGTTCTACATTGGCTAGGCGCACGCGCATCATGTCAAAATACGCGTCTCCGAGCGAGCTAGTGATCCACGGTGTTTCTGAAATTTTCCCTGTTTTTGTTGTTGAAATTTGGTCAAAAAACTGAATTTTCGACTGAAAAATAAAATGAGTGAAACCGTAATTACTGCTACCAAACGGGACTCCAGCTCACGGAACGCGCACCAGAAAACCGGTGAGACAGCTGAGTATCTTTCTAAATGGAGACCTATGTAGATTTTGATGAAAATTAAGACATAAAAAATCATTTTGTTGTTCGTGAAGAAAAATAAGTTGAAATTTTTACAAGTGACTGAAACAAAAAAAGTTATTTTTGAAGT
This sequence comes from Dasypolia templi, assembly GCA_963555695.1. Lineage (NCBI taxonomy): Eukaryota > Metazoa > Arthropoda > Insecta > Lepidoptera > Noctuidae > Dasypolia > Dasypolia templi. Next base: position 28,553,365 of record OY743150.1, read on the forward strand.
TCTACATTGGCTAGGCGCACGCGCATATGTCAAAATACGCGTCTCCGAGCGAGCTAGTGATCCACGGTGTTTCTGAAATTTTCCCTGTTTTTGTTGTTGAAATTTGGTCAAAAAACTGAATTTTCGACTGAAAAATAAAATGAGTGAAACCGTAATTACTGCTACCAAACGGGACTCCAGCTCACGGAACGCGCACCAGAAAACCGGTGAGGCAGCTGAGTATCTTTCTAAATGGAGACCTATGTAAATTTTGATGAAAATTAAGACATAAAAAATCATTTATTTATTCGTGAAGAAAAATAAGTTGACATTTTTACAAGTGACTGAAAGAAAAAAAGTTATTTTTGAAGTTCTACATTGGCTAGGCGCACGCGCGACCTGTCAAAATACGCGTCTCCGAGCGAGCTAGTGATCCACGGTGTTTCTGAAATTTTCCCTGTTTTTATTGTTGAAATTTGGTCAAAAAACTTAATTTTCGACTAAAAAATAAAATGAGTGAAACCGCAATAGCTGCTACCAAACGGGACTCCAGCTCACGGAACGCGCACCAGAAAAACGGTGAGGCAGCTGAGTATCTTTCTAAATGGAGACTTATGTAGATTTTGATGAAAATTAAGACATAAAAAATCATTTATTTATTCGTGAAGAAAAATAAGTTGCCATTTTTACAAGTGACTGAAAGAAAAAAAGTTATTTTTGAAGTTCTACATTGGCTAGGCGCACGCGCAACCTGTCGAAATACGCGTCTCCGAGCGAGCTAGTGATCCACGGTGTTTCTGAAATTTTCTCTGTTTTTGTTGTTGAAATTTGGTCAAAAAACTTAATTTCTGACTAAAAAATAAAATGAGTGAAACCGCAATTACTGCTACCAAACGGGACTCCAGCTCACGGAACGCGCACCAGAAAACCGGTGAGGCAGCTGAGTATCTTTCTAAATGGAGACCTATGTAGATTTTGATGAAAAGTAAGACATAAAAAATCATTTATTTATTCGTGAAGAAAAATAAGTTGAAATTTTTACAAGTTACTGAAAGAAAAAAAGTTATTTTTGAAGTTCTACATTGGCTAGGCGCACGCGCATCATGTCAAAATACGCGTCTCCGAGCGAGCTAGTGATCCACGGTGTTTCTGAAATTTTCCCTGTTTTTGTTGTTGAAATTTGGTCAAAAAACTTAATTTTCGACTGAAAAATAAAATGAGTGAAACCGTAATTACTGCTACCAAACGGGACTCCAGCTCACGGAACGCGCACCAGAAAACCGGTGAGACAGCTGAGTATCTTTCTAAATGGAAACCTATGTAGATTTTGATGAAAATTAAGACATAAAAATTCATTTTGTTGTTCGTGAAGAAAAATAAGTTGAAATTTTTACAAGTGACTGAAAGAAAAAAAGTTATTTTTGAAGTTCTACATTGGCTAGGCGCACGCGCAACCTATCAAAATACGCGTCTCCGAGAGAGCTAGTGATCCACGGTGTTTCTGAAATTTTCCCTGTTTTTATTGTTGAAATTTGGTCAAAAAACTTAATTTTCGACTAAAAAATAAAATGAGTGAAACCGCAATTGCTGCTACCAAACGGGACTCCAGCTCACGGAACGCGCACCAGAAAACCGGTGAGACAGCTGAGTATCTTTCTAAATGGAGACCTATGTAGATTTTGATGAAAATTAAGACATAAAATATCATTTATTTATTCGTGAAGAAAAATAAGTTGACATTTTTACAAGTGACTGAAAGAAAAAAAGTTATTTTTGAAGTTCTACATTGGCTAGGCGCACGCGCAACCTGTCAAAATACGCGTCTCCGAGAGAGCTAGTGATCCACGGTGTTTCTGAAATTTTCCCTGGTTTTGTTGTTGAAATTTGGTCAAAAAACTTAATTTTCGACTAAAAAATAAAATGAGTGAAACCGCAATTACTGCTACCAAACGGGACTCCAGCTTACTGACAATGTAAATAGCGCCCTTGCTAAAGTAGTTAACTGGTTTAATGTTAATAACTTACTTCTAAACGAGAGAAAAACTAAATGCATTAAGTTTACGATACCTCATGTTAGACAAGTAGAAACTAGTGTTCTTATTAAGGGTGAAGAGTTGAAACCCGAAAACACCACAGTATTCTTAGGCATAACTTTGGATGCCAAGCTTCAATGGGGCCCCCATATAGATAAATTGTCAAAAAAACTAAGCTCTGCAGCATACGCCGTTAGAAAATATCGTAATTTAACTGATTTAGAGACAGCCCGTTTAGTATACTTTAGTTATTTTCATAGTGTGATGTCGTACGGTATTCTTTTGTGGGGAAATGCCGCCGACATTCAGACAATTTTTGTTTTACAAAAAAGGGCAATTCGTTCAATTTATAAACTAAGTCCCAGACACTCCCTCAGAGACAAATTTAAAGAGATTAATATAATGACTGTGCCTTCTCAGTATATTTATGAAAATCTTTTGTATGCACATAAAAATATTAATCTGTTTAAAAAATACAGTGATATCCATAACATAAATACTAGGAACAAACACAAATTTGTTGTTCCCACTACCAGACTCAAGAAAATAGGTAGCTCGTTTAAATGTCAAAGTATTCGTTTTTATAATAAACTTCCTAGCCACATTCAAGAACTAAGCCTTAATAAATTCAAATCTTTTATAAAGCGGAAATTATGCCAGAATGCCTATTATACTGTCAAAGGCTATATTGAGGACAAGAAGGCTTGGGATTGAGCTGCTCCAATAAGTTTACACAGATATTGTCGATGTTTAATTTGCTGTTAAACTTTTATTTTTGATTTTTTTAGATAAACAATGACATCTTTATATTTACTGTTTAAAGTATAAAATTGTTTTAATTTTTGAGAATGTGAGGACTATGTGAGTCATTGTTTTTTTGTTCTTTCAGTTGTTTTAATCACGGTCTGGCTGTTTGAGTACTTAACGCGGCCTACCCAAATGTCCTTTCTTTTGTATTGTTCGTGGAATCGTTGAGCTCCTTAGTTCTGAGTTGAGCTTCACCATGATTGACAAATACATGCACTGACTGGACAGGTCCACTCAAATCAGTGTGGTTCTTTCCTCAAAATACCATTTCAGACACCAGTCTACAGAGTCCTCATATGATCTGACCATGTTTATTCTCGGATTTTTACACTTTGACATGACGTGAAAATTTACTTTGTAAAGTATTATAATATTTTAATTATTGTGAATGTGAAGGCAGTGTGGATTTGTTGTTTTTTTTTGTTATCTCAATCTATTTTTAATTTTTAAAATTAGTTTAAATCATGGTCTGGCACTTTGAGCAATTTATGCGGCCTACCCCTAAATGTCCTTTCTTTGGTAATGTTCGTCGAATCGTTGAGCTCCATATGTGTTGTGTTGAGCTGCATGATTACTGACAAATGCGTGCACTGACTGGACAGGTCCACTCATTCTGTGTGGTTCTTTCCTCAAAAGACCATTTCAGACATCAATCCACATGGTCTTCACATGACCTGACCAAGATTATGTCTGGACTTTAAAAGAGACTGTGACCTCTGAGTTTGTTTTGGCGTTTCTTCTCAGAGTAGTCAGATAGGAAACGCCGATCTCATCTACTTTTAAAATAGTATTGACGTGTAAAAGTGTTTGTAAAAACCTACTTACAGAAATAAAATCATTTAGCTCACGGAACGCGCACCAGAAAACCGGTGAGGCAGCTAAGTATCTTTCTAAATGGAGACCTATGTAGATTTTGATGAAAAGTAAGACATAAAAAATCATTTATTTATTCGTGAAGAAAAATAAATTGACATTTTTACAAGTGACTGAAAGAAAAAAAGTTATTTTTGAAGTTCTACATTGGCTAGGCGCTCGCGCAACCTGTCAAAATACGCGTCTCCGAGAGAGCTAGTGATCCGCGGTGTTTCTGAAATTTTCCCTGTTTTTGTTGTTGAAATTTGGTCAAAAAACAGAATTTTCGACTGAAAAATAAAATGAGTGAAACCGTAATTACTGCTACCAAACGGGACTCCAGCTCACGGAACGCGCACCAGAATATCGGTGAGACAGCTGAGTATCTTTCTAAATGGAGACCTATGTAGATTTTGATGAAAATTAAGACATAAAAAATCATTTTGTTGTTCGTGAAGAAAAATAAGTTGAAATTTTTACAAGTGACTGAAAGGAAAAAAGTTATTTTTGAAGTTCTACATTGGCTAGGCGCACGCGCAACCTGTCAAAATACGCGTCTCCGAGCGAGCTAGTGATCCACGGTGTTTCTGAAATTTTCCCTGTTTTTGTTGTTGAAATTTGGTCAAAAAACTTAATTTTCGACAAAAAAATAAAATGAGTGAAACCGCAATTACTGCTACCAAACGGGACTCCAGCTCACGGAACGCGCACCAGAAAACCGGTGAGGCAGCTGAGTATCTTTCTAAATGGAGACCTATGTAGATTTTGATGAAAATTAAGACAAAAAATCATTTTGTTGTTCGTGAAGAAAAATAAGTTTAAATTTTTACAAGTGACTGAAAGAAAAAAATTAATTTTTGAAGTTCTACATTGGCTAGGCGCACGCGCAACCTATCAAAATACGCGTCTCCGAGAGAGCTAGTGATCCACGGTGCTCTGAAATTTTCCCTGTTTTTGTTGTTGAAATTTGGTCAAAAAACTGAATTCTCGACTGAAAAATAAAATGAGTGAAACCGTAATTACTGCTACCAAACGGGACTCCAGCTCACGGAACGCGCACCAGAAAACCGGTGAGGCAGCTGAGTATCTTTCTAAATGGAGACCTATGTAGATTTTGATGAAAATTAGGACATAAAAAATCATTTTGTTGTTCGTGAAGAAAAATAAGTTGAAATTTTTACAAGTGACTGAAAGAAAAAAAGTTATTTTTGAAGTTCTACATTGGCTAGGCGCACGCGCAACATATCAAAATACGCGTCTCCGAGAGAGCTAGTGATCCATGGTGTTTCTGAAATTTTCCCTGTTTTTGTTGTTGAAATTTGGTCAAAAAACTGAATTTTCGACTGAAAAATAAAATGAGTGAAACCATAATTACTGCTACCAAACGGGACTCCAAATTTTTAGGTTAGGTTAGTTATACATAGGCGAGGCGCACGCGCAACCTGTCAAAATACGCGTCTCCAAGTGAGCCAGTGATCCACAGTCTTTCTAAAATTTTCCCTGTTTTTGTTGTTGAAATTTGGTCAAAAAACTAACTTTTCGACTGAAAAATAAAATGAGTGAAACCGTAATTACTGCTACCAAACGGTACTCGAGCTCACGCAACGCGCACCGGAATACCGGTAAGGCAGCTGAGTATCTTTCTAAATGGAGACCTACGTAGATTTTGATTAAAAGTAAGACATAAAAATACATTTTGTTATTCGTGAACAAAAATATTTTGAATTTTTTACAAGTTTCTGAAAGAAAAAAAAGTAAATTTTTGAAGTTCTACATAGGCGAGGCGCACGCGCAACCCGTCAAAATACGCGTCGCCGAGCGAGCTAGTGATCCACAGTGTTTCTGAAATTTTCCCTGTTTTTGTTGTTGAAATTTGGTCAAAAAACTAACTTTTCGACTGAAAAATAAAATGAGTGAAACCGTAATTACTGCTACCAAACGGTACTCGAGCTCACGCAACGCGCACCAGAATACCGGTAAGGCAGCTGAGTATCTTTCTAAATGGATACCTACGTAGATTTTGATGAAAAGTAAGACATAAAAATTCATTTTGTTATTCGTGAAGAAAAATATTTTGAAATTTTTACAAGTTTCCGAAAGAAAAAAAAGGATATTTTTGAAGTTATACATAGGCGAGGCGCACGCGCAACCTGTCAAAATACGCGTCTCCGAGTGAGCCAGTGATCCACAGTCTTTCTTAAATTTTCCCTGTTTTTGTTGTTGAAATTTGGTCAAAAAACTAACTTTTCGACTGAAAAATAAAATGAGTGAAACCGTAATTACTGCTACCAAACGGAACTCGAGCTCACGCAACGCGCACCGGAATACCGGTAAGGCAGCTGAGTATCTTTCTAAATGGAGACCTACGTAGATTTTGATGAAAAGTAAGACATAAAAATAGATTTTGTTATTCGTGAAGAAAAATATTTTTAAATTTTTACAAGTTTCCGAAAGAAAAAAAAGGATATTTTAGAAGTTCTACATAGGCGAGGCGCACGCGCAACCCGTCAAAATACGCGTCGCCGAGCGAGCTAGTGATCCACAGTCTTTCTAAAATTTTCCCTGTTTTTGTTGTTGAAATTTGGTTAAAAACTTACTTTTCGACTGAAAAATAAAATGAGTGAAACCGTAATTACTGCTACCAAACGGTACTCGAGCTCACGCAACGCGCACCGGAATACCGGTAAGGCAGCTGAGTATCTTTCTAAATGGAGACCTACGTAGATTTTGATGAAAAGTAAGACATAAAAATACATTTTGTTATTCGTGAAGAAAAATATTTTGAATTTTTTACAAGTTTCTGAAAGAAAAAAAAGTAAATTTTAGAAGTTCTACATAGGGGAGGCGCACGCGCAACCCGTCAAAATACGCGTCGCCGAGCGAGCTAGTGATCCACAGTGTTTCTGAAATTTTCCCTGTTTTTGTTGTTGAAATTTGGTCAAAAAACTAACTTTTCGACTGAAAAATAAAATGAGTGAAACCGTAATTACTGCTACCAAACGGTACTCGAGCTCACGCAACGCGCACCAGAATACCGGTAAGGCAGCTGAGTATCTTTCTAAATGGATACCTACGTAGATTTTGATGAAAAGTAAGACATAAAAATTCATTTTGTTATTCGTGAAGAAAAATATTTTGAAATTTTTACAAGTTTCCGAAAGAAAAAAAAGGATATTTTTGAAGTTATACATAGGCGAGGCGCACGCGCAACCTGTCAAAATACGCGTCTCCGAGTGAGCCAGTGATCCACAGTCTTTCTTAAATTTTCCCTGTTTTTGTTGTTGAAATTTGGTCAAAAAACTAACTTTTCGACTGAAAAATAAAATGAGTGAAACCGTAATTACTGCTACCAAACGGAACTCGAGCTCACGCAACGCGCACCGGAATACCGGTAAGGCAGCTGAGTATCTTTCTAAATGGAGACCTACGTAGATTTTGATGAAAAGTAAGACATAAAAATAGATTTTGTTATTCGTGAAGAAAAATATTTTTAAATTTTTACAAGTTTCCGAAAGAAAAAAAAGGATATTTTAGAAGTTCTACATAGGCGAGGCGCACGCGCAACCCGTCAAAATACGCGTCGCCGAGCGAGCTAGTGATCCACAGTCTTTCTAAAATTTTCCCTGTTTTTGTTGTTGAAATTTGGTCAAAAAACTAACTTTTCGACTGAAAAATAAAATGAGTGAAACCGTAATTACTGCTACCAAACGGTACTCGAGCTCACGCAACGCGCACCGGAATACCGGTAAGGCAGCTGAGTATCTTTCTAAATGGAGACCTACGTAGATTTTGATGAAAAGTAAGACATAAAAATACATTTTGTTATTCGTGAAGAAAAATATTTTGAATTTTTTACAAGTTTCTGAAAGAAAAAAAAGTAAATTTTAGAAGTTCTACATAGGCGAGGCGCACGCGCAACCCGTCAAAATACGCGTCGCCGAGCGAGCTAGTGATCCACAGTGTTTCTGAAATTTTCCCTGTTTTTGTTGTTGAAATTTGGTCAAAAAACTAATACCGGTAAGGCAGCTGAGTATCTTTCTAAATGGAGACCTACGTAGATTTTGATGAAAAGTAAGACATAAAAATAGATTTTGTTATTCGTGAAGAAAAATATTTTTAAATTTTTACAAGTTTCCGAAAGAAAAAAAAGGATATTTTAGAAGTTCTACATAGGCGAGGAGCACGCGCAACCCGTCAAAATACGCGTCGCCGAGCGAGCTAGTGATCCACAGTCTTTCTAAAATTTTCCCTGTTTTTGTTGTTGAAATTTGGTTAAAAACTTACTTTTCGACTGAAAAATAAAATGAGTGAAACCGTAATTACTGCTACCAAACGGTACTCGAGCTCACGCAACGCGCACCGGAATACCGGTAAGGCAGCTGAGTATCTTTCTAAATGGAGACCTACGTAGATTTTGATGAAAAGTAAGACATAAAAATACATTTTGTTATTCGTGAAGAAAAATATTTTGAATTTTTTACAAGTTTCTGAAAGAAAAAAAAGTAAATTTTTGAAGTTCTACATAGGCGAGGCGCACGCGCAACCCGTCAAAATACGCGTCGCCGAGCGAGCTAGTGATCCACAGTGTTTCTGAAATTTTCCCTGTTTTTGTTGTTGAAATTTGGTCAAAAAACTAACTTTTCGACTGAAAAATAAAATGAGTGAAACCGTAATTACTGCTACCAAACGGTACTCGAGCTCACGCAACGCGCTCCGGAATACCGGTAAGGCAGCTGAGTATCTTTCTAAATGGATACCTACGTAGATTTTGATGAAAAGTCAGACATAAAAATAGATTTTGTTATTCGTGAAGAAAAATATTTTGAAATTTTTACAAGTTTCTGAAAGAAAAAAAAGTTAATTTTTGAAGTTCTACATAGGCGAGGCGCACGCGCAACCCGTCAAAATACGCGTCTCCGAGCGAGCTAGTGATCCACAGTGTTTCTGAAATTTTCCCTGTTTTTGTTGTTGAAATTTGGTCAAAAAACTAACTTTTCGACTGAAAAATAAAATGAGTGAAACCGTAATTACTGCTACCAAACGGTACTCGAGCTCACGCAACGCGCACCGGAATACCGGTAAGGCAGCTGAGTATCTTTCTAAATGGAGACCTACGTAGATTTTGATGAAAAGTAAGACATAAAAATACATTTTGTTATTCGTGAAGAAAAATATTTTGAATTTTTTACAAGTTTCTGAAAGAAAAAAAAGTAAATTTTAGAAGTTCTACATAGGGGAGGCGCACGCGCAACCCGTCAAAATACGCGTCGCCGAGCGAGCTAGTGATCCACAGTGTTTCTGAAATTTTCCCTGTTTTTGTTGTTGAAATTTGGTCAAAAAACTAACTTTTCGACTGAAAAATAAAATGAGTGAAACCGTAATTACTGCTACCAAACGGTACTCGAGCTCACGCAACGCGCACCAGAATACCGGTAAGGCAGCTGAGTATCTTTCTAAATGGATACCTACGTAGATTTTGATGAAAAGTAAGACATAAAAATTCATTTTGTTATTCGTGAAGAAAAATATTTTGAAATTTTTACAAGTTTCCGAAAGAAAAAAAAGGATATTTTTGAAGTTATACATAGGCGAGGCGCACGCGCAACCTGTCAAAATACGCGTCTCCGAGTGAGCCAGTGATCCACAGTCTTTCTTAAATTTTCCCTGTTTTTGTTGTTGAAATTTGGTCAAAAAACTAACTTTTCGACTGAAAAATAAAATGAGTGAAACCGTAATTACTGCTACCAAACGGAACTCGAGCTCACGCAACGCGCACCGGAATACCGGTAAGGCAGCTGAGTATCTTTCTAAATGGAGACCTACGTAGATTTTGATGAAAAGTAAGACATAAAAATAGATTTTGTTATTCGTGAAGAAAAATATTTTTAAATTTTTACAAGTTTCCGAAAGAAAAAAAAGGATATTTTAGAAGTTCTACATAGGCGAGGCGCACGCGCAACCCGTCAAAATACGCGTCGCCGAGCGAGCTAGTGATCCACAGTCTTTCTAAAATTTTCCCTGTTTTTGTTGTTGAAATTTGGTCAAAAAACTAACTTTTCGACTGAAAAATAAAATGAGTGAAACCGTAATTACTGCTACCAAACGGTACTCGAGCTCACGCAACGCGCACCGGAATACCGGTAAGGCAGCTGAGTATCTTTCTAAATGGAGACCTACGTAGATTTTGATGAAAAGTAAGACATAAAAATACATTTTGTTATTCGTGAAGAAAAATATTTTGAATTTTTTACAAGTTTCTGAAAGAAAAAAAAGTAAATTTTTGAAGTTCTACATAGGCGAGGCGCACGCGCAACCCGTCAAAATACGCGTCGCCGAGCGAGCTAGTGATCCACAGTGTTTCTGAAATTTTCCCTGTTTTTGTTGTTGAAATTTGGTCAAAAAACTAACTTTTCGACTGAAAAATAAAATGAGTGAAACCGTAATTACTGCTACCAAACGGTACTCGAGCTCACGCAACGCGCTCCGGAATACCGTTAAGGCAGCTGAGTATCTTTCTAAATGGATACCTACGTAGATTTTGATGAAAAGTAAGACATAAAAATAGATTTAGTTATTCGTGAAGAAAAATATTTTGAAATTTTTACAAGTTTCTGAAAGAAAAAAAAGTAAATTTTAGAAGTTCTACATAGGCGAGGCGCACGCGCAACCCGTCAAAATACGCGTCGCCGAGCGAGCTAGTGATCCACAGTGTTTCTGAAATTTTCCCTGTTTTTGTTGTTGAAATTTGGTCAAAAAACTAACTTTTCGACTGAAAAATAAAATGAGTGAAACCGTAATTACTGCTACCAAACGGTACTCGAGCTCACGCAACGCGCACCGGAATACCGGTAAGGCAGCTGAGTATCTTTCTAAATGGAGACCTACGTAGATTTTGATGAAAAGTAAGACATAAAAATACATTTTGTTATTCGTGAAGAAAAATATTTTGAATTTTTTACAAGTTTCTGAAAGAAAAAAAAGTAAATTTTAGAAGTTCTACATAGGGGAGGCGCACGCGCAACCCGTCAAAATACGCGTCGCCGAGCGAGCTAGTGATCCACAGTGTTTCTGAAATTTTCCCTGTTTTTGTTGTTGAAATTTGGTCAAAAAACTAACTTTTCGACTGAAAAATAAAATGAGTGAAACCGTAATTACTGCTACCAAACGGTACTCGAGCTCACGCAACGCGCACCAGAATACCGGTAAGGCAGCTGAGTATCTTTCTAAATGGATACCTACGTAGATTTTGATGAAAAGTAAGACATAAAAATTCATTTTGTTATTCGTGAAGAAAAATATTTTGAAATTTTTACAAGTTTCCGAAAGAAAAAAAAGGATATTTTTGAAGTTATACATAGGCGAGGCGCACGCGCAACCTGTCAAAATACGCGTCTCCGAGTGAGCCAGTGATCCACAGTCTTTCTTAAATTTTCCCTGTTTTTGTTGTTGAAATTTGGTCAAAAAACTAACTTTTCGACTGAAAAATAAAATGAGTGAAACCGTAATTACTGCTACCAAACGGAACTCGAGCTCACGCAACGCGCACCGGAATACCGGTAAGGCAGCTGAGTATCTTTCTAAATGGAGACCTACGTAGATTTTGATGAAAAGTAAGACATAAAAATAGATTTTGTTATTCGTGAAGAAAAATATTTTTAAATTTTTACAAGTTTCCGAAAGAAAAAAAAGGATATTTTAGAAGTTCTACATAGGCGAGGCGCACGCGCAACCCGTCAAAATACGCGTCGCCGAGCGAGCTAGTGATCCACAGTCTTTCTAAAATTTTCCCTGTTTTTGTTGTTGAAATTTGGTCAAAAAACTAACTTTTCGACTGAAAAATAAAATGAGTGAAACCGTAATTACTGCTACCAAACGGTACTCGAGCTCACGCAACGCGCACCGGAATACCGGTAAGGCAGCTGAGTATCTTTCTAAATGGAGACCTACGTAGATTTTGATGAAAAGTAAGACATAAAAATACATTTTGTTATTCGTGAAGAAAAATATTTTGAATTTTTTACAAGTTTCTGAAAGAAAAAAAAGTAAATTTTTGAAGTTCTACATAGGCGAGGCGCACGCGCAACCCGTCAAAATACGCGTCGCCGAGCGAGCTAGTGATCCACAGTGTTTCTGAAATTTTCCCTGTTTTTGTTGTTGAAATTTGGTCAAAAAACTAACTTTTCGACTGAAAAATAAAATGAGTGAAACCGTAATTACTGCTACCAAACGGTACTCGAGCTCACGCAACGCGCTCCGGAATACCGTTAAGGCAGCTGAGTATCTTTCTAAATGGATACCTACGTAGATTTTGATGAAAAGTAAGACATAAAAATAGATTTAGTTATTCGTGAAGAAAAATATTTTGAAATTTTTACAAGTTTCTGAAAGAAAAAAAAGTAAATTTTAGAAGTTCTACATAGGCGAGGCGCACGCGCAACCCGTCAAAATACGCGTCGCCGAGCGAGCTAGTGATCCACAGTGTTTCTGAAATTTTCCCTGTTTTTGTTGTTGAAATTTGGTCAAAAAACTAACTTTTCGACTGAAAAATAAAATGAGTGAAACCGTAATTACTGCTACCAAACGGTACTCGAGCTCACGCAACGCGCACCGGAATACCGGTAAGGCAGCTGAGTATCTTTCTAAATGGAGACCTACGTAGATTTTGATGAAAAGTAAGACATAAAAATACATTTTGTTATTCGTGAAGAAAAATATTTTGAATTTTTTACAAGTTTCTGAAAGAAAAAAAAGTACATTTTAGAAGTTCTAGATAGGCGAGGCGCACGCGCAACCCGTCAAAATACGCGTCGCCGAGCGAGCTAGTGATCCACAGTGTTTCTGAAATTTTCCCTGTTTTTGTTGTTGAAATTTGGTCAAAAAACTAACTTTTCGACTGAAAAATAAAATGAGTGAAACCGTAATTACTGCTACCAAACGGTACTCGAGCTCACGCAACGCGCACCGGAATACCGTTAAGGCAGCTGAGTATCTTTCTAAATGGATACATACGTAGATTTTGATGAAAAGTAAGACATAAAATAGATTTAGTTATTCGTGAAGAAAAATATTTTGAAATTTTTACAAGTTTCTGAAAGAAAAAAAAGTAAATTTTAGAAGTTCTACATAGGCGAGGCGCACGCGCAACCCGTCAAAATACGCGTCGCCGAGCGAGCTAGTGATCCACAGTGTTTCTGAAATTTTCCCTGTTTTTGTTGTTGAAATTTGGTCAAAAAACTAACTTTTCGACTGAAAAATAAAATGAGTGAAACCGTAATTACTGCTACCAAACGGTACTCGAGCTCACGCAACGCGCTCCGGAATACCGTTAAGGCAGCTGAGTATCTTTCTAAATGGATACCTACGTAGATTTTGATGAAAAGTAAGACATAAAAATAGATTTAGTTATTCGTGAAGAAAAATATTTTGAAATTTTTACAAGTTTCTGAAAGAAAAAAAAGTAAATTTTAGAAGTTCTACATAGGCGAGGCGCACGCGCAACCCGTCAAAATACGCGTCGCCGAGCGAGCTAGTGATCCACAGTGTTTCTGAAATTTTCCCTGTTTTTGTTGTTGAAATTTGGTCAAAAAACTAACTTTTCGACTGAAAAATAAAATGAGTGAAACCGTAATTACTGCTACCAAACGGTACTCGAGCTCACGCAACGCGCACCGGAATACCGGTAAGGCAGCTGAGTATCTTTCTAAATGGAGACCTACGTAGATTTTGATGAAAAGTAAGACATAAAAATACATTTTGTTATTCGTGAAGAAAAATATTTTGAATTTTTTACAAGTTTCTGAAAGAAAAAAAAGTAAATTTTAGAAGTTCTACATAGGCGAGGCGCACGCGCAACCCGTCAAAATACGCGTCGCCGAGCGAGCTAGTGATCCACAGTGTTTCTGAAATTTTCCCTGTTTTTGTTGTTGAAATTTGGTCAAAAAACTAACTTTTCGACTGAAAAATAAAATGAGTGAAACCGTAATTACTGCTACCAAACGGTACTCGAGCTCACGCAACGCGCTCCGGAATACCGTTAAGGCAGCTGAGTATCTTTCTAAATGGATACCTACGTAGATTTTGATGAAAAGTAAGACATAAAAATAGATTTAGTTATTCGTGAAGAAAAATATTTTGAAATTTTTACAAGTTTCTGAAAGAAAAAAAAGTAAATTTTAGAAGTTCTACATAGGCGAGGCGCACGCGCAACCCGTCAAAATACGCGTCGCCGAGCGAGCTAGTGATCCACAGTGTTTCTGAAATTTTCCCTGTTTTGGTTGTTGAAATTTGGTCAAAAAACTAACTTTTCGACTGAAAAATAAAATGAGTGAAACCGTAATTACTGCTACCAAACGGTACTCGAGCTCACGCAACGCGCTCCGGAATACCGTTAAGGCAGCTGAGTATCTTTCTAAATGGATACCTACGTAGATTTTGATGAAAAGTAAGACATAAAAATAGATTTAGTTATTCGTGAAGAAAAATATTTTGAAATTTTTACAAGTTTCTGAAAGAAAAAAAAGTAAATTTTAGAAGTTCTACATAGGCGAGGCGCACGCGCAACCCGTCAAAATACGCGTCGCCGAGCGAGCTAGTGATCCACAGTGTTTCTGAAATTTTCCCTGTTTTTGTTGTTGAAATTTGGTCAAAAAACTAACTTTTCGACTGAAAAATAAAATGAGTGAAACCGTAATTACTGCTACCAAACGGTACTCGAGCTCACGCAACGCGCTCCGGAATACCGCTAAGGCAGCTGAGTATCTTTCTAAATGGATACCTACGTAGATTTTGATGAAAAGTAAGACATAAAAATAGATTTAGTTATTCGTGAAGAAAAATATTTTGAAATTTTTACAAGTTTCTGAAAGAAAAAAAAGTAAATTTTAGAAGTTCTACATAGGCGAGGCGCACGCGCAACCCGTCAAAATACGCGTCGCCGAGCGAGCTAGTGATCCACAGTGTTTCTGAAATTTTCCCTGTTTTTGTTGTTGAAATTTGGTCAAAAAACTAACTTTTCGACTGAAAAATAAAATGAGTGAAACCGTAATTACTGCTACCAAACGGTACTCGAGCTCACGCAACGCGCACCGGAATACCGGTAAGGCAGCTGAGTATCTTTCTAAATGGAGACCTACGTAGATTTTGATGAAAAGTAAGACATAAAAATACATTTTGTTATTCGTGAAGAAAAATATTTTGAATTTTTTACAAGTTTCTGAAAGAAAAAAAAGTAAATTTTAGAAGTTCTACATAGGCGAGGCGCACGCGCAACCCGTCAAAATACGCGTCGCCGAGCGAGCTAGTGATCCACAGTGTTTCTGAAATTTTCCCTGTTTTTGTTATTGAAATTTGGTCAAAAAACTAACTTTTCGACTGAAAAATAAAATGAGTGAAACCGTAATTACTGCTACCAAACGGTACTCGAGCTCACGCAACGCGCTTCGGAATACCGTTAAGGCAGCTGAGTATCTTTCTAAATGGATACCTACGTAGATTTTGATGAAAAGTAAGACATAAAAATAGATTTAGTTATTCGTGACGAAAAATATTTTGAAATTTTTACAAGTTTCTGAAAGAAAAAAAAGTAAATTTTAGAAGTTCTACATAGGCGAGGCGCACGCGCAACCCGTCAAAATACGCGTCGCCGAGCGAGCTAGTGATCCACAGTGTTTCTGAAATTTTCCCTGTTTTTGTTGTTGAAATTTGGTCAAAAAACTAACTTTTCGACTGAAAAATAAAATGAGTGAAACCGTAATTACTGCTACCAAACGGTACTCGAGCTCACGCAGTGCGCTCCGGAATACCGTTAAGGCAGCTGAGTATCTTTCTAAATGGATACCTACGTAGATTTTGATGAAAAGTAAGACATAAAAATAGATTTAGTTATTCGTGAAGAAAAATATTTTGAAATTTTTACAAGTTTCTGAAAGAAAAAAAAGTAAATTTTAGAAGTTCTACATAGGCGAGGCGCACGCGCAACCCGTCAAAATACGCGTCGCCGAGCGAGCTAGTGATCCACAGTGTTTCTGAAATTTTCCCTGTTTTTGTTGTTAAATTTGGTCAAAAAACTAACTTTTCGACTGAAAAATAAAATGAGCGAAACCGTAATTACTGCTACCAAACGGTACTCGAGCTCACGCAACGCGCACCGGAATACCGGTAAGGCAGCTGAGTATCTTTCTAAATGGAGACCTACGTAGATTTTGATGAAAAGTAAGACATAAAAATACATTTTGTTATTCGTGAAGAAAAATATTTTGAATTTTTTACAAGTTTCTGAAAGAAAAAAAAGTAAATTTTTGAAGTTCTACATAGGCGAGGCGCACGCGCAACCCGTCAAAATACGCGTCGCCGAGCGAGCTAGTGATCCACAGTGTTTCTGAAATTTTCCCTGTTTTTGTTGTTGAAATTTGGTCAAAAAACTAACTTTTCGACTGAAAAATAAAATGAGTGAAACCGTAATTACTGCTACCAAACGGTACTCGAGCTCACGCAACGCGCACCGGAATACCGGTAAGGCAGCTGAGTATCTTTCTAAATGGAGACCTACGTAGATTTTGATGAAAAGTAAGACATAAAAATACATTTTGTTATTCGTGAAGAAAAATATTTTGAATTTTTTACAAGTTTCTGAAAGAAAAAAAGTAAATTTTAGAAGTTCTACATAGGCGAGGCGCACGCGCAACCCGTCAAAATACGCGTCGCCGAGCGAGCTAGTGATCCACAGTGTTTCTGAAATTTTCCCTGTTTTTGTTGTTGAAATTTGGTCAAAAAACTAACTTTTCGACTGAAAAATAAAATGAGTGAAACCGTAATTACTGCTACCAAACGGTACTCGAGCTCACGCAACGCGCTCCGGAATACCGTTAAGGCAGCTGAGTATCTTTCTAAATGGATACCTACGTAGATTTTGATGAAAAGTAAGACATAAAAATAGATTTAGTTATTCGTGAAGAAAAATATTTTGAAATTTTTACAAGTTTCTGAAAGAAAATAAAGTAAATTTTCGAAGTTCTACATAGGCGAGGCGCACGCGCAACCCGTCAAAATACGCGTCGCCGAGCGAGCTAGTGAGCTAGATCCACAGTGTTTCTGAAATTTTCCCTGTTTTTGTTGTTGAAATTTGGTCAAAAAACTAACTTTTCGACTGAAAAATAAAATGAGTGAAACCGTAATTACTGCTACCAAACGGTACTCGAGCTCACGCAACGCGCACCGGAATACCGGTAAGGCAGCTGAGTATCTTTCTAAATGGAGACCTACGTAGATTTTGATGAAAAGTAAGACATAAAAATACATTTTGTTATTCGTGAAGAAAAATATTTTGAATTTTTTACAAGTTTCTGAAAGAAAAAAAAGTAAATTTTAGAAGTTCTACATAGGCGAGGCGCACGCGCAACCCGTCAAAATACGCGTGGCCGAGCGAGCTAGTGATCCACAGTGTTTCTGAAATTTTCCCTGTTTTTGTTGTTGAAATTTGGTCAAAAAACTAACTTTTCGACTGAAAAATAAAATGAGTGAAACCGTAATTACTGCTACCAAACGGTACTCGAGCTCACGCAACGCGCTCCGGAATACCGGTAAGGCAGCTGAGTATCTTTCTAAATGGAGACCTACGTAGATTTTGATGAAAAGTAAGACATAAAAATACATTTTGTTATTCGTGAAGAAAAATATTTTGAATTTTTTACAAGTTTCTGAAAGAAAAAAAAGTAAATTTTAGAAGTTCTACATAGGCGAGGCGCACGCGCAACCCGTCAAAATACGCGTCGCCGAGCGAGCTAGTGATCCACAGTGTTTCTGAAATTTTCCCTGTTTTTGTTGTTGAAATTTGGTCAAAAAACTAACTTTTCGACTGAAAAATAAAATGAGTGAAACCGTAAGGTACTCGAGCTCACGCAACGCGCTCCGGAATACCGTTAAGGCAGCTGAGTATCTTTCTAAATGGATACCTACGTAGATTTTGATGAAAAGTAAGACATAAAAATAGATTTAGTTATTCGTGAAGAAAAATATTTTGAAATTTTTACAAGTTTCTGAAAGAAAAAAAAGTAAATTTTAGAAGTTCTACATAGGCGAGGCGCACGCGCAACCCGTCAAAATACGCGTCGCCGAGCGAGCTAGTGATCCACAGTGTTTCTGAAATTTTCCCTGTTTTTGTTGTTGAAATTTGGTCAAAAAACTAACTTTTCGACTGAAAAATAAAATGAGTGAAACCGTAATTACTGCTACCAAACGGTACTCGAGCTCACGCAACGCGCACCGGAATACCGGTAAGGCAGCTGAGTATCTTTCTAAATGGAGACCTACGTAGATTTTGATGAAAAGTAAGACATAAAAATACATTTTGTTATTCGTGAAGAAAAATATTTTGAATTTTTTACAAGTTTCTGAAAGAAAAAAAAGTAAATTTTAGAAGTTCTACATAGGCGAGGCGCACGCGCAACCCGTCAAAATACGCGTCGCCGAGCGAGCTAGTGATCCACAGTGTTTCTGAAATTTTCCCTGTTTTTGTTGTTGAAATTTGGTCAAAAAACTAACTTTTCGACTGAAAAATAAAATGAGTGAAACCGTAATTACTGCTACCAAACGGTACTCGAGCTCACGCAACGCGCACCGGAATACCGGTAAGGCAGCTGAGTATCTTTCTAAATGGAGACCTACGTAGATTTTGATGAAAAGTAAGACATAAAAATACATTTTGTTATTCGTGAAGAAAAATATTTTGAATTTTTTACAAGTTTCTGAAAGAAAAAAAAGTAAATTTTAGAAGTTCTACATAGGCGAGGCGCACGCGCAACCCGTCAAAATACGCGTCGCCGAGCGAGCTAGTGATCCACAGTGTTTCTGAAATTTTCCCTGTTTTTGTTGTTGAAATTTGGTCAAAAAACTAACTTTTCGACTGAAAAATAAAATGAGTGAAACCGTAATTACTGCTACCAAACGGTACTCGAGCTCACGCAACGCGCTCCGGAATACCGTTAAGGCAGCTGAGTATCTTTCTAAATGGATACCTACGTAGATTTTGATGAAAAGTAAGACATAAAAATAGATTTAGTTATTCGTGAAGAAAAATATTTTGAAATTTTTACAAGTTTCTGAAAGAAAAAAAAGTAAATTTTAGAAGTTCTACATAGGCGAGGCGCACGCGCAACCCGTCAAAATACGCGTCGCCGAGCGAGCTAGTGATCCACAGTGTTTCTGAAATTTTCCCTGTTTTTGTTGTTGAAATTTGGTCAAAAAACTAACTTTTCGACTGAAAAATAAAATGAGTGAAACCGTAATTACTGCTACCAAACGGTACTCGAGCTCACGCAACGCGCTCCGGAATACCGTTAAGGCAGCTGAGTATCTTTCTAAATGGATACCTACGTAGATTTTGATGAAAAGTAAGACATAAAAATAGATTTAGTTATTCGTGAAGAAAAATATTTTGAAATTTTTACAAGTTTCTGAAAGAAAAAAAAGTAAATTTTAGAAGTTCTACATAGGCGAGGCGCACGCGCAACCCGTCAAAATACGCGTCGCCGAGCGAGCTAGTGATCCACAGTGTTTCTGAAATTTTCCCTGTTTTTGTTGTTGAAATTTGGTCAAAAAACTAACTTTTCGACTGAAAAATAAAATGAGTGAAACCGTAATTACTGCTACCAAACGGTACTCGAGCTCACGCAACGCGCACCGGAATACCGGTAAGGCAGCTGAGTATCTTTCTAAATGGAGACCTACGTAGATTTTGATGAAAAGTAAGACATAAAAATACATTTTGTTATTCGTGAAGAAAAATATTTTGAATTTTTTACAAGTTTCTGAAAGAAAAAAAAGAAAATTTTAGAAGTTCTACATAGGCGAGGCGCACGCGCAACCCGTCAAAATACGCGTCGCCGAGCGAGCTAGTGATCCACAGTGTTTCTGAAATTTTCCCTGTTTTTGTTGTTGAAATTTGGTCAAAAAACTAACTTTTCGACTGAAAAATAAAATCAGTGAAACCGTAATTACTGCTACCAAACGGTACTCGAGCTCACGCAACGCGCTCCGGAATACCGTTAAGGCAGCTGAGTATCTTTCTAAATGGATACCTACGTAGATTTTGATGAAAAGTAAGACATAAAAATAGATTTAGTTATTCGTGAAGAAAAATATTTTGAAATTTTTACAAGTTTCTGAAAGAAAAAAAAGTAAATTTTAGAAGTTCTACATAGGCGAGGCGCACGCGCAACCCGTCAAAATACGCGTCGCCGAGCGAGCTAGTGATCCACAGTGTTTCTGAAATTTTCCCTGTTTTTGTTGTTGAAATTTGGTCAAAAAACTAACTTTTCGACTGAAAAATAAAATGAGTGAAACCGTAATTACTGCTACCAAACGGTACTCGAGCTCACGCAACGCGCACCGGAATACCGGTAAGGCAGCTGAGTATCTTTCTAAATGGAGACCTACGTAGATTTTGATGAAAAGTAAGACATAAAAATACATTTTGTTATTCGTGAAGAAAAATATTTTGAATTTTTTACAATTTTCTGAAAGAAAAAAAAGTAAATTTTAGAAGTTCTACATAGGCGAGGCGCACGCGCAACCCGTCAAAATACGCGTCGCCGAGCGAGCTAGTGATCCACAGTGTTTCTGAAATTTTCCCTGTTTTTGTTGTTGAAATTTGGTCAAAAAACTAACTTTTCGACTGAAAAATAAAATGAGTGAAACCGTAATTACTGCTACCAAACGGTACTCGAGCTCACGCAACGCGCACCGGAATACCGGTAAGGCAGCTGAGTATCTTTCTAAATGGAGACCTACGTAGATTTTGATGAAAAGTAAGACATAAAAATACATTTTGTTATTCGTGAAGAAAAATATTTTGAATTTTTTACAAGTTTCTGAAAGAAAAAAAAGTAAATTTTAGAAGTTCTACATAGGCGAGGCGCACGCGCAACCCGTCAAAATACGCGTCGCCGAGCGAGCTAGTGATCCACAGTGTTTCTGAAATTTTCCCTGTTTTTGTTGTTGAAATTTGGTCAAAAAACTAACTTTTCGACTGAAAAATAAAATGAGTGAAACCGTAATTACTGCTACCAAACGGTACTCGAGCTCACGCAACGCGCTCCGGAATACCGTTAAGGCAGCTGAGTATCTTTCTAAATGGATACCTACGTAGATTTTGATGAAAAGTAAGACATAAAAATAGATTTAGTTATTCGTGAAGAAAAATATTTTGAAATTTTTACAAGTTTCTGAAAGAAAAAAAAGTAAATTTTAGAAGTTCTACATAGGCGAGGCGCACGCGCAACCCGTCAAAATACGCGTCGCCGAGCGAGCTAGTGATCCACAGTGTTTCTGAAATTTTCCCTGTTTTTGTTGTTGAAATTTGGTCAAAAAACTAACTTTTCGACTGAAAAATAAAATGAGTGAAACCGTAATTACTGCTACCAAACGGTACTCGAGCTCACGCAACGCGCACCGGAATACCGGTAAGGCAGCTGAGTATCTTTCTAAATGGAGACCTACGTAGATTTTGATGAAAAGTAAGACATAAAAATACATTTTGTTATTCGTGAAGAAAAATATTTTGAATTTTTTACAATTTTCTGAAAGAAAAAAAAGTAAATTTTAGAAGTTCTACATAGGCGAGGCGCACGCGCAACCCGTCAAAATACGCGTCGCCGAGCGAGCTAGTGATCCACAGTGTTTCTGAAATTTTCCCTGTTTTTGTTGTTGAAATTTGGTCAAAAAACTAACTTTTCGACTGAAAAATAAAATGAGTGAAACCGTAATTACTGCTACCAAACGGTACTCGAGCTCACGCAACGCGCACCGGAATACCGGTAAGGTAGCTGAGTATCTTTCTAAATGGAGACCTACGTAGATTTTGATGAAAAGTAAGACATAAAAATACATTTTGTTATTCGTGAAGAAAAATATTTTGAATTTTTTACAAGTTTCTGAAAGAAAAAAAAGTAAATTTTAGAAGTTCTACATAGGCGAGGCGCACGCGCAACCCGTCAAAATACGCGTCGCCGAGCGAGCTAGTGATCCACAGTGTTTCTGAAATTTTCCCTGTTTTTGTTGTTGAAATTTGGTCAAAAAACTAACTTTTCGACTGAAAAATAAAATGAGTGAAACCGTAATTACTGCTACCAAACGGTACTCGAGCTCACGCAACGCGCTCCGGAATACCGTTAAGGCAGCTGAGTATCTTTCTAAATGGATACCTACGTAGATTTTGATGAAAAGTAAGACATAAAAATAGATTTAGTTATTCGTGAAGAAAAATATTTTGAAATTTTTACAAGTTTCTGAAAGAAAAAAAAGTAAATTTTAGAAGTTCTACATAGGCGAGGCGCACGCGCAACCCGTCAAAATACGCGTCGCCGAGCGAGCTAGTGATCCACAGTGTTTCTGAAATTTTCCCTGTTTTTGTTGTTGAAATTTGGTCAAAAAACTAACTTTTCGACTGAAAAATAAAATGAGTGAAACCGTAATTACTGCTACCAAACGGTACTCGAGCTCACGCAACGCGCTCCGGAATACCGTTAAGGCAGCTGAGTATCTTTCTAAATGGATACCTACGTAGATTTTGATGAAAAGTAAGACATAAAAATAGATTTAGTTATTCGTGAAGAAAAATATTTTGAAATTTTTACAAGTTTCTGAAAGAAAAAAAAGTAAATTTTAGAAGTTCTACATAGGCGAGGCGCACGCGCAACCCGTCAAAATACGCGTCGCCGAGCGAGCTAGTGATCCACAGTGTTTCTGAAATTTTCCCTGTTTTTGTTGTTGAAATTTGGTCAAAAAACTAACTTTTCGACTGAAAAATAAAATGAGTGAAACCGTAATTACTGCTACCAAACGGTACTCGAGCTCACGCAACGCGCACCGGAATACCGGTAAGGCAGCTGAGTATCTTTCTAAATGGAGACCTACGTAGATTTTGATGAAAAGTAAGACATAAAAATACATTTTGTTATTCGTGAAGAAAAATATTTTGAATTTTTTACAAGTTTCTGAAAGAAAAAAAAGTAAATTTTAGAAGTTCTACATAGGCGAGGCGCACGCGCAACCCGTCAAAATACGCGTCGCCGAGCGAGCTAGTGATCCACAGTGTTTCTGAAATTTTCCCTGTTTTTGTTGTTGAAATTTGGTCAAAAAACTAACTTTTCGACTGAAAAATAAAATGAGTGAAACCGTAAGGTACTCGAGCTCACGCAACGCGCTCCGGAATACCGTTAAGGCAGCTGAGTATCTTTCTAAATGGATACCTACGTAGATTTTGATGAAAAGTAAGACATAAAAATAGATTTAGTTATTCGTGAAGAAAAATATTTTGAAATTTTTACAAGTTTCTGAAAGAAAAAAAAGTAAATTTTAGAAGTTCTACATAGGCGAGGCGCACGCACAACCCGTCAAAATACGCGTCGCCGAGCGAGCTAGTGATCCACAGTGTTTCTGAAATTTTCCCTGTTTTTGTTGTTGAAATTTGGTCAAAAAACTAACTTTTCGACTGAAAAATAAAATGAGTGAAACCGTAATTACTGCTACCAAACGGTACTCGAGCTCACGCAACGCGCACCGGAATACCGGTAAGGCAGCTGAGTATCTTTCTAAATGGAGACCTACGTAGATTTTGATGAAAAGTAAGACATAAAAATACATTTTGTTATTCGTGAAGAAAAATATTTTGAATTTTTTACAAGTTTCTGAAAGAAAAAAAAGTAAATTTTAGAAGTTCTACATAGGCGAGGCGCACGCGCAACCCGTCAAAATACGCGTCGCCGAGCGAGCTAGTGATCCACAGTGTTTCTGAAATTTTCCCTGTTTTTGTTGTTGAAATTTGGTCAAAAAACTAACTTTTCGACTGAAAAATAAAATGAGTGAAACCGTAATTACTGCTACCAAACGGTACTCGAGCTCACGCAACGCGCACCGGAATACCGGTAAGGCAGCTGAGTATCTTTCTAAATGGAGACCTACGTAGATTTTGATGAAAAGTAAGACATAAAAATACATTTTGTTATTCGTGAAGAAAAATATTTTGAATTTTTTACAAGTTTCTGAAAGAAAAAAAAGTAAATTTTAGAAGTTCTACATAGGCGAGGCGCACGCGCAACCCGTCAAAATACGCGTCGCCGAGCGAGCTAGTGATCCACAGTGTTTCTGAAATTTTCCCTGTTTTTGTTGTTGAAATTTTGTCAAAAAACTAACTTTTCGACTGAAAAATAAAATGAGTGAAACCGTAATTACTGCTACCAAACGGTACTCGAGCTCACGCAACGCGCTCCGGAATACCGTTAAGGCAGCTGAGTATCTTTCTAAATGGATACCTACGTAGATTTTGATGAAAAGTAAGACATAAAAATAGATTTAGTTATTCGTGAAGAAAAATATTTTGAAATTTTTACAAGTTTCTGAAAGAAAAAAAAGTAAATTTTAGAAGTTCTACATAGGCGAGGCGCACGCGCAACCCGTCAAAATACGCGTCGCCGAGCGAGCTAGTGATCCACAGTGTTTCTGAAATTTTCCCTGTTTTTGTTGTTGAAATTTGGTCAAAAAACTAACTTTTCGACTGAAAAATAAAATGAGTGAAACCGTAATTACTGCTACCAAACGGTACTCGAGCTCACGCAACGCGCTCCGGAATACCGTTAAGGCAGCTGAGTATCTTTCTAAATGGATACCTACGTAGATTTTGATGAAAAGTAAGACATAAAAATAGATTTAGTTATTCGTGAAGAAAAATATTTTGAAATTTTTACAAGTTTCTGAAAGAAAAAAAAGTAAATTTTAGAAGTTCTACATAGGCGAGGCGCACGCGCAACCCGTCAAAATACGCGTCGCCGAGCGAGCTAGTGATCCACAGTGTTTCTGAAATTTTCCCTGTTTTTGTTGTTGAAATTTGGTCAAAAAACTAACTTTTCGACTGAAAAATAAAATGAGTGAAACCGTAATTACTGCTACCAAACGGTACTCGAGCTCACGCAACGCGCACCGGAATACCGGTAAGGCAGCTGAGTATCTTTCTAAATGGAGACCTACGTAGATTTTGATGAAAAGTAAGACATAAAAATACATTTTGTTATTCGTGAAGAAAAATATTTTGAATTTTTTACAAGTTTCTGAAAGAAAAAAAAGTAAATTTTAGAAGTTCTACATAGGCGAGGCGCACGCGCAACCCGTCAAAATACGCGTCGCCGAGCGAGCTAGTGATCCACAGTGTTTCTGAAATTTTCCCTGTTTTTGTTGTTGAAATTTGGTCAAAAAACTAACTTTTCGTCTGAAAAATAAAATGAGTGAAACCGTAATTACTGCTACCAAACGGTACTCGAGCTCACGCAACGCGCTCCGGAATACCGTTAAGGCAGCTGAGTATCTTTCTAAATGGATACCTACGTAGATTTTGATGAAAAGTAAGACATAAAAATAGATTTAGTTATTCGTGAAGAAAAATATTTTGAAATTTTTACAAGTTTCTGAAAGAAAAAAAAGTAAATTTTAGAAGTTCTACATAGGCGAGGCGCACGCGCAACCCGTCAAAATACGCGTCGCCGAGCGAGCTAGTGATCCACAGTGTTTCTGAAATTTTCCCTGTTTTTGTTGTTGAAATTTGGTCAAAAAACTAACTTTTCGACTGAAAAATAAAATGAGTGAAACCGTAATTACTGCTACCAAACGGTACTCGAGCTCACGCAACGCGCACCGGAATACAGGTAAGGCAGCTGAGTATCTTTCTAAATGGAGACCTACGTAGATTTTGATGAAAAGTAAGACATAAAAATACATTTTGTTATTCGTGAAGAAAAATATTTTGAATTTTTTACAATTTTCTGAAAGAAAAAAAAGTAAATTTTAGAAGTTCTACATAGGCGAGGCGCACGCGCAACCCGTCAAAATACGCGTCGCCGAGCGAGCTAGTGATCCACAGTGTTTCTGAAATTTTCCCTGTTTTTGTTGTTGAAATTTGGTCAAAAAACTAACTTTTCGACTGAAAAATAAAATGAGTGAAACCGTAATTACTGCTACCAAACGGTACTCGAGCTCACGCAACGCGCACCGGAATACCGGTAAGGCAGCTGAGTATCTTTCTAAATGGAGACCTACGTAGATTTTGATGAAAAGTAAGACATAAAAATACATTTTGTTATTCGTGAAGAAAAATATTTTGAATTTTTTACAAGTTTCTGAAAGAAAAAAAAGTAAATTTTAGAAGTTCTACATAGGCGAGGCGCACGCGCAACCCGTCAAAATACGCGTCGCCGAGCGAGCTAGTGATCCACAGTGTTTCTGAAATTTTCCCTGTTTTTGTTGTTGAAATTTGGTCAAAAAACTAACTTTTCGACTGAAAAATAAAATGAGTGAAACCGTAATTACTGCTACCAAACGGTACTCGAGCTCACGCAACGCGCACCGGAATACCGGTAAGGCAGCTGAGTATCTTTCTAAATGGAGACCTACGTAGATTTTGATGAAAAGTAAGACATAAAAATACATTTTGTTATTCGTGAAGAAAAATATTTTGAATTTTTTACAAGTTTCTGAAAGAAAAAAAAGTAAATTTTAGAAGTTCTACATAGGCGAGGCGCACGCGCAACCCGTCAAAATACGCGTCGCCGAGCGAGCTAGTGATCCACAGTGTTTCTGAAATTTTCCCTGTTTTTGTTGTTGAAATTTGGTCAAAAAACTAACTTTTCGACTGAAAAATAAAATGAGTGAAACCGTAAGGTACTCGAGCTCACGCAACGCGCTCCGGAATACCGTTAAGGCAGCTGAGTATCTTTCTAAATGGATACCTACGTAGATTTTGATGAAAAGTAAGACATAAAAATAGATTTAGTTATTCGTGAAGAAAAATATTTTGAAATTTTTACAAGTTTCTGAAAGAAAAAAAAGTAAATTTTAGAAGTTCTACATAGGCGAGGCGCACGCGCAACCCGTCAAAATACGCGTCGCCGAGCGAGCTAGTGATCCACAGTGTTTCTGAAATTTTCCCTGTTTTTGTTGTTGAAATTTGGTCAAAAAACTAACTTTTCGACTGAAAAATAAAATGAGTGAAACCGTAATTACTGCTACCAAACGGTACTCGAGCTCACGCAACGCGCACCGGAATACCGGTAAGGCAGCTGAGTATCTTTCTAAATGGAGACCTACGTAGATTTTGATGAAAAGTAAGACATAAAAATACATTTTGTTATTCGTGAAGAAAAATATTTTGAATTTTTTACAAGTTTCTGAAAGAAAAAAAAGTAAATTTTAGAAGTTCTACATAGGCGAGGCGCACGCGCAACCCGTCAAAATACGCGTCGCCGAGCGAGCTAGTGATCCACAGTGTTTCTGAAATTTTCCCTGTTTTTGTTGTTGAAATTTGGTCAAAAAACTAACTTTTCGACTGAAAAATAAAATGAGTGAAACCGTAATTACTGCTACCAAACGGTACTCGAGCTCACGCAACGCGCACCGGAATACCGGTAAGGCAGCTGAGTATCTTTCTAAATGGAGACCTACGTAGATTTTGATGAAAAGTAAGACATAAAAATACATTTTGTTATTCGTGAAGAAAAATATTTTGAATTTTTTACAAGTTTCTGAAAGAAAAAAAAGTAAATTTTAGAAGTTCTACATAGGCGAGGCGCACGCGCAACCCGTCAAAATACGCGTCGCCGAGCGAGCTAGTGATCCACAGTGTTTCTGAAATTTTCCCTGTTTTTGTTGTTGAAATTTGGTCAAAAAACTAACTTTTCGACTGAAAAATAAAATGAGTGAAACCGTAATTACTGCTACCAAACGGTACTCGAGCTCACGCAACGCGCTCCGGAATACCGTTAAGGCAGCTGAGTATCTTTCTAAATGGATACCTACGTAGATTTTGATGAAAAGTAAGACATAAAAATAGATTTAGTTATTCGTGAAGAAAAATATTTTGAAATTTTTACAAGTTTCTGAAAGAAAAAAAAGTAAATTTTAGAAGTTCTACATAGGCGAGGCGCACGCGCAACCCGTCAAAATACGCGTCGCCGAGCGAGCTAGTGATCCACAGTGTTTCTGAAATTTTCCCTGTTTTTGTTGTTGAAATTTGGTCAAAAAACTAACTTTTCGTCTGAAAAATAAAATGAGTGAAACCGTAATTACTGCTACCAAACGGTACTCGAGCTCACGCAACGCGCACCGGAATACCGGTAAGGCAGCTGAGTATCTTTCTAAATGGAGACCTACGTAGATTTTGATGAAAAGTAAGACATAAAAATACATTTTGTTATTCGTGAAGAAAAATATTTTGAATTTTTTACAAGTTTCTGAAAGAAAAAAAAGTAAATTTTAGAAGTTCTACATAGGCGAGGCGCACGCGCAACCCGTCAAAATACGCGTCGCCGAGCGAGCTAGTGATCCACAGTGTTTCTGAAATTTTCCCTGTTTTTGTTGTTGAAATTTGGTCAAAAAACTAACTTTTCGACTGAAAAATAAAATGAGTGAAACCGTAATTACTGCTACCAAACGGTACTCGAGCTCACGCAACGCGCACCGGAATACCGGTAAGGCAGCTGAGTATCTTTCTAAATGGAGACCTACGTAGATTTTGATGAAAAGTAAGACATAAAAATACATTTTGTTATTCGTGAAGAAAAATATTTTGAATTTTTTACAAGTTTCTGAAAGAAAAAAAAGTAAATTTTAGAAGTTCTACATAGGCGAGGCGCACGCGCAACCCGTCAAAATACGCGTCGCCGAGCGAGCTAGTGATCCACAGTGTTTCTGAAATTTTCCCTGTTTTTGTTGTTGAAATTTGGTCAAAAAACTAACTTTTCGACTGAAAAATAAAATGAGTGAAACCGTAATTACTGCTACCAAACGGTACTCGAGCTCACGCAACGCGCTCCGGAATACCGTTAAGGCAGCTGAGTATCTTTCTAAATGGATACCTACGTAGATTTTGATGAAAAGTAAGACATAAAAATAAATTTAGTTATTCGTGAAGAAAAATATTTTGAAATTTTTACAAGTTTCTGAAAGAAAAAAAAGTAAATTTTAGAAGTTCTACATAGGCGAGGCGCACGCGCAACCCGTCAAAATACGCGTCGCCGAGCGAGCTAGTGATCCACAGTGTTTCTGAAATTTTCCCTGTTTTTGTTGTTGAAATTTGGTCAAAAAACTAACTTTTCGACTGAAAAATAAAATGAGTGAAACCGTAATTACTGCTACCAAACGGTACTCGAGCTCACGCAACGCGCTCCGGAATACCGTTAAGGCAGCTGAGTATCTTTCTAAATGGATACCTACGTAGATTTTGATGAAAAGTAAGACATAAAAATAGATTTAGTTATTCGTGAAGAAAAATATTTTGAAATTTTTACAAGTTTCTGAAAGAAAAAAAAGTAAATTTTAGAAGTTCTACATAGGCGAGGCGCACGCGCAACCCGTCAAAATACGCGTCGCCGAGCGAGCTAGTGATCCACAGTGTTTCTGAAATTTTCCCTGTTTTTGTTGTTGAAATTTGGTCAAAAAACTAACTTTTCGTCTGAAAAATAAAATGAGTGATACCGTAATTACTGCTACCAAACGGTACTCGAGCTCACGCAACGCGCACCGGAATACCGGTAAGGCAGCTGAGTATCTTTCTAAATGGAGACCTACGTAGATTTTGATGAAAAGTAAGACATAAAAATACATTTTGTTATTCGTGAAGAAAAATATTTTGAATTTTTTACAAGTTTCTGAAAGAAAAAAAAGTAAATTTTAGAAGTTCTACATAGGCGAGGCGCACGCGCAACCCGTCAAAATACGCGTCGCCGAGCGAGCTAGTGATCCACAGTGTTTCTGAAATTTTCCCTGTTTTTGTTGTTGAAATTTGGTCAAAAAACTAACTTTTCGTCTGAAAAATAAAATGAGTGAAACCGTAATTACTGCTACCAAACGGTACTCGAGCTCACGCAACGCGCTCCGGAATACCGTTAAGGCAGCTGAGTATCTTTCTAAATGGATACCTACGTAGATTTTGATGAAAAGTAAGACATAAAAATAGATTTAGTTATTCGTGAAGAAAAATATTTTGAAATTTTTACAAGTTTCTGAAAGAATAAAAAGTAAATTTTAGAAGTTCTACATAGGCGAGGCGCACGCGCAACCCGTCAAAATACGCGTCGCCGAGCGAGCTAGTGATCCACAGTGTTTCTGAAATTTTCCCTGTTTTTGTTGTTGAAATTTGGTCAAAAAACTAACTTTTCGACTGAAAAATAAAATGAGTGAAACCGTAATTAGTGCTACCAAACGGTACTCGAGCTCACGCAACGCGCTCCGGAATACCGTTAAGGCAGCTGAGTATCTTTCTAAATGGATACCTACGTAGATTTTGATGAAAAGTAAGACATAAAAATAGATTTAGTTATTCGTGAAGAAAAATATTTTGAAATTTTTACAAGTTTCTGAAAGAAAAAAAAGTAAATTTTAGAAGTTCTACATAGGCGAGGCGCACGCGCAACCCGTCGAAATACGCGTCGCCGAGCGAGCTAGTGATCCACAGTGTTTCTGAAATTTTCCCTGTTTTTGTTGTTGAAATTTGGTCAAAAAACTAACTTTTCGACTGAAAAATAAAATGAGTGAAACCGTAATTACTGCTACCAAACGGTACTCGAGCTCACGCAACGCGCACCGGAATACCGGTAAGGCAGCTGAGTATCTTTCTAAATGGAGACCTACGTAGATTTTGATGAAAAGTAAGACATAAAAATACATTTTGTTATTCGTGAAGAAAAATATTTTGAATTTTTTACAAGTTTCTGAAAGAAAAAAAAGTAAATTTTAGAAGTTCTACATAGGCGAGGCGCACGCGCAACCCGTCAAAATACGCGTCGCCGAGCGAGCTAGTGATCCACAGTGTTTCTGAAATTTTCCCTGTTTTTGTTGTTGAAATTTGGTCAAAAAACTAACTTTTCGACTGAAAAATAAAATGAGTGAAACCGTAATTACTGCTACCAAACGGTACTCGAGCTCACGCAACGCGCACCGGAATACCGGTAAGGCAGCTGAGTATCTTTCTAAATGGAGACCTACGTAGATTTTGATGAAAAGTAAGACATAAAAAAACATTTTGTTATTCGTGAAGAAAAATATTTTGAATTTTTTACAAGTTTCTGAAAGAAAAAAAAGTAAATTTTAGAAGTTCTACATAGGCGAGGCGCACGCGCAACCCGTCAAAATACGCGTCGCCGAGTGAGCTAGTGATCCACAGTGTTTCTGAAATTTTCCCTGTTTTTGTTGTTGAAATTTGGTCAAAAAACTAACTTTTCGACTGAAAAATAAAATGAGTGAAACCGTAAGGTACTCGAGCTCACGCAACGCGCTCCGGAATACCGTTAAGGCAGCTGAGTATCTTTCTAAATGGATACCTACGTAGATTTTGATGAAAAGTAAGACATAAAAATAGATTTAGTTATTCGTGAAGAAAAATATTTTGAAATTTTTACAAGTTTCTGAAAGAAAAAAAAGTAAATTTTAGAAGTTCTACATAGGCGAGGCGCACGCGCAACCCGTCAAAATACGCGTCGCCGAGCGAGCTAGTGATCCACAGTGTTTCTGAAATTTTCGCTGTTTTTGTTGTTGAAATTTGGTCAAAAAACTAACTTTTCGACTGAAAAATAAAATGAGTGAAACCGTAATTACTGCTACCAAACGGTACTCGAGCTCACGCAACGCGCTCCGGAATACCGTTAAGGCAGCTGTGTATCTTTCTAAATGGATACCTACGTAGATTTTGATGAAAATTAGGACATAAAAAATCATTTTGTTGTTCGTGAAGAAAAATAAGTTGAAATTTTTACAAGTGACTGAAAGAAAAAAAGTTATTTTTGAAGTTCTACATTGGCTAGGCGCACGCGCAACCTATCAAAATACGCGTCTCCGAGAGAGCTAGTGATCCATGGTGTTTCTGAAATTTTCCCTGTTTTTGTTGTTGAAATTTGGTCAAAAAACTGAATTTTCGACTGAAAAATAAAATGAGTGAAACCATAATTACTGCTACCAAACGGGACTCCAGCTCACGGAACGCGCACCAGAAAACCGGTGAGGCAGCTGAGTATCTTTCTAAATGGATACCTATGTAGATTGTGATGAAAAGTAAGACATAAAAAATTGTTTTGTTATTCGTGAAGTAAAATTAGTTGAAATTTTTACAAGTGACTGAAAGAAAAAAAGTTATTTTTGAAGTTCTACATTGGCTAGGCGCACGCGCAACCTGTCAAAATACGCGTCTCCGAGCGAGCTAGTGATCCACGGTGTTTCTGAAATTTTCCCTGTTTTTGTTGTTGAAATTTGGTCAAATAACTTAATTTTCGACTAAAAAATAAAATGAGTGAAACCGCAATTACTGCTACCAAACGGGACTCCAGCTCACGGAACGCGCACCAGAAAACCGGTGAGGCAGCTGAGTATCTTTCTAAATGGAGACCTATGTAGATTTTGATGAAAATTAAGACATAAAAAATCATTTTGTTGTTCGTGAAGAAAAATAAGTTGAAATTTTTAAAAGTGACTGAAAGAAAAAAAGTTATTTTTGAAGTTCTACATTGGCTAGGCGCACGCGCAACCTATCAAAATACGCGTCTCCGAGAGAGCTAGTGATCCACGGTGTTTCTGAAATTTTCCCTGTTTTTGTTGTTGAAATTAGGTCAAAAAACTGAATTTTCGACTGAAAAATAAAATAAGTGAAACCGTAATTACTGCTACCAAACGGGACTCCAGCTCACGGAACGCGCACCAGAAAACCGGTGAGGCAGCTGAGTATATTTCTAAATGGAGACCTATGTAGATTTTGATGAAAATTAAGACATAAAAAATCATTTATTTATTCGTGAAGAAAAATAAGTTGAAATTTTTACAAGTGACTGAAAGAAAAAAAGTTATTTTTGAAGTTCTACATTGGCTAGGCGCACGCGCAACCTATCAAAATACGCGTCTCCGAGAGAGCTAGTGATCCACGGTGTTTCTGAAATTTTCCCTGTTTTTGTTGTTGAAATTTGGTCAAAAAACTGAATTTTCGACTGAAAAATAAAATGAGTGAAACCATAATTACTGCTACCAAACGGGACTCCAAATTTTTAGGTTAGGTTAGTTATACATAGGCGAGGCGCACGCGCAATCTGTCAAAATACGCGTCTCCGAGTGAGCCAGTGATCCACAGTCTTTCTAAAATTTTCCCTGTTTTTGTTGTTGAAATTTGGTAAAAAAACTAACTTTTCGACTGAAAAATAAAATTTGTGAAACCGTAATTACTGCTACCAAACGGTACTCGAGCTCACGCAACGCGCTCCGGAATACCGGTAAGGCAGCTGAGTATCTTTCTAAATGGATACCTACGTAGATTTTGATGAAAAGTAAGACATAAAAATACATTTTGTTATTCGTGAAGAAAAATATTTTGAAATTTTTACAAGTTTCCGAAAGAAAAAAAAGGATATTTTTGAAGGTATACATAGGCGAGGCGCACTTGCAACCTGTCAAAATACGCGTCTCCGAGTGAGCCAGTGATCCACAGTCTTTCTAAAATTTTCCCTGTTTTTGTTGTTGAAATTTGGTCAAAAAACTAACTTTTCGACTGAAAAATAAAATGAGTGAAACCGTAATTACTGCTACCAAACGATACTCGAGCTCACGCAACGCGCACCGGAATACCGGTAAGGCAGCTGAGTATCTTTCTAAATGGAGACCTACGTAGATTTTGATGAAAAGTAAGACATAAAAATAGATTTTGTTATTCGTGAAGAAAAATATTTTGAAATTTTTACAAGTTTCCGAAAGAAAAAAAAGGATATTTTTCAAGTTATACATAGGCGAGGCGCACGCGCAACCCGTCAAAATACGCGTCTCCGAGTGAGCCAGTGATCCACAGTCTTTCTAAAATTTTCCCTGTTTTTGTTGTTGAAATTTGGTCAAAAAACTAACTTTTCGACTGAAAAATAAAATGAGTGAAACCGTAATTACTGCTACCAAACGGTACTCGAGCTCACGCAACGCGCACCGGAATACCGGTAAGGCAGCTGAGTATCTTTCTAAATGGAGACCTACGTAGATTTTGATTAAAAGTAAGACATAAAAATACATTTTGTTATTCGTGAAGAAAAATATTTTGAATTTTTTACAAGTTTCTGAAAGAAAAAAAAGTAAATTTTTGAAGTTCTACATAGGCGAGGCGCACGCGCAACCCGTCAAAATACGCGTCGCCGATCGAGCTAGTGATCCACAGTGTTTCTGAAATTTTCCCTGTTTTTGTTGTTGAAATTTGGTCAAAAAACTAACGTTTCGACTGAAAAATAAAATGAGTGAAACCGTAATTACTGCTACCAAACGGTACTCGAGCTCACGCAACGCGCACCAGAATACCGGTAAGGCAGCTGAGTATCTTTCTAAATGGAGACCTACGTAGATTTTGATGAAAAGTAAGACATAAAAATACATTTTGTTATTCGTGAAGAAAAATATTTTGAATTTTTTACAAGTTTCTGAAAGAAAAAAAAGTAAATTTTAGAAGTTCTACATAGGCGAGGCGCACGCGCAACCCGTCAAAATACGCGTCTCCGAGCGAGCTAGTGATCCACAGTGTTTCTGAAATTTTCCCTGTTTTTGTTGTTGAAATTTGGTCAAAAAACTGAATTCTCGACTGAAAAATAAAATGAGTGAAACCGTAATTACTGCTACCAAACGGGACTCCAGCTCACGGAACGCGCACCAGAAAACCGGTGAGGCAGCTGAGTATCTTTCTAAATGGAGACCTATGTAGATTTTGATGAAAATTAAGACATAAAAAATCATTTTGTTGTTCGTGAAGAAAAATAAGTTGAAATTTTTAAAAGTGACTGAAAGAAAAAAAGTTATTTTTGAAGTTCTACATTGGCTAGGCGCACGCGCAACCTATCAAAATACGCGTCTCCGAGAGAGCTAGTGATCCACGGTGTTTCTGAAATTTTCCCTGTTTTTGTTGTTGAAATTAGGTCAAAAAACTGAATTTTCGACTGAAAAATAAAATAAGTGAAACCGTAATTACTGCTACCAAACGGGACTCCAGCTCACGGAACGCGCACCAGAAAACCGGTGAGGCAGCTGAGTATATTTCTAAATGGAGACCTATGTAGATTTTGATGAAAATTAAGACATAAAAAATCATTTATTTATTCGTGAAGAAAAATAAGTTGAAATTTTTACAAGTGACTGAAAGAAAAAAAGTTATTTTTGAAGTTCTACATTGGCTAGGCGCACGCGCAACCTATCAAAATACGCGTCTCCGAGAGAGCTAGTGATCCACGGTGTTTCTGAAATTTTCCCTGTTTTTGTTGTTGAAATTTGGTCAAAAAACTGAATTTTCGACTGAAAAATAAAATGAGTGAAACCATAATTACTGCTACCAAACGGGACTCCAAATTTTTAGGTTAGGTTAGTTATACATAGGCGAGGCGCACGCGCAACCTGTCAAAATACGCGTCTCCGAGTGAGCCAGTGATCCACAGTCTTTCTAAAATTTTCCCTGTTTTTGTTGTTGAAATTTGGTAAAAAAACTAACTTTTCGACTGAAAAATAAAATGAGTGAAACCGTAATTACTGCTACCAAACGGTACTCGAGCTCACGCAACGCGCTCCGGAATACCGGTAAGGCAGCTGAGTATCTTTCTAAATGGATACCTACGTAGATTTTGATGAAAAGTAAGACATAAAAATACATTTTGTTATTCGTGAAGAAAAATATTTTGAAATTTTTACAAGTTTCCGAAAGAAAAAAAAGTTAATTTTTGAAGTTCTACATAGGCGAGGCGCACGCGCAACCCGTCAAAATACGCGTCTCCGAGCGAGCTAGTGATCCACGGTGTTTCTGAAATTTTCCCTGTTTTTGTTGTTGAAATTTGGTCAAATAACTTAATTTTCGACTAAAAAATAAAATGAGTGAAACCGCAATTACTGCTACCAAACGGGACTCCAGCTCACGGAACGCGCACCAGAAAACCGGTGAGGCAGCTGAGTATCTTTCTAAATGGAGACCTATGTAGATTTTGATGAAAATTAAGACATAAAAAATCATTTATTTATTCGTGAAGAAAAATAAGTTGAAATTTTTACAAGTGACTGAAAGAAAAAAAGTTATTTTTGAAGTTCTACATTGGCTAGGCGCACGCGCAACCTATCAAAATACGCGTCTCCGAGAGAGCTAGTGATCCACGGTGTTTCTGAAATTTTCCCTGTTTTTGTTGTTGAAATTTGGTCAAAAAACTGAATTTTCGACTGAAAAATAAAATGAGTGAAACCATAATTACTGCTACCAAACGGGACTCCAAATTTTTAGGTTAGGTTAGTTATACATAGGCGAGGCGCACGCGCAACCTGTCAAAATACGCATCTCCGAGTGAGCCAGTGATCCACAGTCTTTCTAAAATTTTCCCTGTTTTTGTTGTTGAAATTTGGTCAAAAAACTAACTTTTCGACTGAAAAATAAAATGAGTGAAACCGTAATTACTGCTACCAAACGGTACTCGAGCTCACGCAACGCGCACCAGAATACCGGTAAGGCAGCTGAGTATCTTTCTAAATGGAGACCTACGTAGATTTTGATGAAAAGTAAGACATAAAAATAGATTTTGTTATTCGTGAAGAAAAATATTTTGAAATTTTTACAAGTTTCCGAAAGAAAAAAAAGGATATTTTTGAAGTTATACATAGGCGAGGCGCACGCGCAACCTGTCAAAATACGTGTCTCCGAGTGAGCCAGTGATCCACAGTCTTTCTAAAATTTTCCCTGTTTTTGTTGTTGAAATTTGGTCAAAAAACTAACTTTTCGACTGAAAAATAAAATGAGTGAAACCGTAATTACTGCTACCAAACGGAACTCGAGCTCACGCAACGCGCACCGGAATACCGGTAAGGCAGCTGAGTATCTTTCTAAATGGAGACCTACGTAGATTTTGATGAAAAGTAAGACATAAAAATACATTTTGTTATTCGTGAAGAAAAATATTTTGAATTTTTTACAAGTTTCTGAAAGAAAAAAAAGTAAATTTTTGAAGTTCTACATAGGCGAGGCGCACGCGCAACCCGTCAAAATACGCGTCGCCGAGCGAGCTAGTGATCCACAGTGTTTCTGAAATTTTCCCTGTTTTTGTTGTTGAAATTTGGTCAAAAAACTAACTTTTCGACTGAAAAATAAAATGAGTGAAACCGTAATTACTGCTACCAAACGGTACTCGAGCTCACGCAACGCGCTCCGGAATACCGGTAAGGCAGCTGAGTATCTTTCTAAATGGATACCTACGTAGATTTTGATGAAAAGTAAGACATAAAAATAGATTTAGTTATTCGTGAAGAAAAATATTTTGAAATTTTTACAAGTTTCTGAAAGAAAAAAAAGTAAATTTTAGAAGTTCTACATAGGCGAGGCGCACGCGCAACCCGTCGAAATACGCGTCGCCGAGCGAGCTAGTGATCCACAGTGTTTCTGAAATTTTCCCTGTTTTTGTTGTTGAAATTTGGTCAAAAAACTAACTTTTCGACTGAAAAATAAAATGAGTGAAACCGTAATTACTGCTACCAAACGGTACTCGAGCTCACGCAACGCGCACCGGAATACCGGTAAGGCAGCTGAGTATCTTTCTAAATGGAGACCTACGTAGATTTTGATGAAAAGTAAGACATAAAAAAACATTTTGTTATTCGTGAAGAAAAATATTTTGAATTTTTTACAAGTTTCTGAAAGAAAAAAAAGTAAATTTTAGAAGTTCTACATAGGCGAGGCGCACGCGCAACCCGTCAAAATACGCGTCGCCGAGTGAGCTAGTGATCCACAGTGTTTCTGAAATTTTCCCTGTTTTTGTTGTTGAAATTTGGTCAAAAAACTAACTTTTCGACTGAAAAATAAAATGAGTGAAACCGTAAGGTACTCGAGCTCACGCAACGCGCTCCGGAATACCGTTAAGGCAGCTGAGTATCTTTCTAAATGGATACCTACGTAGATTTTGATGAAAAGTAAGACATAAAAATAGATTTAGTTATTCGTGAAGAAAAATATTTTGAAATTTTTACAAGTTTCTGAAAGAAAAAAAAGTAAATTTTAGAAGTTCTACATAGGCGAGGCGCACGCGCAACCCGTCAAAATACGCGTCGCCGAGCGAGCTAGTGATCCACAGTGTTTCTGAAATTTTCGCTGTTTTTGTTGTTGAAATTTGGTCAAAAAACTAACTTTTCGACTGAAAAATAAAATGAGTGAAACCGTAATTACTGCTACCAAACGGTACTCGAGCTCACGCAACGCGCTCCGGAATACCGTTAAGGCAGCTGAGTATCTTTCTAAATGGATACCTACGTAGATTTTGATGAAAATTAGGACATAAAAAATCATTTTGTTGTTCGTGAAGAAAAATAAGTTGAAATTTTTACAAGTGACTGAAAGAAAAAAAGTTATTTTTGAAGTTCTACATTGGCTAGGCGCACGCGCAACCTATCAAAATACGCGTCTCCGAGAGAGCTAGTGATCCATGGTGTTTCTGAAATTTTCCCTGTTTTTGTTGTTGAAATTTGGTCAAAAAACTGAATTTTCGACTGAAAAATAAAATGAGTGAAACCATAATTACTGCTACCAAACGGGACTCCAGCTCACGGAACGCGCACCAGAAAACCGGTGAGGCAGCTGAGTATCTTTCTAAATGGATACCTATGTAGATTGTGATGAAAAGTAAGACATAAAAAATTGTTTTGTTATTCGTGAAGTAAAATTAGTTGAAATTTTTACAAGTGACTGAAAGAAAAAAAGTTATTTTTGAAGTTCTACATTGGCTAGGCGCACGCGCAACCTGTCAAAATACGCGTCTCCGAGCGAGCTAGTGATCCACGGTGTTTCTGAAATTTTCCCTGTTTTTGTTGTTGAAATTTGGTCAAATAACTTAATTTTCGACTAAAAAATAAAATGAGTGAAACCGCAATTACTGCTACCAAACGGGACTCCAGCTCACGGAACGCGCACCAGAAAACCGGTGAGGCAGCTGAGTATCTTTCTAAATGGAGACCTATGTAGATTTTGATGAAAATTAAGACATAAAAAATCATTTTGTTGTTCGTGAAGAAAAATAAGTTGAAATTTTTAAAAGTGACTGAAAGAAAAAAAGTTATTTTTGAAGTTCTACATTGGCTAGGCGCACGCGCAACCTATCAAAATACGCGTCTCCGAGAGAGCTAGTGATCCACGGTGTTTCTGAAATTTTCCCTGTTTTTGTTGTTGAAATTAGGTCAAAAAACTGAATTTTCGACTGAAAAATAAAATAAGTGAAACCGTAATTACTGCTACCAAACGGGACTCCAGCTCACGGAACGCGCACCAGAAAACCGGTGAGGCAGCTGAGTATATTTCTAAATGGAGACCTATGTAGATTTTGATGAAAATTAAGACATAAAAAATCATTTATTTATTCGTGAAGAAAAATAAGTTGAAATTTTTACAAGTGACTGAAAGAAAAAAAGTTATTTTTGAAGTTCTACATTGGCTAGGCGCACGCGCAACCTATCAAAATACGCGTCTCCGAGAGAGCTAGTGATCCACGGTGTTTCTGAAATTTTCCCTGTTTTTGTTGTTGAAATTTGGTCAAAAAACTGAATTTTCGACTGAAAAATAAAATGAGTGAAACCATAATTACTGCTACCAAACGGGACTCCAAATTTTTAGGTTAGGTTAGTTATACATAGGCGAGGCGCACGCGCAATCTGTCAAAATACGCGTCTCCGAGTGAGCCAGTGATCCACAGTCTTTCTAAAATTTTCCCTGTTTTTGTTGTTGAAATTTGGTAAAAAAACTAACTTTTCGACTGAAAAATAAAATTTGTGAAACCGTAATTACTGCTACCAAACGGTACTCGAGCTCACGCAACGCGCTCCGGAATACCGGTAAGGCAGCTGAGTATCTTTCTAAATGGATACCTACGTAGATTTTGATGAAAAGTAAGACATAAAAATACATTTTGTTATTCGTGAAGAAAAATATTTTGAAATTTTTACAAGTTTCCGAAAGAAAAAAAAGGATATTTTTGAAGGTATACATAGGCGAGGCGCACTTGCAACCTGTCAAAATACGCGTCTCCGAGTGAGCCAGTGATCCACAGTCTTTCTAAAATTTTCCCTGTTTTTGTTGTTGAAATTTGGTCAAAAAACTAACTTTTCGACTGAAAAATAAAATGAGTGAAACCGTAATTACTGCTACCAAACGATACTCGAGCTCACGCAACGCGCACCGGAATACCGGTAAGGCAGCTGAGTATCTTTCTAAATGGAGACCTACGTAGATTTTGATGAAAAGTAAGACATAAAAATAGATTTTGTTATTCGTGAAGAAAAATATTTTGAAATTTTTACAAGTTTCCGAAAGAAAAAAAAGGATATTTTTCAAGTTATACATAGGCGAGGCGCACGCGCAACCCGTCAAAATACGCGTTTCCGAGTGAGCCAGTGATCCACAGTCTTTCTAAAATTTTCCCTGTTTTTGTTGTTGAAATTTGGTCAAAAAACTAACTTTTCGACTGAAAAATAAAATGAGTGAAACCGTAATTACTGCTACCAAACGGTACTCGAGCTCACGCAACGCGCACCGGAATACCGGTAAGGCAGCTGAGTATCTTTCTAAATGGAGACCTACGTAGATTTTGATTAAAAGTAAGACATAAAAATACATTTTGTTATTCGTGAAGAAAAATATTTTGAATTTTTTACAAGTTTCTGAAAGAAAAAAAAGTAAATTTTTGAAGTTCTACATAGGCGAGGCGCACGCGCAACCCGTCAAAATACGCGTCGCCGATCGAGCTAGTGATCCACAGTGTTTCTGAAATTTTCCCTGTTTTTGTTGTTGAAATTTGGTCAAAAAACTAACGTTTCGACTGAAAAATAAAATGAGTGAAACCGTAATTACTGCTACCAAACGGTACTCGAGCTCACGCAACGCGCACCAGAATACCGGTAAGGCAGCTGAGTATCTTTCTAAATGGAGACCTACGTAGATTTTGATGAAAAGTAAGACATAAAAATAGATTTTGTTATTCGTGAAGAAAAATATTTTGAAATTTTTACAAGTTTCCGAAAGAAAAAAAAGGATATTTTTGAAGTTATACATAGGCGAGGCGCACGCGCAACCTGTCAAAATACGCGTCTCCGAGTGAGCCAGTGATCCACAGTCTTTCTAAAATTTTCCCTGTTTTTGTTGTTGAAATTTGGTCAAAAAACTAACTTTTCGACTGAAAAATAAAATGAGTGAAACCGTAATTACTGCTACCAAACGGAACTCGAGCTCACGCAACGCGCACCGGAATACCGGTAAGGCAGCTGAGTATCTTTCTAAATGGAGACCTACGTAGATTTTGATGAAAAGTAAGACATAAAAATACATTTTGTTATTCGTGAAGAAAAATATTTTGAATTTTTTACAAGTTTCTGAAAGAAAAAAAAGTAAATTTTAGAAGTTCTACATAGGCGAGGCGCACGCGCAACCCGTCAAAATACGCGTCTCCGAGCGAGCTAGTGATCCACAGTGTTTCTGAAATTTTCCCTGTTTTTGTTGTTGAAATTTGGTCAAAAAACTGAATTCTCGACTGAAAAATAAAATGAGTGAAACCGTAATTACTGCTACCAAACGGGACTCCAGCTCACGGAACGCGCACCAGAAAACCGGTGAGGCAGCTGAGTATCTTTCTAAATGGAGACCTATGTAGATTTTGATGAAAATTAAGACATAAAAAATCATTTTGTTGTTCGTGAAGAAAAATAAGTTGAAATTTTTAAAAGTGACTGAAAGAAAAAAAGTTATTTTTGAAGTTCTACATTGGCTAGGCGCACGCGCAACCTATCAAAATACGCGTCTCCGAGAGAGCTAGTGATCCACGGTGTTTCTGAAATTTTCCCTGTTTTTGTTGTTGAAATTAGGTCAAAAAACTGAATTTTCGACTGAAAAATAAAATAAGTGAAACCGTAATTACTGCTACCAAACGGGACTCCAGCTCACGGAACGCGCACCAGAAAACCGGTGAGGCAGCTGAGTATATTTCTAAATGGAGACCTATGTAGATTTTGATGAAAATTAAGACATAAAAAATCATTTATT
The DNA here is from genome assembly GCA_963555695.1 of Dasypolia templi. Taxonomy (NCBI): domain Eukaryota; kingdom Metazoa; phylum Arthropoda; class Insecta; order Lepidoptera; family Noctuidae; genus Dasypolia; species Dasypolia templi. Next base: position 28,595,110 of record OY743150.1, read on the forward strand.
TATTCGTGAAGAAAAATAAGTTGAAATTTTTACAAGTGACTGAAAGAAAAAAAGTTATTTTTGAAGTTCTACATTGGCTAGGCGCACGCGCTACCTATCAAAATACGCGTCTCCGAGAGAGCTAGTGATCCACGGTGTTTCTGAAATTTTCCCTGTTTTTGTTGTTGAAATTTGGTCAAAAAACTGAATTTTCGACTGAAAAATAAAATGAGTGAAACCATAATTACTGCTGCCAAACGGGACTCCAAATTTTTAGGTTAGGTTAGTTATACATAGGCGAGGCGCACGCGCAACCTGTCAAAATACGCGTCTCCGAGTGAGCCAGTGATCCACAGTCTTTCTAAAATTTTCCCTGTTTTTGTTGTTGAAATTTGGTAAAAAAACTAACTTTTCGACTGAAAAATAAAATGAGTGAAACCGTAATTACTGCTACCAAACGGTACTCGAGCTCACGCAACGCGCTCCGGAATACCGGTAAGGCAGCTGAGTATCTTTCTAAATGGATACCTACGTAGATTTTGATGAAAAGTAAGACATAAAAATACATTTTGTTATTCGTGAAGAAAAATATTTTGAAATTTTTACAAGTTTCCGAAAGAAAAAAAAGTTAATTTTTGAAGTTCTACATAGGCGAGGCGCACGCGCAACCCGTCAAAATACGCGTCTCCGAGCGAGCTAGTGATCCACGGTGTTTCTGAAATTTTCCCTGTTTTTGTTGTTGAAATTTGGTCAAATAACTTAATTTTCGACTAAAAAATAAAATGAGTGAAACCGCAATTACTGCTACCAAACGGGACTCCAGCTCACGGAACGCGCACCAGAAAACCGGTGAGGCAGCTGAGTATCTTTCTAAATGGAGACCTATGTAGATTTTGATGAAAATTAAGACATAAAAAATCATTTATTTATTCGTGAAGAAAAATAAGTTGAAATTTTTACAAGTGACTGAAAGAAAAAAAGTTATTTTTGAAGTTCTACATTGGCTAGGCGCACGCGCAACCTATCAAAATACGCGTCTCCGAGAGAGCTAGTGATCCACGGTGTTTCTGAAATTTTCCCTGTTTTTGTTGTTGAAATTTGGTCAAAAAACTGAATTTTCGACTGAAAAATAAAATGAGTGAAACCATAATTACTGCTACCAAACGGGACTCCAAATTTTTAGGTTAGGTTAGTTATACATAGGCGAGGCGCACGCGCAACCTGTCAAAATACGCATCTCCGAGTGAGCCAGTGATCCACAGTCTTTCTAAAATTTTCCCTGTTTTTGTTGTTGAAATTTGGTCAAAAAACTAACTTTTCGACTGAAAAATAAAATGAGTGAAACCGTAATTACTGCTACCAAACGGTACTCGAGCTCACGCAACGCGCACCAGAATACCGGTAAGGCAGCTGAGTATCTTTCTAAATGGAGACCTACGTAGATTTTGATGAAAAGTAAGACATAAAAATAGATTTTGTTATTCGTGAAGAAAAATATTTTGAAATTTTTACAAGTTTCCGAAAGAAAAAAAAGGATATTTTTGAAGTTATACATAGGCGAGGCGCACGCGCAACCTGTCAAAATACGTGTCTCCGAGTGAGCCAGTGATCCACAGTCTTTCTAAAATTTTCCCTGTTTTTGTTGTTGAAATTTGGTCAAAAAACTAACTTTTCGACTGAAAAATAAAATGAGTGAAACCGTAATTACTGCTACCAAACGGAACTCGAGCTCACGCAACGCGCACCGGAATACCGGTAAGGCAGCTGAGTATCTTTCTAAATGGAGACCTACGTAGATTTTGATGAAAAGTAAGACATAAAAATACATTTTGTTATTCGTGAAGAAAAATATTTTGAATTTTTTACAAGTTTCTGAAAGAAAAAAAAGTAAATTTTTGAAGTTCTACATAGGCGAGGCGCACGCGCAACCCGTCAAAATACGCGTCGCCGAGCGAGCTAGTGATCCACAGTGTTTCTGAAATTTTCCCTGTTTTTGTTGTTGAAATTTGGTCAAAAAACTAACTTTTCGACTGAAAAATAAAATGAGTGAAACCGTAATTACTGCTACCAAACGGTACTCGAGCTCACGCAACGCGCTCCGGAATACCGGTAAGGCAGCTGAGTATCTTTCTAAATGGATACCTACGTAGATTTTGATGAAAAGTCAGACATAAAAATAGATTTTGTTATTCGTGAAGAAAAATATTTTGAAATTTTTACAAGTTTCTGAAAGAAAAAAAAGTTAATTTTTGAAGTTCTACATAGGCGAGGCGCACGCGCAACCCGTCAAAATACGCGTCTCCGAGCGAGCTAGTGATCCACAGTGTTTCTGAAATTTTCCCTGTTTTTGTTGTTGAAATTTGGTCAAAAAACTAACTTTTCGACTGAAAAATAAAATGAGTGAAACCTTAATTACTGCTACCAAACGGTACTCGAGCTCACGCAACGCGCACCGGAATACCGGTAAGGCAGCTGAGTATCTTTCTAAATGGAGACCTACGTAGATTTTGATGAAAATTAAGACATAAAAAATCATTTATTTATTCGTGAAGAAAAATAAGTTGAAATTTTTACAAGTGACTGAAAGAAAAAAAGTTATTTTTGAAGTTCTACATTGGCTAGGCGCACGCGCAACCTATCAAAATACGCGTCTCCGAGAGAGCTAGTGATCCACGGTGTTTCTGAAATTTTCCCTGTTTTTGTTGTTGAAATTTGGTCAAAAAACTGAATTTTCGACTGAAAAATAAAATGAGTGAAACCATAATTACTGCTACCAAACGGGACTCCAAATTTTTAGGTTAGGTTAGTTATACATAGGCGAGGCGCACGCGCAACCTGTCAAAATACGCGTCTCCGAGTGAGCCAGTGATCCACAGTCTTTCTAAAATTTTCCCTGTTTTTGTTGTTGAAATTTGGTAAAAAAACTAACTTTTCGACTGAAAAATAAAATGAGTGAAACCGTAATTACTGCTACCAAACGGTACTCGAGCTCACGCAACGCGCTCCGGAATACCGGTAAGGCAGCTGAGTATCTTTCTAAATGGATACCTACGTAGATTTTGATGAAAAGTAAGACATAAAAATACATTTTGTTATTCGTGAAGAAAAATATTTTGAAATTTTTACAAGTTTCCGAAAGAAAAAAAAGGATATTTTTGAAGTTATACATAGGCGAGGCGCACGCGCAACCTGTCAAAATACGCGTCTCCGAGTGAGCCAGTGATCCACAGTCTTTCTAAAATTTTCCCTGTTTTTGTTGTTGAAATTTGGTCAAAAAACTAACTTTTCGACTGAAAAATAAAATGAGTGAAACCGTAATTACTGCTACCAAACGGTACTCGAGCTCACGCAACGCGCACCGGAATACCGGTAAGGCAGCTGAGTATCTTTCTAAATGGAGACCTACGTAGATTTTGATGAAAAGTAAGACATAAAAATACATTTTGTTATTCGTGAAGAAAAATATTTTGAAATTTTTACAAGTTTCCGAAAGAAAAAAAAGGATATTTTTGAAGTTATACATAGGCGAGGCGCACGCGCAACCTGTCAAAATACGTGTCTCCGAGTGAGCCAGTGATCCACAGTCTTTCTAAAATTTTCCCTGTTTTTGTTGTTGAAATTTGGTCAAAAAACTAACTTTTCGACTGAAAAATAAAATGAGTGAAACCGTAATTACTGCTACCAAACGGAACTCGAGCTCACGCAACGCGCACCGGAATACCGGTAAGGCAGCTGAGTATCTTTCTAAATGGAGACCTACGTAGATTTTGATGAAAAGTAAGACATAAAAATACATTTTGTTATTCGTGAAGAAAAATATTTTGAATTTTTTACAAGTTTCTGAAAGAAAAAAAAGTAAATTTTTGAAGTTCTACATAGGCGAGGCGCACGCGCAACCCGTCAAAATACGCGTCGCCGAGCGAGCTAGTGATCCACAGTGTTTCTGAAATTTTCCCTGTTTTTGTTGTTGAAATTTGGTCAAAAAACTAACTTTTCGACTGAAAAATAAAATGAGTGAAACCGTAATTACTGCTACCAAACGGTACTCGAGCTCACGCAACGCGCTCCGGAATACCGGTAAGGCAGCTGAGTATCTTTCTAAATGGATACCTACGTAGATTTTGATGAAAAGTCAGACATAAAAATAGATTTTGTTATTCGTGAAGAAAAATATTTTGAAATTTTTACAAGTTTCTGAAAGAAAAAAAAGTTAATTTTTGAAGTTCTACATAGGCGAGGCGCACGCGCAACCCGTCAAAATACGCGTCTCCGAGCGAGCTAGTGATCCACAGTGTTTCTGAAATTTTCCCTGTTTTTGTTGTTGAAATTTGGTCAAAAAACTAACTTTTCGACTGAAAAATAAAATGAGTGAAACCGTAATTACTGCTACCAAACGGTACTCGAGCTCACGCAACGCGCACCGGAATACCGGTAAGGCAGCTGAGTATCTTTCTAAATGGAGACCTACGTAGATTTTGATGAAAATTAAGACATAAAAAATCATTTATTTATTCGTGAAGAAAAATAAGTTGAAATTTTTACAAGTGACTGAAAGAAAAAAAGTTATTTTTGAAGTTCTACATTGGCTAGGCGCACGCGCAACCTATCAAAATACGCGTCTCCGAGAGAGCTAGTGATCCACGGTGTTTCTGAAATTTTCCCTGTTTTTGTTGTTGAAATTTGGTCAAAAAACTGAATTTTCAACTGAAAAATAAAATGAGTGAAACCATAATTACTGCTACCAAACGGGACTCCAAATTTTTAGGTTAGGTTAGTTATACATAGGCGAGGCGCACGCGCAACCTGTCAAAATACGCGTCTCCGAGTGAGCCAGTGATCCACAGTCTTTCTAAAATTTTCCCTGTTTTTGTTGTTGAAATTTGGTAAAAAAACTAACTTTTCGACTGAAAAATAAAATGAGTGAAACCGTAATTACTGCTACCAAACGGTACTCGAGCTCACGCAACGCGCACCAGAATACCGGTAAGGCAGCTGAGTATCTTTCTAAATGGAGACCTACGTAGATTTTGATGAAAAGTAAGACATAAAAATAGATTTTGTTATTCGTGAAGAAAAATATTTTGAAATTTTTACAAGTTTCCGAAAGAAAAAAAAGGATATTTTTGAAGTTATACATAGGCGAGGCGCACGCGCAACCTGTCAAAATACGCGTCTCCGAGTGAGCCAGTGATCCACAGTCTTTCTAAAATTTTCCCTGTTTTTGTTGTTGAAATTTGGTCAAAAAACTAACTTTTCGACTGAAAAATAAAATGAGTGAAACCGTAATTACTGCTACCAAACGGTACTCGAGCTCACGCAACGCGCACCGGAATACCGGTAAGGCAGCTGAGTATCTTTCTAAATGGAGACCTACGTAGATTTTGATGAAAAGTAAGACATAAAAATAGATTTTGTTATTCGTGAAGAAAAATATTTTGAAATTTTTACAAGTTTCCGAAAGAAAAAAAAGGATATTTTTCAAGTTATACATAGGCGAGGCGCACGCGCAACCCGTCAAAATACGCGTCTCCGAGTGAGCCAGTGATCCACAGTCTTTCTAAAATTTTCCCTGTTTTTGTTGTTGAAATTTGGTCAAAAAACTAAATTTTCGACTGAAAAATAAAATGAGTGAAACCGTAATTACTGCTACCAAACGGTACTCGAGCTCACGCAACGCGCACCGGAATACCGGTAAGGCAGCTGAGTATCTTTCTAAATGGAGACCTACGTAGATTTTGATGAAAAGTAAGACATAAAAATAGATTTTGTTATTCGTGAAGAAAAATATTTTGAAATTTTTACAAGTTTCCGAAAGAAAAAAAAGGATATTTTTCAAGTTATACATAGGCGAGGCGCACGCGCAACCCGTCAAAATACGCGTCTCCGAGTGAGCCAGTGATCCACAGTCTTTCTAAAAATTTCCCTGTTTTTGTTGTTGAAATTTGGTCAAAAAACTAACTTTTCGACTGAAAAATAAAATGAGTGAAACCATAATTACTGCTACCAAACGGTACTCGAGCTCACGCAACGCGCACCGGAATACCGGTAAGGCAGCTGAGTATCTTTCTAAATGGAGACCTACGTAGATTTTGATGAAAAGTAAGACATAAAAATACATTTTGTTATTCGTGAAGAAAAATATTTTGAATTTTTTACAAGTTTCTGAAAGAAAAAAAAGTAAATTTTAGAAGTTCTACATAGGCGAGGCGCACGCGCAACCCGTCAAAATACGCGTCGCCGAGCGAGCTAGTGATCCACAGTGTTTCTGAAATTTTCCCTGTTTTTGTTGTTGAAATTTGGTCAAAAAACTAACTTTTCGACTGAAATATAAAATGAGTGAAACCGTAATTACTGCTACCAAACGGTACTCGAGCTCACGCAACGCGCTCCGGAATACCGTTAAGGCAGCTGAGTATCTTTCTAAATGGATACCTACGTAGATTTTGATGAAAAGTAAGACATAAAAATAGATTTAGTTATTCGTGAAGAAAAATATTTTGAAATTTTTACAAGTTTCTGAAAGAAAAAAAAGTAAATTTTAGAAGTTCTACATAGGCGAGGCGCACGCGCAACCCGTCAAAATACGCGTCGCCGAGCGAGCTAGTGATCCACAGTGTTTCTGAAATTTTCCCTGTTTTTGTTGTTGAAATTTGGTCAAAAAACTAACTTTTCGACTGAAAAATAAAATGAGTGAAACCGTAATTACTGCTACCAAACGGTACTCGAGCTCACGCAACGCGCTCCGGAATACCGGTAAGGCAGCTGAGTATCTTTCTAAATGGATACCTACGTAGATTTTGATGAAAAGTCAGACATCAAAATAGATTTTGTTATTCGTGAAGAAAAATATTTTGAATTTTTTACAAGTTTCTAAAAGAAAAAAAAGTAAATTTTAGAAGTTCTACATAGGCGAGGCGCACGCGCAACCCGTCAAAATACGCGTCGCCGAGCGAGCTAGTGATCCACAGTGTTTCTGAAATTTTCCCTGTTTTTGTTGTTGAAATTTGGTCAAAAAACTAACTTTTCGACTGAAAAATAAAATGAGTGAAACCGTAATTACTGCTACCAAACGGTACTCGAGCTCACGCAACGCGCTCCGGAATACCGTTAAGGCAGCTGAGTATCTTTCTAAATGGATACCTACGTAGATTTTGATGAAAAGTAAGACATCAAAATAGATTTAGTTATTCGTGAAGAAAAATATTTTGAAATTTTTACAAGTTTCTGAAAGAAAAAAAAGTAAATTTTAGAAGTTCTACATAGGCGAGGCGCACGCGCAACCCGTCAAAATACGCGTCGCCGAGCGAGCTAGTGATCCACAGTGTTTCTGAAATTTTCCCTGTTTTTGTTGTTGAAATTTGGTCAAAAAACTAACTTTTCGACTGAAAAATAAAATGAGTGAAACCGTAATTACTGCTACCAAACGGTACTCGAGCTCACGCAACGCGCACCGGAATACCGGTAAGGCAGCTGAGTATCTTTCTAAATGGAGACCTACGTAGATTTTGATGAAAAGTAAGACATAAAAGTAAGAGTACTACTATCCCCTACAAAATGAGTTGGTGACTGTACTACCTGATTAAGATTGGTATAATTTAGGAATTCCATGATATCTTTGAATTTTGAATTGTTTGTGTCCAATAGATTAACATTGAAATCCCCCAGCAATACCAAATGATCGTAAGGTGCTAATGCGCTAATACTGTCAGTTATGCCATCCAGAAATTTTGACACTTCAGACCAGGGTGGCCTGTATGCAGTGCCAATCAACAACTTCCTACCATTAATTGTTAGGTTCAGCCACATCTGTTCCACATCAGACTGGTCCGAGTGTGGACGTACGCGCGCCCTAACTCCCGTTTTAATGTAGAACGCTACTCCTCCACCTCGCCCCCCGCGTATAGTCGCAGGGCGCGGCACGTGCTTCAACGTATATCCCGGAACCCTAGGCGCGCGCCCGTCCTCCCCAGGTCTCAGCCACGTTTCGTTGATTGCCATTATATCCACTGAATGTTGTGACATGGCGACCAGAAACTCGTCCTGGTTAGTTGCTAGAGAGCCCGCATTGAATAAACCAAACTTTAATAATTTTGACTTAGTCATTTTATGCAAAGAGCAATAATGTAATGGCTGTTTAAATGCAGGTATTTAATTATTAGTGATAGTATTTTATTAATATATTTGTTAAACCAATTTTGATTTCTTTTGTGTAAATAATGTTTGTACATAAGATTTAGTTGTGGTAGTAAGTAAATTACTGTGTTACCTTTAAAATAGTGTTCACATACATCATGAATTAAAAATAATATATATTTATTGTTTGTAAATAAAGTTGTTGTTAGTGTGTAGATAATAATAATATGTGTAAATAATGCAACTATGTTCCTTCTATTATGACAATACTCACTTTGATACTCCCACCTCCCCAGATCACGACAGATACGACACACACACACCCTGCTCAATACATAATAACAAATAGAAAAGCCATAAACAAAAAAATGTGCAGAATCAAAGAAAGGGGTTTTAATTAGTGTCCGTGCATGGTCCAATGATATGTTCAATATCCTCCTCAGGTTCGATCCTGTGAGTGGGTTCTCCAGGCTTTTGCCGGACCAAGATGCGACCGCGCTTCGTCCATACGAACCGCCATCCATGAATTCCTGCGGCGGCCCTCGTCCGGCGAAATAACTGCTGGTTCAACCTGGTCAGCCTCTCATTGACATAGAAGCGCACAGGTTTCCCAGAGAGTCCGAGGTTCTCTGTTGTAGCGTCACGCCGCACGCGGGCGCCGTTCAACACGGCGTCACGCTGGTCACGTCTAGCGAGGCGCACCACGATAGCGCGAGGGCGGGGCTCAGTTGAAGCTAAGGGGCTTGTCGCTTTTATATGTCTGCCGCCGATTCGCTCCGCGCTTACGACGTCGCGGTCCTCCAAAGCGACTCCTAACTTAGTGGCAATTAGCTGGAATAGGTGCGTTGGGTTCTCCGCTTGCGACTCAGGTATGTTCGCTATGATCAAATCATTTGCCATCAGCTCTTGATCTCTGTCATTTAGGTCCCTCTTAAGCTGCTTAACCACACTCTCCACCGCATTTAAATTTGGCGCGTCACATCCGGCATCGTGAAGTTTTTCAAGCGCCTCCAATCTGGACTCAATCCCATCAATACGTGCGTGGCTCGTATCGTTAGACGCCTTCAACTCCGCTACGTCTTTCCGGAGCTCCATGACCTCAAATCGCAAGGTGCGTAGCTCCTCGACTACCAATTTTAGAGCAGAGCCTACGTCCTGTGGGAACTCGGAAGACTTCTTCGAATCATTGTTGTCTGTGTCCACAGCCACGGTCGAGATTGCATGAGGCGTCGACACCTGCCTGAGTGCCTCCTCCATCACTACCGATGGTGGGGCAGCAATTGACTGAGGCGTCACTGGTACGGAAGTTGACAGACATGTCGGCGATGCGGCAGTTGACAGTGGCGTCGTCGTAGCTGCAGTTGGCACAGGCGTTGTCGGATGCACCAACATTTTTGACGGTATTGGCGCCGCGGACACTAGCGTCGCCACAGCTATTGGCGTGGACATAGAGATGGAGATGGACGCCGGTTCCTCACTTTCCAATTCCGTCACACAACCTCGTACCGGCGTTTCAGCCTTGTTATCCCTGCGGACGTTTTTCCTACACTCAGGGCAATGCCAGGCGGAGACTAAGGGGCCTTTCGTCGGGAGGCTAACGCACACTCGGTGGTAAGCAACGGCACATTTGGTACATCTTGCTGTGTCAACGGCTGACAAGAATTTTCCGCATCCACCGCACTTTACCGGCATTCTTGCAATAGGTCTTGCTACTCGTTCAGTGAACCTACTTTTTTTTTTTTAGTAAACGAAGAGTGTTTACGTTTTTGTCTGACGTTGTCAATATAGACGTTGACAATTACAACACACCAAACATCTACTGTTTGTCGTGTCAAACTTATTAAAATAGTGAGGGTATTTAAATATGACTTGCAGATTTGGTATTAGTTTTTAAGCATGAATTATGCACTTAGGAAGTACTCACGAGATCTCACAACACTGAATATTCTGTATTATTTCACTATACACTTTATTAAATACTTTAAGACACGATATCGTCGTTGTTTTATTTTATTTCCGCAAAAAACCAGGCAACGATTCCACCAGTACAAACGTCAAAACGTCACTCCTAATACCGGAATACCCGGAATACCGTTAAGGCAGCTGAGTATCTTTCTAAATGGATACCTACGTAGATTTTGATGAAAAGTAAGACATAAAAATAGATTTTGTTATTCGTGAAGAAAAATATTTTGAAATTTTTACAAGTTTCTGAAAGAAAAAAAAGTAAATTTTTGAATTTCTACATAGGCGAGGCGCACGCGCAACCCGTAAAAATACGCGTCTCCGAGCGAGCTAGTGATCCACAGTGTTTCTGAAATTTTCCCAATTTTTGTTGTTGAAATTTGGTCAAAAAACTAACTTTTCGACTGAAAAAAAAATGTTTGAAACCGTAATTACTGCTACCAAACGGTACTCGAGCTCACGCAACGCGCACCAGAATACCGGTAAGGCAGCTGAGTATCTTTCTAAATGGAGACCTACGTAGATTTTGATGAAAAGTAAGACATAAAAATAGATTTTGTTATTCGTGAAGAAAAATATTTTGAAATTTTAACAAGTTTCCGAAAGAAAAAAAAGGATATTTTTGAAGTTCTACATAGGCGAGGCGCATGCGCAACCTGTCAAAATACGCGTCTCCGAGTGAGCCAGTGATCCACAGTCTTTCTAAAATTTTCCCTGTTTTTGTTGTTAAATTTGGTCAAAAAACTAACTTTTCGACTGAAAAATAAAATGAGTGAAACCGTAATTACTGCTACCAAACGGTACTCGAGCTCACGCAACGCGCTCCGGAATACCGTTAAGGCAGCTGAGTATCTTTCTAAATTGATACCTACGTAGATTTTGATGAAAAGTAAGACATAAAAATAGATTTAGTTATTCGTGAAGAAAAATATTTTGAAATTTTTACAAGTTTCTGAAAGAAAAAAAAGTAAATTTTAGAAGTTCTACATAGGCGAGGCGCACGCGCAACCCGTCAAAATACGCGTCGCCGAGCGAGCTAGTGATCCACAGTGTTTCTGAAATTTTCCCTGTTTTTGTTGTTGAAATTTGGTCAAAAAACTAACTTTTCGACTGAAAAATAAAATGAGTGAAACCGTAATTACTGCTACCAAACGGTACTCGAGCTCACGCAACGCGCTCCGGAATACCGGTAAGGCAGCTGAGTATCTTTCTAAATGGATACCTACGTAGATTTTGATGAAAAGTCAGACATCAAAATAGATTTTGTTATTCGTGAAGAAAAATATTTTGAAATTTTTACAAGTTTCTGAAAGAAAAAAAAGTTAAATTTTGAAGTTCTACATAGGCGAGGCGCACGCGCAACCCGTCAAAATACGCGTCTCCGAGCGAGCTAGTGATCCACAGTGTTTCTGAAATTTTCCCTGTTTTTGTTGTTGAAATTTGGTCAAAAAACTAACTTTTCGACTGAAAAATAAAATGAGTGAAACCGTAATTACTGCTACCAAACGGTACTCGAGCTCACGCAACGCGCTCCGGAATACCGTTAAGGCAGCTGAGTATCTTTCTAAATGGATACCTACGTAGATTTTGATGAAAAGTAAGACATCAAAATAGATTTAGTTATTCGTGAAGAAAAATATTTTGAAATTTTTACAAGTTTCTGAAAGAAAAAAAAGTAAATTTTAGAAGTTCTACATAGGCGAGGCGCTCGCGCAACCCGTCAAAATACGCGTCGCCGAGCGAGCTAGTGATCCACAGTGTTTCTGAAATTTTCCCTGTTTTTGTTGTTGAAATTTGGTCAAAAAACTAACTTTTCGACTGAAAAATAAAATGAGTGAAACCGTAATTACTGCTACCAAACGGTACTCGAGCTCACGCAACGCGCACCAGAATACCGGTAAGGCAGCTGAGTATCTTTCTAAATGGAGACCTACGTAGATTTTGATGAAAAGTAAGACATAAAAATAGATTTTGTTATTCGTGAAGAAAAATATTTTGAAATTTTTACAAGTTTCCGAAAGAAAAAAAAGGATATTTTTGAAGTTCTACATAGGCGAGGCGCACGCGCAACCCGTCAAAATACGCGTCGCCGAGCGAGCTAGTGATCCACAGCGTTTCTGAATTTTCCCTGTTTTTGTTGTTGAAATTTGGTCAAAACACTAACTTTTCGACTGAAAAATAAAATGAGTGAAACCGTAATTACTGCTACCAAACGGTACTCGAGCTCACGCAACGCGCACCGGAATACCGGTAAGGCAGCTGAGTATCTTTCTAAATGGAGACCTACGTAGATTTTGATGAAAAGTAAGACATAAAAATACATTTTGTTATTCGTGAAGAAAAATATTTTGAATTTTTTACAAGTTTCTGAAAGAAAAAAAAGTAAATTTTAGAAGTTCTACATAGGCGAGGCGCACGCGCAACCCGTCAAAATACGCGTCTCCGAGCGAGCTAGTGATCCACAGTGTTTCTGAAATTTTCCCAATTTTTGTTGTTGAAATTTGGTCAAAAAACTAACTTTTCGACTGAAAAAAAAATGTTTGAAACCGTAATTACTGCTACCAAACGGTACTCGAGCTCACGCAACGCGCACCAGAATACCGGTAAGGCAGCTGAGTATCTTTCTAAATGGATACCTACGTAGATTTTGATGAAAAGTAAGACATAAAAATTCGTTTTGTTATTCGTGAAGAAAAATATTTTGAAATTTTTACAAGTTTCTGAAAGAAAAAAAAGTAAATTTTAGAAGTTCTACATAGGCGAGGCGCACGCGCGTCCCGTCAAAATACGCGTCGCCGAGCGAGCTAGTGATCCACAGTGTTTCTGAAATTTTCCCTGTTTTTGTTGTTGAAATTTGGTCAAAAAACTAACTTTTCGACTGAAAAATAAAATGAGTGAAACCGTAATTACTGCTACCAAACGGTACTCGAGCTCACGCAACGCGCACCAGAATACCGGTAAGGCAGCTGAGTATCTTTCTAAATGGAGACCTACGTAGATTTTGATGAAAAGTAAGACATAAAAATAGATTTTGTTATTCGTGAAGAAAAATATTTTGAAATTTTTACAAGTTTCCGAAAGAAAAAAAAGGTTATTTTTGAAGTTCTACATAGGCGAGGCGCACGCGCAACCCGTCAAAATACGCGTCGCCGAGCGAGCTAGTGATCCACAGCGTTTCTGAATTTTCCCTGTTTTTGTTGTTGAAATTTGGTCAAAACACTAACTTTTCGACTGAAAAATAAAATGAGTGAAACCGTAATTACTGCTACCAAACGGTACTCGAGCTCACGCAACGCGCACAGGAATACCGGTAAGGCAGCTGAGTATCTTTCTAAATGGAGACCTACGTAGATTTTGATGAAAAGTAAGACATAAAAATACATTTTGTTATTCGTGAAGAATAATATTTTGAATTTTTTACAAGTTTCTGAAAGAAAAAAAAGTAAATTTTAGAAGTTCTACATAGGCGAGGCGCACGCGCAACCCGTCAAAATACGCGTCGCCGAGCGAGCTAGTGATCCACAGTGTTTCTGAAATTTTCCCTGTTTTTGTTGTTGAAATTTGGTCAAAAAACTAACTTTTCGACTGAAAAATAAAATGAGTGAAACCGTAATTACTGCTACCAAACGGTACTCAAGCTCACGCAACGCGCACCGGAATACCGGTAAGGCAGCTGAGTATCTTTCTAAATGGAGACCTACGTAGATTTTGATGAAAAGTAAGACATAAAAATACATTTAGTTATTCGTGAAGAAAAATATTTTGAAATTTTTACAAGTTTCTGAAAGAAAAAAAAGTTAATTTTTGAAGTTCTACATAGGCGAGGCGCACGCGCAACCCGTCAAAATACGCGTCTCCGAGCGAGCTAGTGATCCGCAGTGTTTCTGAAATTTTCCCTGTTTTTGTTATTGAAATTTGGTCAAAAAACTAACTTTTCGACTGAAAATAAAATGAGTGAAACCGTAATTACTGCTACCAAACGGTACTCGAGCTCACGCAACGCGCACCGGAATACCGGTAAGGCAGCTGAGTATCTTTCTAAATGGAGACCTACGTAGATTTTGATGAAAAGTAAGACATAAAAATACATTTTGTTATTCGTGAAGAAAAATATTTTGAAATTTTTACAAGTTTCTGAAAGAAAAAAAAGTAAATTTTTGAAGTTCTACATAGGCGAGGCGCACGCGCAACCCGTCAAAATACGCGTCTCCGAGCGAGCTAGTGATCCACAGTGTTTCTGAAATTTTCCCAATTTTTGTTGTTGAAATTTGGTCAAAAAACTAACTTTTCGACTGAAAAAAAAATATTTGAAACCGTAATTACTGCTACCAAACGGTACTCGAGCTCACGCAACGCGCACCAGAATACCGGTAAGGCAGCTGAGTATCTTTCTAAATGGAGACCTACGTAGATTTTGATGAAAAGTAAGACATAAAAATAGATTTTGTTATTCGTGAAGAAAAATATTTTGAAATTTTTACAAGTTTCCGAAAGAAAAAAAAGGATATTTTTGAAGTTCTACATAGGCGAGGCGCATGCGCAACCTGTCAAAATACGCGTCTCCGAGTGAGCCAGTGATCCACAGTCTTTCTAAAATTTTCCCTGTTTTTGTTGTTAAATTTAGTCAAAAAACTAACTTTTCGACTGAAAAATAAAATGAGTGAAACCGTAATTACTGCTACCAAACGGTACTCGAGCTCACGCAACGCGCTCCGGAATACCGGTAAGGCAGCTGAGTATCTTTCTAAATGGATACCTACGTAGATTTTGATGAAAAGTAAGACATAAAAATAGATTTTGTTATTCGTGAAGAAAAATATTTTGAAATTTTTACAAGTTTCTGAAAGAAAAAAAAGTAAATTTTAGAAGTTCTACATAGGCGAGGCGCACGCGCAACCCGTCAAAATACGCGTCGCCGAGCGAGCTAGTGATCCACAGTGTTTCTGAAATTTTCCCTGTTTTTGTTGTTGAAATTTGGTCAAAAAACTAACTTTTCGACTGAAAAATAAAATGAGTGAAACCGTAATTACTGCTACCAAACGGTACTCGAGCTCACGCAACGCGCACCAGAATACCGGTAAGGCAGCTGAGTATCTTTCTAAATGGAGACCTACGTAGATTTTGATGAAAAGTAAGACATAAAAATACATTTTGTTATTCGTGAAGAATAATATTTTGAATTTTTTACAAGTTTCTGAAAGAAAAAAAAGTAAATTTTAGAAGTTCTACATAGGCGAGGCGCACGCGCAACCCGTCAAAATACGCGTCGCCGAGCGAGCTAGTGATCCACAGTGTTTCTGAAATTTTCCCTGTTTTTGTTGTTGAAATTTGGTCAAAAAACTAACTTTTCGACTGAAAAATAAAATGAGTGAAACCGTAATTACTGCTACCAAACGGTACTCGAGCTCACGCAACGCGCACCGGAATACCGGTAAGGCAGCTGAGTATCTTTCTAAATGGAGACCTACGTAGATTTTGATGAAAAGTAAGACATAAAAATACATTTAGTTATTCGTGAAGAAAAATATTTTGAAATTTTTACAAGTTTCTGAAAGAAAAAAAAGTTAATTTTTGAAGTTCTACATAGGCGAGGCGCACGCGCAACCCGTCAAAATACGCGTCTCCGAGCGAGCTAGTGATCCGCAGTGTTTCTGAAATTTTCCCTGTTTTTGTTGTTGAAATTTGGTCAAAAAACTAACTTTTCGACTGAAAAATAAAATGAGTGAAACCGTAATTACTGCTACCAAACGGTACTCGAGCTCACGCAACGCGCACCGGAATACCGGTAAGGCAGCTGAGTATCTTTCTAAATGGAGACCTACGTAGATTTTGATGAAAAGTAAGACATAAAAATACATTTTGTTATTCGTGAAGAAAAATATTTTGAATTTTTTACAAGTTTCTGAAAGAAAAAAAAGTAAATTTTAGAAGTTCTACATAGGCGAGGCGCACGCGCAACCCGTCAAAATACGCGTCGCCAAGCGAGCTAGTGATCCACAGTGTTTCTGAAATTTTCCCTGTTTTTGTTGTTGAAATTTGGTCAAAAAACTAACTTTTCGACTGAAAAATAAAATGAGTGAAACCGTAATTACTGCTACCAAACGGTACTCGAGCTCACGCAACGCGCTCCGGAATACCGTTAAGGCAGCTGAGTATCTTTCTAAATGGATACCTACGTAGATTTTGATGAAAAGTAAGACATAAAAATAGATTTTGTTATTCGTGAAGAAAAATATTTTGAAATTTTTACAAGTTTCTGAAAGAAAAAAAAGTAAATTTTTGAAGTTCTACATAGGCGAGGCGCACGCGCAACCCGTCAAAATACGCGTCTCCGAGCGAGCTAGTGATCCACAGTGTTTCTGAAATTTTCCCAATTTTTGTTGTTGAAATTTGGTCAAAAAACTAACTTTTCGACTGAAAAAAAAATATTTGAAACCGTAATTACTGCTACCAAACGGTACTCGAGCTCACGCAACGCGCACCAGAATACCGGTAAGGCAGCTGAGTATCTTTCTAAATGGAGACCTACGTAGATTTTGATGAAAAGTAAGACATAAAAATAGATTTTGTTATTCGTGAAGAAAAATATTTTGAAATTTTTACAAGTTTCCGAAAGAAAAAAAAGGATATTTTTGAAGTTCTACATAGGCGAGGCGCATGCGCAACCTGTCAAAATACGCGTCTCCGAGTGAGCCAGTGATCCACAGTCTTTCTAAAATTTTCCCTGTTTTTGTTGTTAAATTTAGTCAAAAAACTAACTTTTCGACTGAAAAATAAAATGAGTGAAACCGTAATTACTGCTACCAAACGGTACTCGAGCTCACGCAACGCGCTCCGGAATACCGGTAAGGCAGCTGAGTATCTTTCTAAATGGATACCTACGTAGATTTTGATGAAAAGTAAGACATAAAAATAGATTTTGTTATTCGTGAAGAAAAATATTTTGAAATTTTTACAAGTTTCTGAAAGAAAAAAAAGTAAATTTTAGAAGTTCTACATAGGCGAGGCGCACGCGCAACCCGTCAAAATACGCGTCGCCGAGCGAGCTAGTGATCCACAGTGTTTCTGAAATTTTCCCTGTTTTTGTTGTTGAAATTTGGTCAAAAAACTAACTTTTCGACTGAAAAATAAAATGAGTGAAACCGTAATTACTGCTACCAAACGGTACTCGAGCTCACGCAACGCGCACCAGAATACCGGTAAGGCAGCTGAGTATCTTTCTAAATGGAGACCTACGTAGATTTTGATGAAAAGTAAGACATAAAAATACATTTTGTTATTCGTGAAGAATAATATTTTGAATTTTTTACAAGTTTCTGAAAGAAAAAAAAGTAAATTTTAGAAGTTCTACATAGGCGAGGCGCACGCGCAACCCGTCAAAATACGCGTCGCCGAGCGAGCTAGTGATCCACAGTGTTTCTGAAATTTTCCCTGTTTTTGTTGTTGAAATTTGGTCAAAAAACTAACTTTTCGACTGAAAAATAAAATGAGTGAAACCGTAATTACTGCTACCAAACGGTACTCGAGCTCACGCAACGCGCACCGGAATACCGGTAAGGCAGCTGAGTATCTTTCTAAATGGAGACCTACGTAGATTTTGATGAAAAGTAAGACATAAAAATACATTTAGTTATTCGTGAAGAAAAATATTTTGAAATTTTTACAAGTTTCTGAAAGAAAAAAAAGTTAATTTTTGAAGTTCTACATAGGCGAGGCGCACGCGCAACCCGTCAAAATACGCGTCTCCGAGCGAGCTAGTGATCCGCAGTGTTTCTGAAATTTTCCCTGTTTTTGTTGTTGAAATTTGGTCAAAAAACTAACTTTTCGACTGAAAAATAAAATGAGTGAAACCGTAATTACTGCTACCAAACGGTACTCGAGCTCACGCAACGCGCACCGGAATACCGGTAAGGCAGCTGAGTATCTTTCTAAATGGAGACCTACGTAGATTTTGATGAAAAGTAAGACATAAAAATACATTTTGTTATTCGTGAAGAAAAATATTTTGAATTTTTTACAAGTTTCTGAAAGAAAAAAAAGTAAATTTTAGAAGTTCTACATAGGCGAGGCGCACGCGCAACCCGTCAAAATACGCGTCGCCAAGCGAGCTAGTGATCCACAGTGTTTCTGAAATTTTCCCTGTTTTTGTTGTTGAAATTTGGTCAAAAAACTAACTTTTCGACTGAAAAATAAAATGAGTGAAACCGTAATTACTGCTACCAAACGGTACTCGAGCTCACGCAACGCGCTCCGGAATACCGTTAAGGCAGCTGAGTATCTTTCTAAATGGATACCTACGTAGATTTTGATGAAAAGTAAGACATAAAAATAGATTTTGTTATTCGTGAAGAAAAATATTTTGAAATTTTTACAAGTTTCTGAAAGAAAAAAAAGTAAATTTTTGAAGTTCTACATAGGCGAGGCGCACGCGCAACCTGTCAAAATACGCGTCTCCGAGCGAGCTAGTGATCCACAGTGTTTCTGAAATTTTCCCAATTTTTGTTGTTGAAATTTGGTCAAAAAACTAACTTTTCGACTGAAAAAAAAATATTTGAAACCGTAATTACTGCTACCAAACGGTACTCGAGCTCACGCAACGCGCACCAGAATACCGGTAAGGCAGCTGAGTATCTTTCTAAATGGAGACCTACGTAGATTTTGATGAAAAGTAAGACATAAAAATAGATTTTGTTATTCGTGAAGAAAAATATTTTGAAATTTTTACAAGTTTCCGAAAGAAAAAAAAGGATATTTTTGAAGTTCTACATAGGCGAGGCGCATGCGCAACCTGTCAAAATACGCGTCTCCGAGTGAGCCAGTGATCCACAGTCTTTCTAAAATTTTCCCTGTTTTTGTTGTTAAATTTGGTCAAAAAACTAACTTTTCGACTGAAAAATAAAATGAGTGAAACCGTAATTACTGCTACCAAACGGTACTCGAGCTCACGCAACGCGCTCCGGAATACCGGTAAGGCAGCTGAGTATCTTTCTAAATGGATACCTACGTAGATTTTGATGAAAAGTAAGACATAAAAATAGATTTTGTTATTCGTGAAGAAAAATATTTTGAAATTTTTACAAGTTTCTGAAAGAAAAAAATGTAAATTTTAGAAGTTCTACATAGGCGAGGCGCACGCGCAACCCGTCAAAATACGCGTCGCCGAGCGAGCTAGTGATCCACAGTGTTTCTGAAATTTTCCCTGTTTTTGTTGTTGAAATTTGGTCAAAAAACTAACTTTTCGACTGAAAAATAAAATGAGTGAAACCGTAATTACTGCTACCAAACGGTACTCGAGCTCACGCAACGCGCACCAGAATACCGGTAAGGCAGCTGAGTATCTTTCTAAATGGAGACCTACGTAGATTTTGATGAAAAGTAAGACATAAAAATAGATTTTGTTATTCGTGAAGAAAAATATTTTGAAATTTTTACAAGTTTCCGAAAGAAAAAAAAGGATATTTTTGAAGTTCTACATAGGCGAGGCGCATGCGCAACCTGTCAAAATACGCGTCTCCGAGTGAGCCAGTGATCCACAGTCTTTCTAAAATTTTCCCTGTTTTTGTTGTTAAATTTGGTCAAAAAACTAACTTTTCGACTGAAAAATAAAATGAGTGAAACCGTAATTACTGCTACCAAACGGTACTCGAGCTCACGCAACGCGCTCCGGAATACCGTTAAGGCAGCTGAGTATCTTTCTAAATTGATACCTACGTAGATTTTGATGAAAAGTAAGACATAAAAATAGATTTAGTTATTCGTGAAGAAAAATATTTTGAAATTTTTACAAGTTTCTGAAAGAAAAAAAAGTAAATTTTAGAAGTTCTACATAGGCGAGGCGCACGCGCAACCCGTCAAAATACGCGTCGCCGAGCGAGCTAGTGATCCACAGTGTTTCTGAAATTTTCCCTGTTTTTGTTGTTGAAATTTGGTCAAAAAACTAACTTTTCGACTGAAAAATAAAATGAGTGAAACCGTAATTACTGCTACCAAACGGTACTCGAGCTCACGCAACGCGCACCAGAATACCGGTAAGGCAGCTGAGTATCTTTCTAAATGGAGACCTACGTAGATTTTGATGAAAAGTAAGACATAAAAATAGATTTAGTTATTCGTGAAGAAAAATATTTTGAAATTTTTACAAGTTTCTGAAAGAAAAAAAAGTAAATTTTAGAAGTTCTACATAGGCGAGGCGCACGCGCAACCCGTCAAAATACGCGTCGCCGAGCGAGCTAGTGATCCACAGTGTTTCTGAAATTTTCCCTGTTTTTGTTGTTGAAATTTGGTCAAAAAACTAACTTTTCGACTGAAAAATAAAATGAGTGAAACCGTAATTACTGCTACCAAACGGTACTCGAGCTCACGCAACGCGCACCAGAATACCGGTAAGGCAGCTGAGTATCTTTCTAAATGGAGACCTACGTAGATTTTGATGAAAAGTAAGACATAAAAATAGATTTTGTTATTCGTGAAGAAAAATATTTTGAAATTTTTACAAGTTTCCGAAAGAAAAAAAAGGATATTTTTGAAGTTCTACATAGGCGAGGCGCACGCGCAACCCGTCAAAATACGCGTCGCCGAGCGAGCTAGTGATCCACAGCGTTTCTGAATTTTCCCTGTTTTTGTTGTTGAAATTTGGTCAAAACACTAACTTTTCGACTGAAAAATAAAATGAGTGAAACCGTAATTACTGCTACCAAACGGTACTCGAGCTCACGCAACGCGCACAGGAATACCGGTAAGGCAGCTGAGTATCTTTCTAAATGGAGACCTACGTAGATTTTGATGAAAAGTAAGACATAAAAATACATTTTGTTATTCGTGAAGAAAAATATTTTGAATTTTTTACAAGTTTCTGAAAGAAAAAAAAGTAAATTTTAGAAGTTCTACATAGGCGAGGCGCACGCGCAACCCGTCAAAATACGCGTCGCCGAGCGAGCTAGTGATCCACAGTGTTTCTGAAATTTTCCCTGTTTTTGTTGTTGAAATTTGGTCAAAAAACTAACTTTTCGACTGAAAAATAAAATGAGTGAAACCGTAATTACTGCTACCAAACGGTACTCGAGCTCACGCAACGCGCACCGGAATACCGGTAAGGCAGCTGAGTATCTTTCTAAATGGAGACCTACGTAGATTTTGATGAAAAGTAAGACATAAAAATACATTTTGTTATTCGTGAAGAAAAATATTTTGAAATTTTTACAAGTTTCTGAAAGAAAAAAAAGTAAATTTTTGAAGTTCTACATAGGCGAGGCGCACGCGCAACCCGTCAAAATACGCGTCGCCGAGCGAGCTAGTGATCCACAGTGTTTCTGAAATTTTCCCTGTTTTTGTTGTTGAAATTTGGTCAAAAAACTAACTTTTCGACTGAAAAATAAAATGAGTGAAACCGTAATTACTGCTACCAAACGGTACTCGAGCTCACGCAACGCGCACCAGAATACCGGTAAGGCAGCTGAGTATCTTTCTAAATGGAGACCTACGTAGATTTTGATGAAAAGTAAGACATAAAAATAGATTTTGTTATTCGTGAAGAAAAATATTTTGAAATTTTTACAAGTTTCCGAAAGAAAAAAAAGGATATTTTTGAAGTTCTACATAGGCGAGGCGCACGCGCAACCCGTCAAAATACGCGTCGCCGAGCGAGCTAGTGATCCACAGCGTTTCTGAATTTTCCCTGTTTTTGTTGTTGAAATTTGGTCAAAACACTAACTTTTCGACTGAAAAATAAAATGAGTGAAACCGTAATTACTGCTACCAAACGGTACTCGAGCTCACGCAACGCGCACAGGAATACCGGTAAGGCAGCTGAGTATCTTTCTAAATGGAGACCTACGTAGATTTTGATGAAAAGTAAGACATAAAAATACATTTTGTTATTCGTGAAGAAAAATATTTTGAATTTTTTACAAGTTTCTGAAAGAAAAAAAAGTAAATTTTAGAAGTTCTACATAGGCGAGGCGCACGCGCAACCCGTCAAAATACGCGTCGCCGAGCGAGCTAGTGATCCACAGTGTTTCTGAAATTTTCCCTGTTTTTGTTGTTGAAATTTGGTCAAAAAACTAACTTTTCGACTGAAAAATAAAATGAGTGAAACCGTAATTACTGCTACCAAACGGTACTCGAGCTCACGCAACGCGCACCGGAATACCGGTAAGGCAGCTGAGTATCTTTCTAAATGGAGACCTACGTAGATTTTGATGAAAAGTAAGACATAAAAATACATTTTGTTATTCGTGAAGAAAAATATTTTGAATTTTTTACAAGTTTCTGAAAGAAAAAAAAGTAAATTTTAGAAGTTCTACATAGGCGAGGCGCACGCGCAACCCGTCAAAATACGCGTCGCCAAGCGAGCTAGTGATCCACAGTGTTTCTGAAATTTTCCCTGTTTTTGTTGTTGAAATTTGGTCAAAAAACTAACTTTTCGACTGAAAAATAAAATGAGTGAAACCGTAATTACTGCTACCAAACGGTACTCGAGCTCACGCAACGCGCTCCGGAATACCGTTAAGGCAGCTGAGTATCTTTCTAAATGGATACCTACGTAGATTTTGATGAAAAGTAAGACATAAAAATAGATTTTGTTATTCGTGAAGAAAAATATTTTGAAATTTTTACAAGTTTCTGAAAGAAAAAAAAGTAAATTTTTGAAGTTCTACATAGGCGAGGCGCACGCGCAACCCGTCAAAATACGCGTCTCCGAGCGAGCTAGTGATCCACAGTGTTTCTGAAATTTTCCCAATTTTTGTTGTTGAAATTTGGTCAAAAAACTAACTTTTCGACTGAAAAAAAAATATTTGAAACCGTAATTACTGCTACCAAACGGTACTCGAGCTCACGCAACGCGCACCAGAATACCGGTAAGGCAGCTGAGTATCTTTCTAAATGGAGACCTACGTAGATTTTGATGAAAAGTAAGACATAAAAATAGATTTTGTTATTCGTGAAGAAAAATATTTTGAAATTTTTACAAGTTTCCGAAGGAAAAAAAAGGATATTTTTGAAGTTCTACATAGGCGAGGCGCATGCGCAACCTGTCAAAATACGCGTCTCCGAGTGAGCCAGTGATCCACAGTCTTTCTAAAATTTTCCCTGTTTTTGTTGTTAAATTTGGTCAAAAAACTAACTTTTCGACTGAAAAATAAAATGAGTGAAACCGTAATTACTGCTACCAAACGGTACTCGAGCTCACGCAACGCGCTCCGGAATACCGGTAAGGCAGCTGAGTATCTTTCTAAATGGATACCTACGTAGATTTTGATGAAAAGTAAGACATAAAAATAGATTTTGTTATTCGTGAAGAAAAATATTTTGAAATTTTTACAAGTTTCTGAAAGAAAAAAAAGTAAATTTTTGAAGTTCTACATAGGCGAGGCGCACGCGCAAACCGTCAAAATACGCGTCGCCGAGCGAGCTAGTGATCCACAGTGTTTCTGAAATTTTCCCTGTTTTTGTTGTTGAAATTTGGTCAAAAAACTAACTTTACGACTGAAAAATAAAATGAGTGAAACCGTAATTACTGCTACCAAACGGTACTCGAGCTCACGCAACGCGCTCCGGAATACCGGTAAGGCAGCTGAGTATCTTTCTAAATGGATACCTACGTAGATTTTGATGAAAAGTAAGACATAAAAATAGATTTTGTTATTCGTGAAGAAGAATATTTTGAAATTTTTACAAGTTTCTGAAAGAAAAAAAAGTTAATTTTTGAAGTTCTACATAGGCTAGGCGCACGCGCAACCCGTCAAAATACGCGTGTCCGAGCGAGCTAGTGATCCACAGTGTTTCTGAAATTTCCCTGTTTTTGTTGTTGAAATTTGGTCAAAAAACTAACTTTTCGACTGAAAAATAAAATGAGTGAAACCGTAATTACTGCTACCAAACGGTACTCGAGCTCACGCAACGCGCTCCGGAATACCGTTAAGGCAGCTGAGTATCTTTCTAAATGGATACCTACGTAGATTTTGATGAAAAGTAAGACATAAAAATAGATTTTGTTATTCGTGAAGAAAAATATTTTGAAATTTTTACAAGTTTCCGAAAGAAAAAAAAGGATATTTTTGAAGTTCTACATAGGCGAGGCGCATGCGCAACCTGTCAAAATACGCGTCTCCGAGTGAGCCAGTGATCCACAGTCTTTCTAAAATTTTCCCTGTTTTTGTTGTTAAATTTGGTCAAAAAACTAACTTTTCGACTGAAAAATAAAATGAGTGAAACCGTAATTACTGCTACCAAACGGTACTCGAGCTCACGCAACGCGCTCCGGAATACCGTTAAGGCAGCTGAGTATCTTTCTAAATTGATACCTACGTAGATTTTGATGAAAAGTAAGACATAAAAATAGATTTAGTTATTCGTGAAGAAAAATATTTTGAAATTTTTACAAGTTTCTGAAAGAAAAAAAAGTAAATTTTAGAAGTTCTACATAGGCGAGGCGCACGCGCAACCCGTCAAAATACGCGTCGCCGAGCGAGCTAGTGATCCACAGTGTTTCTGAAATTTTCCCTGTTTTTGTTGTTGAAATTTGGTCAAAAAACTAACTTTTCGACTGAAAAATAAAATGAGTGAAACCGTAATTACTGCTACCAAACGGTACTCGAGCTCACGCAACGCGCACCAGAATACCGGTAAGGCAGCTGAGTATCTTTCTAAATGGAGACCTACGTAGATTTTGATGAAAAGTAAGACATAAAAATAGATTTTGTTATTCGTGAAGAAAAATATTTTGAAATTTTTACAAGTTTCCGAAAGAAAAAAAAGGATATTTTTGAAGTTCTACATAGGCGAGGCGCACGCGCAACCCGTCAAAATACGCGTCGCCGAGCGAGCTAGTGATCCACAGCGTTTCTGAATTTTCCCTGTTTTTGTTGTTGAAATTTGGTCAAAACACTAACTTTTCGACTGAAAAATAAAATGAGTGAAACCGTAATTACTGCTACCAAACGGTACTCGAGCTCACGCAACGCGCACAGGAATACCGGTAAGGCAGCTGAGTATCTTTCTAAATGGAGACCTACGTAGATTTTGATGAAAAGTAAGACATAAAAATACATTTTGTTATTCGTGAAGAAAAATATTTTGAATTTTTTACAAGTTTCTGAAAGAAAAAAAAGTAAATTTTAGAAGTTCTACATAGGCGAGGCGCACGCGCAACCCGTCAAAATACGCGTCGCCGAGCGAGCTAGTGATCCACAGTGTTTCTGAAATTTTCCCTGTTTTTGTTGTTGAAATTTGGTCAAAAAACTAACTTTTCGACTGAAAAATAAAATGAGTGAAACCGTAATTACTGCTACCAAACGGTACTCGAGCTCACGCAACGCGCACCGGAATACCGGTAAGGCAGCTGAGTATCTTTCTAAATGGAGACCTACGTAGATTTTGATGAAAAGTAAGACATATAAATACATTTTGTTATTCGTGAAGAAAAATATTTTGAAATTTTTACAAGTTTCTGAAAGAAAAAAAAGTAAATTTTTGAAGTTCTACATAGGCGAGGCGCACGCGCAACCCGTCAAAATACGCGTCGCCGAGCGAGCTAGTGATCCACAGTGTTTCTGAAATTTTCCCTGTTTTTGTTGTTGAAATTTGGTCAAAAAACTAACTTTTCGACTGAAAAATAAAATGAGTGAAACCGTAATTACTGCTACCAAACGGTACTCGAGCTCACGCAACGCGCACCAGAATACCGGTAAGGCAGCTGAGTATCTTTCTAAATGGAGACCTACGTAGATTTTGATGAAAAGTAAGACATAAAAATAGATTTTGTTATTCGTGAAGAAAAATATTTTGAAATTTTTACAAGTTTCCGAAAGAAAAAAAAGGATATTTTTGAAGTTCTACATAGGCGAGGCGCACGCGCAACCCGTCAAAATACGCGTCGCCGAGCGAGCTAGTGATCCACAGCGTTTCTGAATTTTCCCTGTTTTTGTTGTTGAAATTTGGTCAAAACACTAACTTTTCGACTGAAAAATAAAATGAGTGAAACCGTAATTACTGCTACCAAACGGTACTCGAGCTCACGCAACGCGCACAGGAATACCGGTAAGGCAGCTGAGTATCTTTCTAAATGGAGACCTACGTAGATTTTGATGAAAAGTAAGACATAAAAATACATTTTGTTATTCGTGAAGAAAAATATTTTGAATTTTTTACAAGTTTCTGAAAGAAAAAAAAGTAAATTTTAGAAGTTCTACATAGGCGAGGCGCACGCGCAACCCGTCAAAATACGCGTCGCCGAGCGAGCTAGTGATCCACAGTGTTTCTGAAATTTTCCCTGTTTTTGTTGTTGAAATTTGGTCAAAAAACTAACTTTTCGACTGAAAAATAAAATGAGTGAAACCGTAATTACTGCTACCAAACGATACTCGAGCTCACGCAACGCGCACCGGAATACCGGTAAGGCAGCTGAGTATCTTTCTAAATGGAGACCTACGTAGATTTTGATGAAAAGTAAGACATAAAAATAGATTTTGTTATTCGTGAAGAAAAATATTTTGAAATTTTTACAAGTTTCCGAAAGAAAAAAAAGGATATTTTTGAAGTTCTACATAGGCGAGGCGCATGCGCAACCTGTCAAAATACGCGTCTCCGAGTGAGCCAGTGATCCACAGTCTTTCTAAAATTTTCCCTGTTTTTGTTGTTAAATTTGGTCAAAAAACTAACTTTTCGACTGAAAAATAAAATGAGTGAAACCGTAATTACTGCTACCAAACGGTACTCGAGCTCACGCAACGCGCTCCGGAATACCGTTAAGGCAGCTGAGTATCTTTCTAAATTGATACCTACGTAGATTTTGATGAAAAGTAAGACATAAAAATAGATTTTGTTATTCGTGAAGAAAAATATTTTGAAATTTTTACAAGTTTCCGAAAGAAAAAAAAGGATATTTTTGAAGTTCTACATAGGCGAGGCGCACGCGCAACCCGTCAAAATACGCGTCGCCGAGCGAGCTAGTGATCCACAGCGTTTCTGAATTTTCCCTGTTTTTGTTGTTGAAATTTGGTCAAAACACTAACTTTTCGACTGAAAAATAAAATGAGTGAAACCGTAATTACTGCTACCAAACGGTACTCGAGCTCACGCAACGCGCACCAGAATACCGGTAAGGCAGCTGAGTATCTTTCTAAATGGAGACCTACGTAGATTTTGATGAAAAGTAAGACATAAAAATACATTTTGTTATTCGTGAAGAAAAATATTTTGAAATTTTTACAAGTTTCTGAAAGAAAAAAAAGTAAATTTTTGAAGTTCTACATAGGCGAGGCGCACGCGCAACCCGTCAAAATACGCGTCGCCGAGCGAGCTAGTGATCCACAGTGTTTCTGAAATTTTCCCTGTTTTTGTTGTTGAAATTTGGTCAAAAAACTAACTTTTCGACTGAAAAATAAAATGAGTGAAACCGTAATTACTGCTACCAAACGGTACTCGAGCTCACGCAACGCGCACCAGAATACCGGTAAGGCAGCTGAGTATCTTTCTAAATGGAGACCTACGTAGATTTTGATGAAAAGTAAGACATAAAAATAGATTTTGTTATTCGTGAAGAAAAATATTTTGAAATTTTTACAAGTTTCCGAAAGAAAAAAAAGGATATTTTTGAAGTTCTACATAGGCGAGGCGCATGCGCAACCTGTCAAAATACGCGTCTCCGAGTGAGCCAGTGATCCACAGTCTTTCTAAAATTTTCCCTGTTTTTGTTGTTAAATTTGGTCAAAAAACTAACTTTTCGACTGAAAAATAAAATGAGTGAAACCGTAATTACTGCTACCAAACGGTACTCGAGCTCACGCAACGCGCTCCGGAATACCGTTAAGGCAGCTGAGTATCTTTCTAAATTGATACCTACGTAGATTTTGATGAAAAGTAAGACATAAAAATAGATTTTGTTATTCGTGAAGAAAAATATTTTGAAATTTTTACAAGTTTCCGAAAGAAAAAAAAGGATATTTTTGAAGTTCTACATAGGCGAGGCGCACGCGCAACCCGTCAAAATACGCGTCGCCGAGCGAGCTAGTGATCCACAGCGTTTCTGAATTTTCCCTGTTTTTGTTGTTGAAATTTGGTCAAAACACTAACTTTTCGACTGAAAAATAAAATGAGTGAAACCGTAATTACTACTACCAAACGGTACTCGAGCTCACGCAACGCGCACAGGAATACCGGTAAGGCAGCTGAGTATCTTTCTAAATGGAGACCTACGTAGATTTTGATGAAAAGTAAGACATAAAAATACATTTTGTTATTCGTGAAGAAAAATATTTTGAATTTTTTACAAGTTTCTGAAAGAAAAAAAAGTAAATTTTAGAAGTTCTACATAGGCGAGGCGCACGCGAAACCCGTCAAAATACGCGTCGCCGAGCGAGCTAGTGATCCACAGTGTTTCTGAAATTTTCCCTGTTTTTGTTGTTGAAATTTGGTCAAAAAACTAACTTTTCGACTGAAAAATAAAATGAGTGAAACCGTAATTACTGCTACCAAACGATACTCGAGCTCACGCAACGCGCACCGGAATACCGGTAAGGCAGCTGAGTATCTTTCTAAATGGAGACCTACGTAGATTTTGATGAAAAGTAAGACATAAAAATAGATTTTGTTATTCGTGAAGAAAAATATTTTGAAATTTTTACAAGTTTCCGAAAGAAAAAAAAGGATATTTTTGAAGTTCTACATAGGCGAGGCGCATGCGCAACCTGTCAAAATACGCGTCTCCGAGTGAGCCAGTGATCCACAGTCTTTCTAAAATTTTCCCTGTTTTTGTTGTTAAATTTGGTCAAAAAACTAACTTTTCGACTGAAAAATAAAATGAGTGAAACCGTAATTACTGCTACCAAACGGTACTCGAGCTCACGCAACGCGCTCCGGAATACCGTTAAGGCAGCTGAGTATCTTTCTAAATTGATACCTACGTAGATTTTGATGAAAAGTAAGACATAAAAATAGATTTTGTTATTCGTGAAGAAAAATATTTTGAAATTTTTACAAGTTTCCGAAAGAAAAAAAAGGATATTTTTGAAGTTCTACATAGGCGAGGCGCACGCGCAACCCGTCAAAATACGCGTCGCCGAGCGAGCTAGTGATCCACAGCGTTTCTGAATTTTCCCTGTTTTTGTTGTTGAAATTTGGTCAAAACACTAACTTTTCGACTGAAAAATAAAATGAGTGAAACCGTAATTACTGCTACCAAACGGTACTCGAGCTCACGCAACGCGCACCAGAATACCGGTAAGGCAGCTGAGTATCTTTCTAAATGGAGACCTACGTAGATTTTGATGAAAAGTAAGACATAAAAATACATTTTGTTATTCGTGAAGAAAAATATTTTGAAATTTTTACAAGTTTCTGAAAGAAAAAAAAGTAAATTTTTGAAGTTCTACATAGGCGAGGCGCACGCGCAACCCGTCAAAATACGCGTCGCCGAGCGAGCTAGTGATCCACAGTGTTTCTGAAATTTTCCCTGTTTTTGTTGTTGAAATTTGGTCAAAAAACTAACTTTTCGACTGAAAAATAAAATGAGTGAAACCGTAATTACTGCTACCAAACGGTACTCGAGCTCACGCAACGCGCACCAGAATACCGGTAAGGCAGCTGAGTATCTTTCTAAATGGAGACCTACGTAGATTTTGATGAAAAGTAAGACATAAAAATAGATTTTGTTATTCGTGAAGAAAAATATTTTGAAATTTTTACAAGTTTCCGAAAGAAAAAAAAGGATATTTTTGAAGTTCTACATAGGCGAGGCGCATGCGCAACCTGTCAAAATACGCGTCTCCGAGTGAGCCAGTGATCCACAGTCTTTCTAAAATTTTCCCTGTTTTTGTTGTTAAATTTGGTCAAAAAACTAACTTTTCGACTGAAAAATAAAATGAGTGAAACCGTAATTACTGCTACCAAACGGTACTCGAGCTCACGCAACGCGCTCCGGAATACCGTTAAGGCAGCTGAGTATCTTTCTAAATTGATACCTACGTAGATTTTGATGAAAAGTAAGACATAAAAATAGATTTTGTTATTCGTGAAGAAAAATATTTTGAAATTTTTACAAGTTTCCGAAAGAAAAAAAAGGATATTTTTGAAGTTCTACATAGGCGAGGCGCACGCGCAACCCGTCAAAATACGCGTCGCCGAGCGAGCTAGTGATCCACAGCGTTTCTGAATTTTCCCTGTTTTTGTTGTTGAAATTTGGTCAAAACACTAACTTTTCGACTGAAAAATAAAATGAGTGAAACCGTAATTACTACTACCAAACGGTACTCGAGCTCACGCAACGCGCACAGGAATACCGGTAAGGCAGCTGAGTATCTTTCTAAATGGAGACCTACGTAGATTTTGATGAAAAGTAAGACATAAAAATACATTTTGTTATTCGTGAAGAAAAATATTTTGAATTTTTTACAAGTTTCTGAAAGAAAAAAAAGTAAATTTTAGAAGTTCTACATAGGCGAGGCGCACGCGAAACCCGTCAAAATACGCGTCGCCGAGCGAGCTAGTGATCCACAGTGTTTCTGAAATTTTCCCTGTTTTTGTTGTTGAAATTTGGTCAAAAAACTAACTTTTCGACTGAAAAATAAAATGAGTGAAACCGTAATTACTGCTACCAAACGGTACTCGAGCTCACGCAACGCGCACCGGAATACCGGTAAGGCAGCTGAGTATCTTTCTAAATGGAGACCTACGTAGATTTTGATGAAAAGTAAGACATAAAAATACATTTTGTTATTCGTGAAGAAAAATATTTTGAAATTTTTACAAGTTTCTGAAAGAAAAAAAAGTAAATTTTTGAAGTTCTACATAGGCGAGGCGCACGCGCAACCCGTCAAAATACGCGTCGCCGAGCGAGCTAGTGATCCACAGTGTTTCTGAAATTTTCCCTGTTTTTGTTGTTGAAATTTGGTCAAAAAACTAACTTTTCGACTGAAAAATAAAATGAGTGAAACCGTAATTACTGCTACCAAACGGTACTCGAGCTCACGCAACGCGCACCAGAATACCGGTAAGGCAGCTGAGTATCTTTCTAAATGGAGACCTACGTAGATTTTGATGAAAAGTAAGACATAAAAATACATTTTGTTATTCGTGAAGAAAAATATTTTGAATTTTTTACAAGTTTCTGAAAGAAAAAAAAGTAAATTTTAGAAGTTCTACATAGGCGAGGCGCACGCGCAACCCTTCAAAATACGCGTCTCCGAGCGAGCTAGTGATCCACAGTGTTTCTGAAATTTTCCCAATTTTTGTTGTTGAAATTTGGTCAAAAAACTAACTTTTCGACTGAAAAAAAAATGTTTGAAACCGTAATTACTGCTACCAAACGGTACTCGAGCTCACGCAACGCGCACCAGAATACCGGTAAGGCAGCTGAGTATCTTTCTAAATGGATACCTACGTAGATTTTGATGAAAAGTAAGACATAAAAATTCATTTTGTTATTCGTGAAGAAAAATATTTTGAAATTTTTACAAGTTTCTGAAAGAAAAAAAAGTAAATTTTAGAAGTTCTACATAGGCGAGGCGCACGCGCAACCCGTCAAAATACGCGTCGCCGAGCGAGCTAGTGATCCACAGTGTTTCTGAAATTTTCCCTGTTTTTGTTGTTGAAATTTGGTCAAAAAACTAACTTTTCGAATGAAAAATAAAATGAGTGAAACCGTAATTACTGCTACCAAACGGTACTCGAGCTCACGCAACGCGCACCAGAATACCGGTAAGGCAGCTGAGTATCTTTCTAAATGGAGATATACGTAGATTTTGATGAAAAGTAAGACATAAAAATAGATTTTGTTATTCGTGAAGAAAAATATTTTGAAATTTTTACAAGTTTCCGAAAGAAAAAAAAGGATATTTTTGAAGTTCTACATAGGCGAGGCGCACGCGCAACCCGTCAAAATACGCGTCGCCGAGCGAGCTAGTGATCCACAGCGTTTCTGAATTTTCCCTGTTTTTGTTGTTGAAATTTGGTCAAAAAACTAACTTTTCGACTGAAAAATAAAATGAGTGAAACCGTAATTACTGCTACCAAACGGTACTCGAGCTCACGCAACGCGCACCAGAATACCGGTAAGGCAGCTGAGTATCTTTCTAAATGGAGACCTACGTAGATTTTGATGAAAAGTAAGACATAAAAATAGATTTTGTTATTCGTGAAGAAAAATATTTTGAAATTTTTACAAGTTTCCGAAAGAAAAAAAAGGATATTTTTGAAGTTCTACATAGGCGAGGCGCATGCGCAACCTGTCAAAATACGCGTCTCCGAGTGAGCCAGTGATCCACAGTCTTTCTAAAATTTTCCCTGTTTTTGTTGTTAAATTTGGTCAAAAAACTAACTTTTCGACTGAAAAATAAAATGAGTGAAACCGTAATTACTGCTACCAAACGGTACTCGAGCTCACGCAACGCGCTCCGGAATACCGTTAAGGCAGCTGAGTATCTTTCTAAATTGATACCTACGTAGATTTTGATGAAAAGTAAGACATAAAAATAGATTTTGTTATTCGTGAAGAAAAATATTTTGAAATTTTTACAAGTTTCCGAAAGAAAAAAAAGGATATTTTTGAAGTTCTACATAGGCGAGGCGCACGCGCAACCCGTCAAAATACGCGTCGCCGAGCGAGCTAGTGATCCACAGCGTTTCTGAATTTTCCCTGTTTTTGTTGTTGAAATTTGGTCAAAACACTAACTTTTCGACTGAAAAATAAAATGAGTGAAACCGTAATTACTGCTACCAAACGGTACTCGAGCTCACGCAACGCGCACCGGAATACCGGTAAGGCAGCTGAGTATCTTTCTAAATGGAGACCTACGTAGATTTTGATGAAAAGTAAGACATAAAAATACATTTTGTTATTCGTGAAGAAAAATATTTTGAAATTTTTACAAGTTTCTGAAAGAAAAAAAAGTAAATTTTTGAAGTTCTACATAGGCGAGGCGCACGCGCAACCCGTCAAAATACGCGTCGCCGAGCGAGCTAGTGATCCACAGTGTTTCTGAAATTTTCCCTGTTTTTGTTGTTGAAATTTGGTCAAAAAACTAACTTTTCGACTGAAAAATAAAATGAGTGAAACCGTAATTACTGCTACCAAACGGTACTCGAGCTCACGCAACGCGCACCAGAATACCGGTAAGGCAGCTGAGTATCTTTCTAAATGGAGACCTACGTAGATTTTGATGAAAAGTAAGACATAAAAATACATTTTGTTATTCGTGAAGAAAAATATTTTGAATTTTTTACAAGTTTCTGAAAGAAAAAAAAGTAAATTTTAGAAGTTCTACATAGGCGAGGCGCACGCGCAACCCTTCAAAATACGCGTCTCCGAGCGAGCTAGTGATCCACAGTGTTTCTGAAATTTTCCCAATTTTTGTTGTTGAAATTTGGTCAAAAAACTAACTTTTCGACTGAAAAAAAAATGTTTGAAACCGTAATTACTGCTACCAAACGGTACTCGAGCTCACGCAACGCGCACCAGAATACCGGTAAGGCAGCTGAGTATCTTTCTAAATGGATACCTACGTAGATTTTGATGAAAAGTAAGACATAAAAATTCATTTTGTTATTCG
The DNA here is from genome assembly GCA_963555695.1 of Dasypolia templi. Taxonomy (NCBI): domain Eukaryota; kingdom Metazoa; phylum Arthropoda; class Insecta; order Lepidoptera; family Noctuidae; genus Dasypolia; species Dasypolia templi. Next base: position 28,628,730 of record OY743150.1, read on the forward strand.
TGAAGAAAAATATTTTGAAATTTTTACAAGTTTCTGAAAGAAAAAAAAGTAAATTTTAGAAGTTATACATAGGCGAGGCGCACGCGCAACCCGTCAAAATACGCGTCGCCGAGCGAGCTAGTGATCCACAGTGTTTCTGAAATTTTCCCTGTTTTTGTTGTTGAAATTTGGTCAAAAAACTAACTTTTCGAATGAAAAATAAAATGAGTGAAACCGTAATTACTGCTACCAAACGGTACTCGAGCTCACGCAACGCGCACCAGAATACCGGTAAGGCAGCTGAGTATCTTTCTAAATGGAGATATACGTAGATTTTGATGAAAAGTAAGACATAAAAATAGATTTTGTTATTCGTGAAGAAAAATATTTTGAAATTTTTACAAGTTTCCGAAAGAAAAAAAAGGATATTTTTGAAGTTCTACATAGGCGAGGCGCACGCGCAACCCGTCAAAATACGCGTCGCCGAGCGAGCTAGTGATCCACAGCGTTTCTGAATTTTCCCTGTTTTTGTTGTTGAAATTTGGTCAAAAAACTAACTTTTCGACTGAAAAATAAAATGAGTGAAACCGTAATTACTGCTACCAAACGGTACTCGAGCTCACGCAACGCGCACCAGAATACCGGTAAGGCAGCTGAGTATCTTTCTAAATGGAGACCTACGTAGATTTTGATGAAAAGTAAGACATAAAAATAGATTTTGTTATTCGTGAAGAAAAATATTTTGAAATTTTTACAAGTTTCCGAAAGAAAAAAAAGGATATTTTTGAAGTTCTACATAGGCGAGGCGCATGCGCAACCTGTCAAAATACGCGTCTCCGAGTGAGCCAGTGATCCACAGTCTTTCTAAAATTTTCCCTGTTTTTGTTGTTAAATTTGGTCAAAAAACTAACTTTTCGACTGAAAAATAAAATGAGTGAAACCGTAATTACTGCTACCAAACGGTACTCGAGCTCACGCAACGCGCTCCGGAATACCGTTAAGGCAGCTGAGTATCTTTCTAAATTGATACCTACGTAGATTTTGATGAAAAGTAAGACATAAAAATAGATTTAGTTATTCGTGAAGAAAAATATTTTGAAATTTTTACAAGTTTCTGAAAGAAAAAAAAGTAAATTTTAGAAGTTCTACATAGGCGAGGCGCACGCGCAACCCGTCAAAATACGCGTCGCCGAGCGAGCTAGTGATCCACAGTGTTTCTGAAATTTTCCCTGTTTTTGTTGTTGAAATTTGGTCAAAAAACTAACTTTTCGACTGAAAAATAAAATGAGTGAAACCGTAATTACTGCTACCAAACGGTACTCGAGCTCACGCAACGCGCACCAGAATACCGGTAAGGCAGCTGAGTATCTTTCTAAATGGAGACCTACGTAGATTTTGATGAAAAGTAAGACATAAAAATACATTTTGTTATTCGTGAAGAAAAATATTTTGAATTTTTTACAAGTTTCTGAAAGAAAAAAAAGTAAATTTTAGAAGTTCTACATAGGCGAGGCGCACGCGCAACCCTTCAAAATACGCGTCTCCGAGCGAGCTAGTGATCCACAGTGTTTCTGAAATTTTCCCAATTTTTGTTGTTGAAATTTGGTCAAAAAACTAACTTTTCGACTGAAAAAAAAATGTTTGAAACCGTAATTACTGCTACCAAACGGTACTCGAGCTCACGCAACGCGCACCAGAATACCGGTAAGGCAGCTGAGTATCTTTCTAAATGGAGACCTACGTAGATTTTGATGAAAAGTAAGACATAAAAATAGATTTTGTTATTCGTGAAGAAAAATATTTTGAAATTTTTACAAGTTTCCGAAAGAAAAAAAAGGATATTTTTGAAGTTCTACATAGGCGAGGCGCATGCGCAACCTGTCAAAATACGCGTCTCCGAGTGAGCCAGTGATCCACAGTCTTTCTAAAATTTTCCCTGTTTTTGTTGTTAAATTTGGTCAAAAAACTAACTTTTCGACTGAAAAATAAAATGAGTGAAACCGTAATTACTGCTACCAAACGGTACTCGAGCTCACGCAACGCGCTCCGGAATACCGTTAAGGCAGCTGAGTATCTTTCTAAATTGATACCTACGTAGATTTTGATGAAAAGTAAGACATAAAAATAGATTTAGTTATTCGTGAAGAAAAATATTTTGAATTTTTTACAAGTTTCTGAAAGAAAAAAAAGTAAATTTTAGAAGTTCTACATAGGCGAGGCGCACGCGCAACCCGTCAAAATACGCGTCGCCGAGCGAGCTAGTGATCCACAGTGTTTCTGAAATTTTCCCTGTTTTTGTTGTTGAAATTTGGTCAAAAAACTAACTTTTCGACTGAAAAATAAAATGAGTGAAACCGTAATTACTGCTACCAAACGGTACTCGAGCTCACGCAACGCGCACCAGAATACCGGTAAGGCAGCTGAGTATCTTTCTAAATGGAGACCTACGTAGATTTTGATGAAAAGTAAGACATAAAAATAGATTTTGTTATTCGTGAAGAAAAATATTTTGAAATTTTTACAAGTTTCCGAAAGAAAAAAAAGGATATTTTTGAAGTTCTACATAGGCGAGGCGCACGCGCAACCCGTCAAAATACGCGTCGCCGAGCGAGCTAGTGATCCACAGCGTTTCTGAATTTTCCCTGTTTTTGTTGTTGAAATTTGGTCAAAACACTAACTTTTCGACTGAAAAATAAAATGAGTGAAACCGTAATTACTGCTACCAAACGGTACTCGAGCTCACGCAACGCGCACAGGAATACCGGTAAGGCAGCTGAGTATCTTTCTAAATGGAGACCTACGTAGATTTTGATGAAAAGTAAGACATAAAAATACATTTTGTTATTCGTGAAGAAAAATATTTTGAAATTTTTACAAGTTTCTGAAAGAAAAAAAAAGTAAATTTTTGAAGTTCTACATAGGCGAGGCGCACGCGCAACCCGTCAAAATACGCGTCGCCGAGCGAGCTAGTGATCCACAGTGTTTCTGAAATTTTCCCTGTTTTTGTTGTTGAAATTTGGTCAAAAAACTAACTTTTCGACTGAAAAATAAAATGAGTGAAACCGTAATTACTGCTACCAAACGGTACTCGAGCTCACGCAACGCGCACCAGAATACCGGTAAGGCAGCTGAGTATCTTTCTAAATGGAGACCTACGTAGATTTTGATGAAAAGTAAGACATAAAAATAGATTTTGTTATTCGTGAAGAAAAATATTTTGAAATTTTTACAAGTTTCCGAAAGAAAAAAAAGGATATTTTTGAAGTTCTACATAGGCGAGGCGCATGCGCAACCTGTCAAAATACGCGTCTCCGAGTGAGCCAGTGATCCACAGTCTTTCTAAAATTTTCCCTGTTTTTGTTGTTAAATTTGGTCAAAAAACTAACTTTTCGACTGAAAAATAAAATGAGTGAAACCGTAATTACTGCTACCAAACGGTACTCGAGCTCACGCAACGCGCTCCGGAATACCGTTAAGGCAGCTGAGTATCTTTCTAAATTGATACCTACGTAGATTTTGATGAAAAGTAAGACATAAAAATAGATTTAGTTATTCGTGAAGAAAAATATTTTGAAATTTTTACAAGTTTCTGAAAGAAAAAAAAGTAAATTTTAGAAGTTCTACATAGGCGAGGCGCACGCGCAACCCGTCAAAATACGCGTCGCCGAGCGAGCTAGTGATCCACAGTGTTTCTGAAATTTTCCCTGTTTTTGTTGTTGAAATTTGGTCAAAAAACTAACTTTTCGACTGAAAAATAAAATGAGTGAAACCGTAATTACTGCTACCAAACGGTACTCGAGCTCACGCAACGCGCTCCGGAATACCGGTAAGGCAGCTGAGTATCTTTCTAAATGGATACCTACGTAGATTTTGATGAAAAGTCAGACATCAAAATAGATTTTGTTATTCGTGAAGAAAAATATTTTGAAATTTTTACAAGTTTCTGAAAGAAAAAAAAGTTAAATTTTGAAGTTCTACATAGGCGAGGCGCACGCGCAACCCGTCAAAATACGCGTCTCCGAGCGAGCTAGTGATCCACAGTGTTTCTGAAATTTTCCCTGTTTTTGTTGTTGAAATTTGGTCAAAAAACTAACTTTTCGACTGAAAAATAAAATGAGTGAAACCGTAATTACTGCTACCAAACGGTACTCGAGCTCACGCAACGCGCACCGGAATACCGGTAAGGCAGCTGAGTATCTTTCTAAATGGAGACCTACGTAGATTTTGATGAAAAGTAAGACATAAAAATACATTTTGTTATTCGTGAAGAAAAATATTTTGAATTTTTTACAAGTTTCTGAAAGAAAAAAAAGTAAATTTTAGAAGTTCTACATAGGCGAGGCGCACGCGCAACCCTTCAAAATACGCGTCTCCGAGCGAGCTAGTGATCCACAGTGTTTCTGAAATTTTCCCAATTTTTGTTGTTGAAATTTGGTCAAAAAACTAACTTTTCGACTGAAAAAAAAATGTTTGAAACCGTAATTACTGCTACCAAACGGTACTCGAGCTCACGCAACGCGCACCAGAATACCGGTAAGGCAGCTGAGTATCTTTCTAAATGGAGATATACGTAGATTTTGATGAAAAGTAAGACATAAAAATAGATTTTGTTATTCGTGAAGAAAAATATTTTGAAATTTTTACAAGTTTCCGAAAGAAAAAAAAGGATATTTTTGAAGTTCTACATAGGCGAGGCGCACGCGCAACCCGTCAAAATACGCGTCGCCGAGCGAGCTAGTGATCCACAGCGTTTCTGAATTTTCCCTGTTTTTGTTGTTGAAATTTGGTCAAAAAACTAACTTTTCGACTGAAAAATAAAATGAGTGAAACCGTAATTACTGCTACCAAACGGTACTCGAGCTCACGCAACGCGCACCGGAATACCGGTAAGGCAGCTGAGTATCTTTCTAAATGGAGACCTACGTAGATTTTGATGAAAAGTAAGACATAAAAATACATTTTGTTATTCGTGAAGAAAAATATTTTGAATTTTTTACAAGTTTCTGAAAGAAAAAAAAGTAAATTTTAGAAGTTCTACATAGGCGAGGCGCACGCGCAACCCTTCAAAATACGCGTCTCCGAGCGAGCTAGTGATCCACAGTGTTTCTGAAATTTTCCCTGTTTTTGTTGTTGAAATTTGGTCAAAAAACTAACTTTTCGAATGAAAAATAAAATGAGTGAAACCGTAATTACTGCTACCAAACGGTACTCGAGCTCACGCAACGCGCACCGGAATACCGGTAAGGCAGCTGAGTATCTTTCTAAATGGAGACCTACGTAGATTTTGATGAAAAGTAAGACATAAAAATACATTTTGTTATTCGTGAAGAAAAATATTTTGAAATTTTTACAAGTTTCCGAAAGAAAAAAAAGGATATTTTTGAAGTTCTACATAGGCGAGGCGCACGCGCAACCCGTCAAAATACGCGTCGCCGAGCGAGCTAGTGATCCACAGCGTTTCTGAATTTTCCCTGTTTTTGTTGTTGAAATTTGGTCAAAAAACTAACTTTTCGACTGAAAAATAAAATGAGTGAAACCGTAATTACTGCTACCAAACGGTACTCGAGCTCACGCAACGCGCTCCGGAATACCGTTAAGGCAGCTGAGTATCTTTCTAAATGGATACCTACGTAGATTTTGATGAAAAGTAAGACATAAAAATAGATTTTGTTATTCGTGAAGAAAAATATTTTGAAATTTTTACAAGTTTCTGAAAGAAAAAAAAGTAAATTTTTGAAGTTCTACATAGGTGAGGCGCACGCGCAACCCGTCAAAATACGCGTCTCCGAGCGAGCTAGTGATCCGCAGTGTTTCTGAAATTTTCCCTGTTTTTGTTGTTGAAATTTGGTCAAAAAACTAACTTTTCGACTGAAAAATAAAATGAGTGAAACCGTAATTACTGCTACCAAATGGTACTCGAGCTCACGCAACGCGCACCGGAATACCGGTAAGGCAGCTGAGTATCTTTCTAAATGGAGACCTACGTAGATTTTGATGAAAAGTAAGACATAAAAATACATTTTGTTATTCGTGAAGAAAAATATTTTGAATTTTTTACAAGTTTCTGAAAGAAAAAAAAGTAAATTTTAGAAGTTCTACATAGGCGAGGCGCACGCGCAACCCTTCAAAATACGCGTCTCCGAGCGAGCTAGTGATCCACAGTGTTTCTGAAATTTTCCCAATTTTTGTTGTTGAAATTTGGTCAAAAAACTAACTTTTCGACTGAAAAAAAAATGTTTGAAACCGTAATTACTGCTACCAAACGGTACTCGAGCTCACGCAACGCGCACCAGAATACCGGTAAGGCAGCTGAGTATCTTTCTAAATGGAGATATACGTAGATTTTGATGAAAAGTAAGACATAAAAATAGATTTTGTTATTCGTGAAGAAAAATATTTTGAAATTTTTACAAGTTTCCGAAAGAAAAAAAAGGATATTTTTGAAGTTCTACATAGGCGAGGCGCACGCGCAACCCCTCAAAATACGCGTCGCCGAGCGAGCTAGTGATCCACAGCGTTTCTGAATTTTCCCTGTTTTTGTTGTTGAAATTTGGTCAAAAAACTAACTTTTCGACTGAAAAATAAAATGAGTGAAACCGTAATTACTGCTACCAAACGGTACTCGAGCTCACGCAACGCGCACCGGAATACCGGTAAGGCAGCTGAGTATCTTTCTAAATGGAGACCTACGTAGATTTTGATGAAAAGTAAGACATAAAAATACATTTTGTTATTCGTGAAGAAAAATATTTTGAATTTTTTACAAGTTTCTGAAAGAAAAAAAAGTAAATTTTAGAAGTTCTACATAGGCGAGGCGCACGCGCAACCCTTCAAAATACGCGTCTCCGAGCGAGCTAGTGATCCACAGTGTTTCTGAAATTTTCCCTGTTTTTGTTGTTGAAATTTGGTCAAAAAACTAACTTTTCGAATGAAAAATAAAATGAGTGAAACCGTAATTACTGCTACCAAACGGTACTCGAGCTCACGCAACGCGCACCGGAATACCGGTAAGGCAGCTGAGTATCTTTCTAAATGGAGACCTACGTAGATTTTGATGAAAAGTAAGACATAAAAATACATTTTGTTATTCGTGAAGAAAAATATTTTGAAATTTTTACAAGTTTCCGAAAGAAAAAAAAGGATATTTTTGAAGTTCTACATAGGCGAGGCGCACGCGCAACCCGTCAAAATACGCGTCGCCGAGCGAGCTAGTGATCCACAGCGTTTCTGAATTTTCCCTGTTTTTGTTGTTGAAATTTGGTCAAAAAACTAACTTTTCGACTGAAAAATAAAATGAGTGAAACCGTAATTACTGCTACCAAACGGTACTCGAGCTCACGCAACGCGCTCCGGAATACCGTTAAGGCAGCTGAGTATCTTTCTAAATGGATACCTACGTAGATTTTGATGAAAAGTAAGACATAAAAATAGATTTTGTTATTCGTGAAGAAAAATATTTTGAAATTTTTACAAGTTTCTGAAAGAAAAAAAAGTAAATTTTTGAAGTTCTACATAGGTGAGGCGCACGCGCAACCCGTCAAAATACGCGTCTCCGAGCGAGCTAGTGATCCGCAGTGTTTCTGAAATTTTCCCTGTTTTTGTTGTTGAAATTTGGTCAAAAAACTAACTTTTCGACTGAAAAATAAAATGAGTGAAACCGTAATTACTGCTACCAAATGGTACTCGAGCTCACGCAACGCGCACCGGAATACCGGTAAGGCAGCTGAGTATCTTTCTAAATGGAGACCTACGTAGATTTTGATGAAAAGTAAGACATAAAAATACATTTTGTTATTCGTGAAGAAAAATATTTTGAATTTTTTACAAGTTTCTGAAAGAAAAAAAAGTAAATTTTAGAAGTTCTACATAGGCGAGGCGCTCGCGCAACCCGTCAAAATACGCGTCGCCGAGCGAGCTAGTGATCCACAGTGTTTCTGAAATTTTCCCTGTTTTTGTTGTTGAAATTTGGTCAAAAAACTAACTTTTCGACTGAAAAATAAAATGAGTGAAACCGTAATTACTGCTACCAAACGGTACTCGAGCTCACGCAACGCGCTCCGGAATACCGGTAAGGCAGCTGAGTATCTTTCTAAATGGATACCTACGTAGATTTTGATGAAAAGTCAGACATAAAAATAGATTTTGTTATTCGTGAAGAAAAATATTTTGAAATTTTTACAAGTTTCTGAAAGAAAAAAAAGTTAATTTTTGAAGTTCTACATAGGCGAGGCGCACGCGCAACCCGTCAAAATACGCGTCTCCGCGCGAGCTAGTGATCCGCAGTGTTTCTGAAATTTTCCCTGTTTTTGTTGTTGAAATTTGGTCAAAAAACTAACTTTTCGACTGAAAAATAAAATGAGTGAAACCGTAATTACTGCTACCAAACGGTACTCGAGCTCACGCAACGCGCACCGGAATACCGGTAAGGCAGCTGAGTATCTTTCTAAATGGAGACCTACGTAGATTTTGATGAAAAGTAAGACATAAAAATACATTTTGTTATTCGTGAAGAAAAATATTTTGAATTTTTTACAAGTTTCTGAAAGACAAAAAAGGAAATTTTAGAAGTTCTACATAGGCGAGGCGCACGCGCAACCCGTCAAAATACGCGTCGCCAAGCGAGCTAGTAATCCACAGTGTTTCTGAAATTTTCCCTGTTTTTGTTGTTGAAATTTGGTCAAAAAACTAACTTTTCGACTGAAAAATAAAATGAGTGAAACCGTAATTACTGCTACCAAACGGTACTCGAGCTCACGCAACGCGCTCCGGAATACCGTTAAGGCAGCTGAGTATCTTTCTAAATGGATACCTACGTAGATTTTGATGAAAAGTAAGACATAAAAATAGATTTTGTTATTCGTGAAGAAAAATATTTTGAAATTTTTACAAGTTTCTGAAAGAAAAAAAAGTAAATTTTTGAAGTTCTACATAGGCGAGGCGCACGCGCAACCCGTCAAAATACGCGTCTCCGAGCGAGCTAGTGATCCGCAGTGTTTCTGAAATTTTCCCTGTTTTTGTTGTTGAAATTTGGTCAAAAAACTAACTTTTCGACTGAAAAATAAAATGAGTGAAACCGTAATTACTGCTACCAAACGGTACTCGAGCTCACGCAACGCGCACCGGAATACCGGTAAGGCAGCTGAGTATCTTTCTAAATGGAGACCTACGTAGATTTTGATGAAAAGTAAGACATAAAAATACATTTTGTTATTCGTGAAGAAAAATATTTTGAATTTTTTACAAGTTTCTGAAAGAAAAAAAAGTAAATTTTAGAAGTTCTACATAGGCGAGGCGCACGCGCAACCCGTCAAAATACGCGTCGCCGAGCGAGCTAGTGATCCACAGTGTTTCTGAAATTTTCCCTGTTTTTGTTGTTGAAATTTGGTCAAAAAACTAACTTTTCGAATGAAAAATAAAATGAGTGAAACCGTAATTACTGCTACCAAACGGTACTCGAGCTCACGCAACGCGCACCAGAATACCGGTAAGGCAGCTGAGTATCTTTCTAAATGGAGATATACGTAGATTTTGATGAAAAGTAAGACATAAAAATAGATTTTGTTATTCGTGAAGAAAAATATTTTGAAATTTTTACAAGTTTCCGAAAGAAAAAAAAGGATATTTTTGAAGTTCTACATAGGCGAGGCGCACGCGCAACCCGTCAAAATACGCGTCGCCGAGCGAGCTAGTGATCCACAGCGTTTCTGAATTTTCCCTGTTTTTGTTGTTGAAATTTGGTCAAAAAACTAACTTTTCGACTGAAAAATAAAATGAGTGAAACCGTAATTACTGCTACCAAACGGTACTCGAGCTCACGCAACGCGCTCCGGAATACCGGTAAGGCAGCTGAGTATCTTTCTAAATGGATAACTACGTAGATTTTGATGAAAAGTCAGACATAAAAATAGATTTTGTTATTCGTGAAGAAAAATATTTTGAAATTTTTACAAGTTTCTGAAAGAAAAAAAAGTTAATTTTTGAAGTTCTACATAGGCGAGGCGCACGCGCAACCCGTCAAAATACGCGTCTCCGAGCGAGCTAGTGATCCGCAGTGTTTCTGAAATTTTCCCTGTTTTTGTTGTTGAAATTTGGTCAAAAAACTAACTTTTCGACTGAAAAATAAAATGAGTGAAACCGTAATTACTGCTACCAAACGGTACTCGAGCTCACGCAACGCGCACCGGAATACCGGTAAGGCAGCTGAGTATCTTTCTAAATGGAGACCTACGTAGATTTTGATGAAAAGTAAGACATAAAAATACATTTTGTTATTCGTGAAGAAAAATATTTTGAAATTTTTACAAGTTTCTGAAAGAAAAAAAAGTAAATTTTAGAAGTTCTACATAGGCGAGGCGCACGCGCAACCCGTCAAAATACGCGTCGCCGAACGAGCTAGTGATCCACAGTGTTTCTGAAATTTTCCCTGTTTTTGTTGTTGAAATTTGGTCAAAAAACTAACTTTTCGACTGAAAAAAAAATGTTTGAAACCGTAATTACTGCTACCAAACGGTACTCGAGCTCACGCAACGCGCACCAGAATACCGGTAAGGCAGCTGAGTATCTTTCTAAATGGAGACCTACGTAAATTTTGATGAAAAGTAAGACATAAAAATAGATTTTGTTATTCGTGAAGAAAAATATTTTGAAATTTTTACAAGTTTCCGAAAGAAAAAAAAGGATATTTTTGAAGTTCTACATAGGCGAGGCGCATGCGCAACCTGTCAAAATACGCGTCTCCGAGTGAGCCAGTGATCCACAGTCTTTCTAAAATTTTCCCTGTTTTTGTTGTTAAATTTGGTCAAAAAACTAACTTTTCGACTGAAAAATAAAATGAGTGAAACCGTAATTACTGCTACCAAACGGTACTCGAGCTCACGCAACGCGCTCCGGAATACCGGTAAGGCAGCTGAGTATCTTTCTAAATGGATACCTACGTAGATTTTGATGAAAAGTAAGACATAAAAATAGATTTTGTTATTCGTGAAGAAAAATATTTTGAAATTTTTACAAGTTTCTGAAAGAAAAAAAAGTAAATTTTAGAAGTTCTACATAGGCGAGGCGCACGCGCAACCCGTCAAAATACGCGTCGCCGAGCGAGCTAGTGATCCACAGTGTTTCTGAAATTTTCCCTGTTTTTGTTGTTGAAATTTGGTCAAAAAACTAACTTTTCGACTGAAAAATAAAATGAGTGAAACCGTAATTACTGCTACCAAACGGTACTCGAGCTCACGCAACGCGCTCCGGAATACCGTTAAGGCAGCTGAGTATCTTCCTAAATGGATACCTACGTAGATTTTGATGAAAAGTAAGACATAAAAATAGATTTTGTTATTCGTGAAGAAAAATATTTTGAAATTTTTACAAGTTTCTGAAAGAAAAAAAAGAAAATTTTTGAAGTTCTACATAGGCGAGGCGCACGCGCAACCCGTCAAAATACGCGTCTCCGAGCGAGCTAGTGATCCACAGTGTTTCTGAAATTTTCCCAATTTTTGTTGTTGAAATTTGGTCAAAAAACTAACTTTTCGACTGAAAAAAAAATGTTTGAAACCGTAATTACTACTACCAAACGGTACTCGAGCTCACGCAACGCGCACCAGAATACCGGTAAGGCAGCTGAGTATCTTTCTAAATGGATACCTACGTAGATTTTGATGAAAAGTAAGACATAAAAATTCATTTTGTTATTCGTGAAGAAAAATATTTTGAAATTTTTACAAGTTTCTGAAAGAAAAAAAGTAAATTTTTGAAGTTCTACATAGGCGAGGCGCACGCGCAACCCGTCAAAATACGCGTCTCCGAGCGAGCTAGCGATCCACAGTGTTTCTAAAATTTTCCCTGTTTTTGTTGTTTAAATTTGGTCAAAAAACTAACTTTTCGACTGAAAAATAAAATGAGTGAAACCGTAATTACTGCTACCAAACGGTACTCGAGCTCACGCAACGCGCTCCGGAATACCGGTAAGGCAGCTGAGTATCTTTCTAAATGGATACCTACGTAGATTTTGATGAAAAGTCAGACATAAAAATAGATTTTGTTATTCGTGAAGAAAAATATTTTGAAATTTTTACAAGTTTCTGAAAGAAAAAAAAGTAAATTTTTGAAGTTCTACATAGGCGAGGCGCACGCGCAACCCGTCAAAATACGCGTCTCCGAGCGAGCTAGTGATCCGCAGTGTTTCTGAAATTTTCCCTGTTTTTGTTGTTGAAATTTGGTCAAAAAACTAACTTTTCGACTGAAAAATAAAATGAGTGAAACCGTAATTACTGCTACCAAACGGTACTCGAGCTCACGCAACGCGCACCGGAATACCGGTAAGGCAGCTGAGTATCTTTCTAAATGGAGACCTACGTAGATTTTGATGAAAAGTAAGACATAAAAATACATTTTGTTATTCGTGAAGAAAAATATTTAGAATTTTTTACAAGTTTCTGAAAGAAAAAAAAGTAAATTTTTGAAGTTCTACATAGGCGAGGCGCACGCGCAACCCGTCAAAATACGCGTCGCCGAGCGAGCTAGTGATCCACAGTGTTTCTGAAATTTTCCCTGTTTTTGTTGTTGAAATTTGGTCAAAAAACTAACTTTTCGACTGAAAAATAAAATGAGTGAAACCGTAATTACTGCTACCAAACGGTACTCGAGCTCACGCAACGCGCTCCGGAATACCGTTAAGGCAGCTGAGTATCTTCCTAAATGGATACCTACGTAGATTTTAATGAAAAGTAAGACATAAAAATAGATTTTGTTATTCGTGAAGAAAAATATTTTGAAATTTTTACAAGTTTCTGAAAGAAAAAAAAGTAAATTTTTGAAGTTCTACATAGGCGAGGCGCACGCGCAACCCGTCAAAATACGCGTCTCCGAGCGAGCTAGTGATCCACAGTGTTTCTGAAATTTTCCCAATTTTTGTTGTTGAAATTTGGTCAAAAAACTAACTTTTCGACTGAAAAAAAAATGTTTGAAACCGTAATTACTGCTACCAAACGGTACTCGAGCTCACGCAACGCGCACCAGAATACCGGTAAGGCAGCTGAGTATCTTTCTAAATGGATACCTACGTAGATTTTGATGAAAAGTAAGACATAAAAATTCATTTTGTTATTCGTGAAGAAAAATGTTTTGAAATTTTTACAAGTTTCTGAAAGAAAAAAAGTAAATTTTTGAAGTTCTACATAGGCGAGGCGCACGCGCAACCTGTCAAAATACGCGTCTCCGAGCGAGCTAGCGATCCACAGTGTTTCTAAAATTTTCCCTGTTTTTGTTGTTTAAATTTGGTCAAAAAACTAACTTTTCGACTGAAAAATAAAATGAGTGAAACCGTAATTACTGCTACCAAACGGTACTCGAGCTCACGCAACGCGCACCAGAATACCGGTAAGGCAGCTGAGTATCTTTCTAAATGGAGACCTACGTAGATTTTGATGAAAAGTAAGACATAAAAATACATTTTGTTATTCGTGAAGAAAAATATTTTGAATTTTTTACAAGTTTCTGAAAGAATAAAAAGTAAATTTTTGAAGTTCTACATAGGCGAGGCGCACGCGCAACCCGTCAAAATACGCGTCGCCGAGCGAGCTAGTGATCCACAGTGTTTCTGAAATTTTCCCTGTTTTTGTTGTTGAAATTTGGTCAAAAAACTAACTTTTCGACTGAAAAATAAAATGAGTGAAACCGTAATTACTGCTACCAAACGGTACTCGAGCTCACGCAACGCGCTCCGGAATACCGGTAAGGCAGCTGAGTATCTTTCTAAATGGATACCTACGTAGATTTTGATGAAAAGTCAGACATAAAAATAGATTTTGTTATTCGTGAAGAAAAATATTTTGAAATTTTTACAAGTTTCCGAAAGAAAAAAAAGGATATTTTTGAAGTTCTACATAGGCGAGGCGCATGCGCAACCTGTCAAAATACGCGTCTCCGAGTGAGCCAGTGATCCACAGTCTTTCTAAAATTTTCCCTGTTTTTGTTGTTAAATTTGGTCAAAAAACTAACTTTTCGACTGAAAAATAAAATGAGTGAAACCGTAATTACTGCTACCAAACGGTACTCGAGCTCACGCAACGCGCTCCGGAATACCGGTAAGGCAGCTGAGTATCTTTCTAAATGGATACCTACGTAGATTTTGATGAAAAGTAAGACATAAAAATAGATTTTGTTATTCGTGAAGAAAAATATTTTGAAATTTTTACAAGTTTCTGAAAGAAAAAAAAGTAAATTTTAGAAGTTCTACATAGGCGAGGCGCACGCGCAACCCGTCAAAATACGCGTCGCCGAACGAGCTAGTGATCCACAGTGTTTCTGAAATTTTCCCTGTTTTTGTTGTTGAAATTTGGTCAAAAAACTAACTTTTCGACTGAAAAAAAAATGTTTGAAACCGTAATTACTGCTACCAAACGGTACTCGAGCTCACGCAACGCGCACCAGAATACCGGTAAGGCAGCTGAGTATCTTTCTAAATGGAGACCTACGTAAATTTTGATGAAAAGTAAGACATAAAAATAGATTTTGTTATTCGTGAAGAAAAATATTTTGAAATTTTTACAAGTTTCCGAAAGAAAAAAAAGGATATTTTTGAAGTTCTACATAGGCGAGGCGCATGCGCAACCTGTCAAAATACGCGTCTCCGAGTGAGCCAGTGATCCACAGTCTTTCTAAAATTTTCCCTGTTTTTGTTGTTAAATTTGGTCAAAAAACTAACTTTTCGACTGAAAAATAAAATGAGTGAAACCGTAATTACTGCTACCAAACGGTACTCGAGCTCACGCAACGCGCTCCGGAATACCGGTAAGGCAGCTGAGTATCTTTCTAAATGGATACCTACGTAGATTTTGATGAAAAGTAAGACATAAAAATAGATTTTGTTATTCGTGAAGAAAAATATTTTGAAATTTTTACAAGTTTCTGAAAGAAAAAAAAGTAAATTTTAGAAGTTCTACATAGGCGAGGCGCACGCGCAACCCGTCAAAATACGCGTCGCCGAGCGAGCTAGTGATCCACAGTCTTTCTAAAATTTTCCCTGTTTTTGTTGTTGAAATTTGGTCAAAAAACTAACTTTTCGACTGAAAAATAAAATGAGTGAAACCGTAATTACTGCTACCAAACGGTACTCGAGCTCACGCAACGCGCACCGGAATACCGGTAAGGCAGCTGAGTATCTTTCTAAATGGAGACCTACGTAGATTTTGATGAAAAGTAAGACATAAAAATAGATTTTGTTATTCGTGAAGAAAAATATTTTGAAATTTTTACAAGTTTCTGAAAGAAAAAAAAGTAAATTTTTGAAGTTCTACATAGGCGAGGCGCACGCGCAACCCGTCAAAATACGCGTCTCCGAGCGAGCTAGTGATCCACAGTGTTTCTGAAATTTTCCCAATTTTTGTTGTTGAAATTTGGTCAAAAAACTAACTTTTCGACTGAAAAAAAAATGTTTGAAACCGTAATTACTGCTACCAAACGGTACTCGAGCTCACGCAACGCGCACCAGAATACCGGTAAGGCAGCTGAGTATCTTTCTAAATGGAGACCTACGTAGATTTTGATGAAAAGTAAGACATAAAAATAGATTTTGTTATTCGTGAAGAAAAATATTTTGAAATTTTTACAAGTTTCCGAAAGAAAAAAAGGATATTTTTGAAGTTCTACATAGGCGAGGCGCATGCGCAACCTGTCAAAATACGCGTCTCCGAGTGAGCCAGTGATCCACAGTCTTTCTAAAATTGTCCCTGTTTTTGTTGTTAAATTTGGTCAAAAAACTAACTTTTCGACTGAAAAATAAAATGAGTGAAACCGTAATTACTGCTACCAAACGGTACTCGAGCTCACGCAACGCGCTCCGGAATACCGTTAAGGCAGCTGAGTATCTTTCTAAATGGATACCTACGTAGATTTTGATGAAAAGTAAGACATAAAAATAGATTTTGTTATTCGTGAAGAAAAATATTTTGAAATTTTTACAAGTTTCTGAAAGAAAAAAAAGTAAATTTTTGAAGTTCTACATAGGCGAGGCGCACGCGCAACCTGTCAAAATACGCGTCTCCGAGCGAGCTAGTGATCCACAGTGTTTCTGAAATTTTCCCAATTTTTGTTGTTGAAATTTGGTCAAAAAACTAACTTTTCGACTGAAAAAAAAAATGTTTGAAACCGTAATTACTGCTACCAAACGGTACTCGAGCTCACGCAACGCGCACCAGAATACCGGTAAGGCAGCTGAGTATCTTTCTAAATGGATACCTACGTAGATTTTGATGAAAAGTAAGACATAAAAATTCATTTTGTTATTCGTGAAGAAAAATATTTTGAAATTTTTACAAGTTTCTGAAAGAAAAAAAGTAAATTTTTGAAGTTCTACATAGGCGAGGCGCACGCGCAACCTGTCAAAATACG
Organism: Dasypolia templi; assembly: GCA_963555695.1. Lineage (NCBI taxonomy): Eukaryota > Metazoa > Arthropoda > Insecta > Lepidoptera > Noctuidae > Dasypolia > Dasypolia templi. The sequence goes on from OY743150.1 coordinate 28,645,092, forward strand.
CGTCTCCGAGCGAGCTAGCGATCCACAGTGTTTCTAAAATTTTCCCTGTTTTTGTTGTTTAAATTTGGTCAAAAAACTAACTTTTCGACTGAAAAATAAAATGAGTGAAACCGTAATTACTGCTACCAAACGGTACTCGAGCTCACGCAACGCGCACCAGAAAACCGGTAAGGCAGCTGAGTATCTTTCTAAATGGAGACCTACGTAGATTTTGATGAAAAGTAAGACAAAAAAATTGATTTTGTTATTCGTGAAGAAAAATATTTTGAAATTTTTACAAGTTTCCGAAAGAAAAAAAAGGATATTTTTGAAGTTCTACATAGGCGAGGCGCATGCGCAACCTGTCAAAATACGCGTCTCCGAGTGAGCCAGTGATCCACAGTCTTTCTAAAATTTTCCCTGTTTTTGTTGTTAAATTTTGTCAAAAAACTAACTTTTCGACTGAAAAATAAAATGAGTGAAACCGTAATTACTGCTACCAAACGGTACTCGAGCTCACGCAACGCGCTCCGGAATACCGGTAAGGCAGCTGAGTATCTTTCTAAATGGATACCTACGTAGATTTTGATGAAAAGTAAGACATAAAAATAGATTTTGTTATTCGTGAAGAAAAATATTTTGAAATTTTTACAAGTTTCCGAAAGAAAAAAAAGGATATTTTTGAAGTTCTACATAGGCGAGGCGCATGCGCAACCTGTCAAAATACGCGTCTCCGAGTGATACAGTGATCCACAGTCTTTCTAAAATTTTCCCTGTTTTTGTTGTTGAAATTTGGTCAAAAAACTAACTTTTCGACTGAAAAATAAAATGAGTGAAACCGTAATTACTGCTACCAAACGGTACTCGAGCTCACGCAACGCGCTCCGGAATACCGGTAAGGCAGCTGAGTATCTTTCTAAATGGAGACCTACGTAGATTTTGATGAAAAGTAAGACATAAAAATACATTTTGTTATTCGTGAAGAAAAATATTTTGAATTTTTTACAAGTTTCTGAAAGAAAAAAAAGGAGATTTTTGAAGTTCTACATAGGCGAGGCGCACGCGCAACCTGTCAAAATACGCGTCTCCGAGCGAGCTAGTGATCCACAGTGTTTCTGAAATTTTCCCTGTTTTTGTTGTTGAAATTTGGTCAAAAAACTAACTTTTCGACTGAAAAATAAAATGAGTGAAACCGTAATTACTGCTACCAAACGGTACTCGAGCTCACGCAACGCGCTCCGGAATACCGGTAAGGCAGCTGAGTATCTTTCTAAATGGATACCTACGTAGATTTTGATGAAAAGTAAGACATAAAAATAGATTTTGTTATTCGTGAAGAAAAATATTTTGAAATTTTTACAAGTTTCCGAAAGAAAAAAAAGGATATTTTTGAAGTTCTACATAGGCGAGGCGCATGCGCAACCTGTCAAAATACGCGTCTCCGAGTGATACAGTGATCCACAGTCTTTCTAAAATATTCCCTGTTTTTGTTGTTGAAATTTGGTCAAAAAACTAACTTTTCGACTGAAAAATAAAATGAGTGAAACCGTAATTACTGCTACCAAACGGTACTCGAGCTCACGCAACGCGCTCCGGAATACCGGTAAGGCAGCTGAGTATCTTTCTAAATGGAGACCTACGTAGATTTTGATGAAAAGTAAGACATAAAAATACATTTTGTTATTCGTGAAGAAAAATATTTTGAATTTTTTACAAGTTTCTGAAAGAAAAAAAAGGAGATTTTTGAAGTTCTACATAGGCGAGGCGCACGCGCAACCCGTCAAAATACGCGTCTCCGAGCGAGCTAGTGAAACACAGTGTTTCTGAAATTTTCCCTGTTTTTGTTGTTGAAATTTGGTCAAAAAACTAACTTTTCGACTGAAAAATAAAATGAGTGAAACCGTAATTACTGCTACCAAACGGTACTCGAGCTCACGCAACGCGCACCGGAATACCGGTAAGGCAGCTGGGTATCTTTCTAAATGGAGACCTACGTAGATTTTGATGAAAAGTAAGACATAAAAATACATTTTGTTATTCGTGAAGAAAAATATTTTGAATTTTTTACAAGTTTCTGAAAGAAAAAAAAGTAAATTTTAGAAGTTCTACATAGGCGAGGCGCACGCGCAACCCGTCAAAATACGCGTCGCCGAGCGAGCTAGTGATCCACAGTATTTCTGAAATTTTCCCTGTTTTTGTTGTTGAAATTTGGTCAAAAAACTAACTTTTCGACTGAAAAATAAAATGAGTGAAACCGTAATTACTGCTACCAAACGGTACTCGAGCTCACGCAACGCGCACCAGAATACCGGTAAGGCAGCTGAGTATCTTTCTAAATGGATACCTACGTAGATTTTGATGAAAAGTAAGACATAAAAATTCATTTTGTTATTCGTGAAGAAAAATATTTTGAAATTTTTACAAGTTTCTGAAAGAAAAAAAGTAAATTTTTGAAGTTCTACATAGGCGAGGCGCACGCGCAACCTGTCAAAATACGCGTCTCCGAGTGAGCCAGTGATCCACAGTCTTTCTAAAATTTTCCCTGTTTTTGTTGTTGAAATTTGGTCAAAAAACTAACTTTTCGACTGAAAAATAAAATGAGTGAAACCGTAATTACTGCTACCAAACGGTACTCGAGCTCACGCAACGCGCACCGGAATACCGGTAAGGCAGCTGAGTATCTTTCTAAATGGAGACCTACGTAGATTTTGATGAAAAGGAAGACATAAAAATAGATTTTGTTATTCGTGAAGAAAAATATTTTGAAATTTTTACAAGTTTCCGAAAGAAAAAAAAGGATATTTTTGAAGTTATACATAGGCGAGGCGCACGCGCAACCTGTCAAAATACGCGTCTCCGAGTGAGCCAGTGATCCACAGTGTTTCTAAAATTTTCCCTGTTTTTGTTGTTGAAATTTGGTCAAAAAACTAACTTTTCGACTGAAAAATAAAATGAGTGAAACCGTAATTACTGCTACCAAACGGTACTCGAGCTCACGCAACGCGCACCGGAATACCGGTAAGGCAGCTGAGTATCTTTCTAAATGGAGACCTACGTAGATTTTGATGAAAAGTAAGACATAAAAATTCATTTTGTTATTCGTGAAGAAAAATATTTTGAAATTTTTACAAGTTTCTGAAAGAAAAAAAGTAAATTTTTGAAGTTCTACATAGGCGAGGCGCACGCGCAACCTGTCAAAATACGCGTCTCCGAGCGAGCTAGCGATCCACAGTGTTTCTAAAATTTTCCCTGTTTTTGTTGTTTAAATTTGGTCAAAAAACTAACTTTTCGACTGAAAAATAAAATGAGTGAAACCGTAATTACTGCTACCAAACGGTACTCGAGCTCACGCAACGCGCACCAGAATACCTGTAAGGCAGCTGAGTATCTTTCTAAATGGATACCTACGTAGATTTTGATGAAAAGTAAGACATAAAAATTCATTTTGTTATTCGTGAAGAAAAATATTTTGAAATTTTTACAAGTTTCCGAAAGAAAAAAAAGAATATTTTTGAAGTTCTACATAGGCGAGGCGCATGCGCAACCTGTCAAAATACGCGTCTCCGAGTGAGCCAGTGATCCACAGTCTTTCTAAAATTTTCCCTGTTTTTGTTGTTGAAATTTGGTCAAGAAACTAACTTTTCGACTGAAAAATAAAATGAGTGAAACCGTAATTACTGCTACCAAACGGTACTCGAGCTCACGCAACGCGCACCAGAATACCGGTAAGGCAGCTGAGTATCTTTCTAAATGGAGACCTACGTAGATTTTGATGAAAAGTAAGACATAAAAATTCATTTTGTTATTCGTGAAGAAAAATATTTTGAAATTTTTACAAGTTTCTGAAAGAAAAAATTGTATATTTTTGAAGTTCTACATAGGCGAGGCGCACGCGCAACCCGTCAAAATACGCGTCGCCGAGCGAGCTAGTGATCCACAGTGTTTCTGAAATTTCCCTGTTTTTGTTGTTGAAATTTGGTCAAAAAACTAACTTTTCGACTGAAAAATAAAATGAGTGAAACCGTTATTACAGCTACCAAACGGTACTCGAGCTCAAGCAACGCGCTCCGGAATACCGGTAAGGCAGCTGAGTATCTTTCTAAATGGATACCTACGTAGATTTTGATGAAAAGTAAGACATAAAAATAGATTTTGTTATTCGTGAAGAAGAATATTTTGAAATTTTTACAAGTTTCTGAAAGAAAAAAAAGTTAATTTTTGAAGTTCTACATAGGCTAGGCGCACGCGCAACCTGTCAAAATACGCGTGTCCGAGCGAGCTAGTGATCCACAGTGTTTCTAAAATCTTCCCTGTTTTTGTTGTTGAAATTTGGTCAAAAAACTAACTTTTCGACTGAAAAATAAAATGAGTGAAACCGTAATTACTGCTACCAAACGGTACTCGAGCTCACGCAACGCGCTCCGGAATACCGGTAAGGCAGCTGAGTATCTTTCTAAATGGAGACCTACGTAGATTTTGATGAAAAGTAAGACATAAAAATTCATTTTGTTATTCGTGAAGAAAAATATTTTGAAATTTTTACAAGTTTCTGAAAGAAAAAAAGTAAATTTTTGAAGTTCTACATAGGCGAGGCGCACGCGCAACCTGTCAAAATACGCGTCTCCGAGCGAGCTAGCGATCCACAGTGTTTCTAAAATTTTCCCTGTTTTTGTTGTTTAAATTTGGTCAAAAAACTAACTTTTCGACTGAAAAATAAAATGAGTGAAACCGTAATTACTGCTACCAAACGGTACTCGAGCTCACGCAACGCGCACCAGAATACCTGTAAGGCAGCTGAGTATCTTTCTAAATGGATACCTACGTAGATTTTGATGAAAAGTAAGACATAAAAATTCATTTTGTTATTCGTGAAGAAAAATATTTTGAAATTTTTACAAGTTTCTGAAAGAAAAAAAGTAAATTTTTGAAGTTCTACATAGGCGAGGCGCACGCGCAACCTGTCAAAATACGCGTCTCCGAGCGAGCTAGCGATCCACAGTGTTTCTAAAATTTTCCCTGTTTTTGTTGTTGAAATTTGGTCAAGAAACTAACTTTTCGACTGAAAAATAAAATGAGTGAAACCGTAATTACTGCTACCAAACGGTACTCGAGCTCACACAACGCGCACCAGAATACCGGTAAGGCAGCTGAGTATCTTTCTAAATGGAGACCTACGTAGATTTTGATGAAAAGTAAGACATAAAAATTCATTTTGTTATTCGTGAAGAAAAATATTTTGAAATTTTTACAAGTTTCTGAAAGAAAAAATTGTATATTTTTGAAGTTCTACATAGGCGAGGCGCACGCGCAACCCGTCAAAATACGCGTCGCCGAGCGAGCTAGTGATCCACAGTGTTTCTGAAATTTCCCTGTTTTTGTTGTTGAAATTTGGTCAAAGAACTAACTTTTCGACTGAAAAATAAAATGAGTGAAACCGTAATTACTGCTACCAAACGGTACTCGAGCTCACGCAACGCGCACCAGAATACCTGTAAGGCAGCTGAGTATCTTTCTAAATGGATACCTACGTAGATTTTGATGAAAAGTAAGACATAAAAATTCATTTTGTTATTCGTGAAGAAAAATATTTTGAAATTTTTACAAGTTTCCGAAAGAAAAAAAAGGATATTTTTGAAGTTCTACATAGGCGAGGCGCATGCGCAACCTGTCAAAATACGCGTCTCCGAGTGAGCCAGTGATCCACAGTCTTTCTAAAATTTTCCCTGTTTTTGTTGTTGAAATTTGGTCAAGAAACTAACTTTTCGACTGAAAAATAAAATGAGTGAAACCGTAATTACTGCTACCAAACGGTACTCGAGCTCACACAACGCGCACCAGAATACCGGTAAGGCAGCTGAGTATCTTTCTAAATGGAGACCTACGTAGATTTTGATGAAAAGTAAGACATAAAAATTCATTTTGTTATTCGTGAAGAAAAATATTTTGAAATTTTTACAAGTTTCTGAAAGAAAAAATTGTATATTTTTGAAGTTCTACATAGGCGAGGCGCACGCGCAACCCGTCAAAATACGCGTCGCCGAGCGAGCTAGTGATCCACAGTGTTTCTGAAATTTCCCTGTTTTTGTTGTTGAAATTTGGTCAAAAAACTAACTTTTCGACTGAAAAATAAAATGAGTGAAACCGTAATTACTGCTACCAAACGGTACTCGAGCTCAAGCAACGCGCTCCGGAATACCGGTAAGGCAGCTGAGTATCTTTCTAAATGGATACCTACGTAGATTTTGATGAAAAGTAAGACATAAAAATAGATTTTGTTATTCGTGAAGAAAAATATTTTGAAATTTTTACAAGTTTCTGAAAGAAAAAAAAGTAAATTTTAGAAGTTCTACATAGGCGAGGCGCACGCGCAACCCGTCAAAATACGCGTCTCCGAGCGAGCTAGTGATCCACAGTGTTTCTGAAATTTTCCCAATTTTTGTTGTTGAAATTTGGTCAAAAAACTAACTTTTCGACTGAAAAAAAAATGTTTGAAACCGTAATTACTGCTACCAAACGGTACTCGAGCTCACGCAACGCGCACCAGAATACCGGTAAGGCAGCTGAGTATCTTTCTTAATGGATACCTACGTAGATTTTGATGAAAAGTAAGACATAAAAATTCATTTTGTTATTCGTGAAGAAAAATATTTTGAAATTTTTACAAGTTTCTGAAAGAAAAAAAGTAAATTTTTGAAGTTCTACATAGGCGAGGCGCACGCGCAACCTGTCAAAATACGCGTCTCCGAGCGAGCTAGCGATCCACAGTGTTTCTAAAATTTTCCCTGTTTTTGTTGTTTAAATTTGGTCAAAAAACTAACTTTTCGACTGAAAAATAAAATGAGTGAAACCGTAATTACTGCTACCAAACGGTACTCGAGCTCACGCAACGCGCACCAGAAAACCGGTAAGGCAGCTGAGTATCTTTCTAAATGGAGACCTACGTAGATTTTGATGAAAAGTAAGACAAAAAAATTGATTTTGTTATTCGTGAAGAAAAATATTTTGAAATTTTTACAAGTTTCCGAAAGAAAAAAAAGGATATTTTTGAAGTTCTACATAGGCGAGGCGCATGCGCAACCTGTCAAAATACGCGTCTCCGAGTGAGCCAGTGATCCACAGTCTTTCTAAAATTTTCGCTGTTTTTGTTGTTAAATTTTGTCAAAAAACTAACTTTTCGACTGAAAAATAAAATGAGTGAAACCGTAATTACTGCTACCAAACGGTACTCGAGCTCACGCAACGCGCTCCGGAATACCGGTAAGGCAGCTGAGTATCTTTCTAAATGGATACCTACGTAGATTTTGATGAAAAGTAAGACATAAAAATAGATTTTGTTATTCGTGAAGAAAAATATTTTGAAATTTTTACAAGTTTCCGAAAGAAAAAAAAGGATATTTTTGAAGTTCTACATAGGCGAGGCGCATGCGCAACCTGTCAAAATACGCGTCTCCGAGTGATACAGTGATCCACAGTCTTTCTAAAATTTTCCCTGTTTTTGTTGTTGAAATTTGGTCAAAAAACTAACTTTTCGACTGAAAAATAAAATGAGTGAAACCGTAATTACTGCTACCAAACGGTACTCGAGCTCACGCAACGCGCTCCGGAATACCGGTAAGGCAGCTGAGTATCTTTCTAAATGGAGACCTACGTAGATTTTGATGAAAAGTAAGACATAAAAATACATTTTGTTATTCGTGAAGAAAAATATTTTGAATTTTTTACAAGTTTCTGAAAGAAAAAAAAGGAGATTTTTGAAGTTCTACATAGGCGAGGCGCACGCGCAACCTGTCAAAATACGCGTCTCCGAGCGAGCTAGTGATCCACAGTGTTTCTGAAATTTTCCCTGTTTTTGTTGTTGAAATTTGGTCAAAAAACTAACTTTTCGACTGAAAAATAAAATGAGTGAAACCGTAATTACTGCTACCAAACGGTACTCGAGCTCACGCAACGCGCTCCGGAATACCGGTAAGGCAGCTGAGTATCTTTCTAAATGGAGACCTACGTAGATTTTGATGAAAAGTAAGACATAAAAATACATTTTGTTATTCGTGAAGAAAAATATTTTGAATTTTTTACAAGTTTCTGAAAGAAAAAAAAGTAAATTTTAGAAGTTCTACATAGGCGAGGCGCACGCGCAACCCGTCAAAATACGCGTCGCCGAGCGAGCTAGTGATCCACAGTGTTTCTGAAATTTTCCCTGTTTTTGTTGTTGAAATTTGGTCAAAAAACTAACTTTTCGACTGAAAAATAAAATGAGTGAAACCGTAATTACTGCTACCAAACGGTACTCGAGCTCACGCAACGCGCACCAGAATACCGGTAAGGCAGCTGAGTATCTTTCTAAATGGATACCTACGTAGATTTTGATGAAAAGTAAGACAAAAAAATTGATTTTGTTATTCGTGAAGAAAAATATTTTGAAATTTTTACAAGTTTCCGAAAGAAAAAAAAGGATATTTTTGAAGTTCTACATAGGCGAGGCGCATGCGCAACCTGTCAAAATACGCGTCTCCGAGTGAGCCAGTGATCCACAGTCTTTCTAAAATTTTCGCTGTTTTTGTTGTTTAAATTTGGTCAAAAAACTAACTTTTCGACTGAAAAATAAAATGAGTGAAACCGTAATTACTGCTACCAAACGGTACTCGAGCTCACGCAACGCGCACCAGAAAACCGGTAAGGCAGCTGAGTATCTTTCTAAATGGAGACCTACGTAGATTTTGATGAAAAGTAAGACAAAAAAATTGATTTTGTTATTCGTGAAGAAAAATATTTTGAAATTTTTACAAGTTTCCGAAAGAAAAAAAAGGATATTTTTGAAGTTCTACATAGGCGAGGCGCATGCGCAACCTGTCAAAATACGCGTCTCCGAGTGAGCCAGTGATCCACAGTCTTTCTAAAATTTTCGCTGTTTTTGTTGTTAAATTTTGTCAAAAAACTAACTTTTCGACTGAAAAATAAAATGAGTGAAACCGTAATTACTGCTACCAAACGGTACTCGAGCTCACGCAACGCGCTCCGGAATACCGGTAAGGCAGCTGAGTATCTTTCTAAATGGATACCTACGTAGATTTTGATGAAAAGTAAGACATAAAAATAGATTTTGTTATTCGTGAAGAAAAATATTTTGAAATTTTTACAAGTTTCCGAAAGAAAAAAAAGGATATTTTTGAAGTTCTACATAGGCGAGGCGCATGCGCAACCTGTCAAAATACGCGTCTCCGAGTGATACAGTGATCCACAGTCTTTCTAAAATTTTCCCTGTTTTTGTTGTTGAAATTTGGTCAAAAAACTAACTTTTCGACTGAAAAATAAAATGAGTGAAACCGTAATTACTGCTACCAAACGGTACTCGAGCTCACGCAACGCGCTCCGGAATACCGGTAAGGCAGCTGAGTATCTTTCTAAATGGAGACCTACGTAGATTTTGATGAAAAGTAAGACATAAAAATACATTTTGTTATTCGTGAAGAAAAATATTTTGAATTTTTTACAAGTTTCTGAAAGAAAAAAAAGGAGATTTTTGAAGTTCTACATAGGCGAGGCGCACGCGCAACCTGTCAAAATACGCGTCTCCGAGCGAGCTAGTGATCCACAGTGTTTCTGAAATTTTCCCTGTTTTTGTTGTTGAAATTTGGTCAAAAAACTAACTTTTCGACTGAAAAATAAAATGAGTGAAACCGTAATTACTGCTACCAAACGGTACTCGAGCTCACGCAACGCGCTCCGGAATACCGGTAAGGCAGCTGAGTATCTTTCTAAATGGATACCTACGTAGATTTTGATGAAAAGTAAGACATAAAAACAGATTTTGTTATTCGTGAAGAAAAATATTTTGAAATTTTTACAAGTTTCCGAAAGAAAAAAAAGGATATTTTTGAAGTTCTACATAGGCGAGGCGCATGCGCAACCTGTCAAAATACGCGTCTCCGAGTGATACAGTGATCCACAGTCTTTCTAAAATTTTCCCTGTTTTTGTTGTTGAAATTTGGTCAAAAAACTAACTTTTCGACTGAAAAATAAAATGAGTGAAACCGTAATTACTGCTACCAAACGGTACTCGAGCTCACGCAACGCGCTCCGGAATACCGGTAAGGCAGCTGAGTATCTTTCTAAATGGAGACCTACGTAGATTTTGATGAAAAGTAAGACATAAAAATACATTTTGTTATTCGTGAAGAAAAATATTTTGAATTTTTTACAAGTTTCTGAAAGAAAAAAAAGTAAATTTTAGAAGTTCTACATAGGCGAGGCGCACGCGCAACCCGTCAAAATACGCGTCGCCGAGCGAGCTAGTGATCCACAGTGTTTCTGAAATTTTCCCTGTTTTTGTTGTTGAAATTTGGTCAAAAAACTAACTTTTCGACTGAAAAATAAAATGAGTGAAACCGTAATTACTGCTACCAAACGGTACTCGAGCTCACGCAACGCGCACCAGAATACCGGTAAGGCAGCTGAGTATCTTTCTAAATGGATACCTACGTAGATTTTGATGAAAAGTAAGACAAAAAAATTGATTTTGTTATTCGTGAAGAAAAATATTTTGAAATTTTTACAAGTTTCCGAAAGAAAAAAAAGGATATTTTTGAAGTTCTACATAGGCGAGGCGCATGCGCAACCTGTCAAAATACGCGTCTCCGAGTGAGCCAGTGATCCACAGTCTTTCTAAAATTTTCGCTGTTTTTGTTGTTAAATTTTGTCAAAAAACTAACTTTTCGACTGAAAAATAAAATGAGTGAAACCGTAATTACTGCTACCAAACGGTACTCGAGCTCACGCAACGCGCTCCGGAATACCGGTAAGGCAGCTGAGTATCTTTCTAAATGGATACCTACGTAGATTTTGATGAAAAGTAAGACATAAAAATAGATTTTGTTATTCGTGAAGAAAAATATTTTGAAATTTTTACAAGTTTCCGAAAGAAAAAAAAGGATATTTTTGAAGTTCTACATAGGCGAGGCGCATGCGCAACCTGTCAAAATACGCGTCTCCGAGTGATACAGTGATCCACAGTCTTTCTAAAATTTTCCCTGTTTTTGTTGTTGAAATTTGGTCAAAAAACTAACTTTTCGACTGAAAAATAAAATGAGTGAAACCGTAATTACTGCTACCAAACGGTACTCGAGCTCACGCAACGCGCTCCGGAATACCGGTAAGGCAGCTGAGTATCTTTCTAAATGGAGACCTACGTAGATTTTGATGAAAAGTAAGACATAAAAATACATTTTGTTATTCGTGAAGAAAAATATTTTGAATTTTTTACAAGTTTCTGAAAGAAAAAAAAGGAGATTTTTGAAGTTCTACATAGGCGAGGCGCACGCGCAACCTGTCAAAATACGCGTCTCCGAGCGAGCTAGTGATCCACAGTGTTTCTGAAATTTTCCCTGTTTTTGTTGTTGAAATTTGGTCAAAAAACTAACTTTTCGACTGAAAAATAAAATGAGTGAAACCGTAATTACTGCTACCAAACGGTACTCGAGCTCACGCAACGCGCTCCGGAATACCGGTAAGGCAGCTGAGTATCTTTCTAAATGGATACCTACGTAGATTTTGATGAAAAGTAAGACATAAAAACAGATTTTGTTATTCGTGAAGAAAAATATTTTGAAATTTTTACAAGTTTCCGAAAGAAAAAAAAGGATATTTTTGAAGTTCTACATAGGCGAGGCGCATGCGCAACCTGTCAAAATACGCGTCTCCGAGTGATACAGTGATCCACAGTCTTTCTAAAATTTTCCCTGTTTTTGTTGTTGAAATTTGGTCAAAAAACTAACTTTTCGACTGAAAAATAAAATGAGTGAAACCGTAATTACTGCTACCAAACGGTACTCGAGCTCACGCAACGCGCTCCGGAATACCGGTAAGGCAGCTGAGTATCTTTCTAAATGGAGACCTACGTAGATTTTGATGAAAAGTAAGACATAAAAATACATTTTGTTATTCGTGAAGAAAAATATTTTGAATTTTTTACAAGTTTCTGAAAGAAAAAAAAGTAAATTTTAGAAGTTCTACATAGGCGAGGCGCACGCGCAACCCGTCAAAATACGCGTCGCCGAGCGAGCTAGTGATCCACAGTGTTTCTGAAATTTTCCCTGTTTTTGTTGTTGAAATTTGGTCAAAAAACTAACTTTTCGACTGAAAAATAAAATGAGTGAAACCGTAATTACTGCTACCAAACGGTACTCGAGCTCACGCAACGCGCACCAGAATACCGGTAAGGCAGCTGAGTATCTTTCTAAATGGATACCTACGTAGATTTTGATGAAAAGTAAGACATAAAAATTCATTTTGTTATTCGTGAAGAAAAATATTTTGAAATTTTTACAAGTTTCTGAAAGAAAAAATTTTATATTTTTGAAGTTCTACATAGGCGAGGCGCACGCGCAACCCGTCAAAATACGCGTCGCCGAGCGAGCTAGTGATCCACAGTGTTTCTGAAATTTCCCTGTTTTTGTTGTTGAAATTTGGTCAAAAAACTAACTTTTCGACTGAAAAATAAAATGAGTGAAACCGTAATAACTGCTACCAAACGGTACTCGAGCTCAAGCAACGCGCTCCGGAATACCGGTAAGGCAGCTGAGTATCTTTCTAAATGGATACCTACGTAGATTTTGATGAAAAGTAAGACATAAAAATAGATTTTGTTATTCGTGAAGAAGAATATTTTGAAATTTTTACAAGTTTCTGAAAGAAAAAAAAGTTAATTTTTGAAGTTCTACATAGGCTAGGCGCACGCGCAACCTGTCAAAATACGCGTGTCCGAGCGAGCTAGTGATCCACAGTGTTTCTGAAATTTCCCTGTTTTTGTTGTTGAAATTTGGTCAAAAAACTAACTTTTCGACTGAAAAATAAAATGAGTGAAACCGTAATTACTGCTACCAAACGGTACTCGAGCTCACGCAACGCGCACCAGAATACCGGTAAGGCAGCTGAGTATCTTTCTAAATGGATACCTACGTAGATTTTGATGAAAAGTAAGACATAAAAATTCATTTTGTTATTCGTGAAGAAAAATATTTTGAAATTTTTACAAGTTTCCGAAAGAAAAAAAAGGATATTTTTGAAGTTCTACATAGGCGAGGCGCATGCGCAACCTGTCAAAATACGCGTCTCCGAGTGATACAGTGATCCACAGTCTTTCTAAAATTTTCCCTGTTTTTGTTGTTGAAATTTGGTCAAAAAACTAACTTTTCGACTGAAAAATAAAATGAGTGAAACCGTAATTACTGCTACCAAACGGTACTCGAGCTCACGCAACGCGCACCAGAATACCGGTAAGGCAGCTGAGTATCTTTCTAAATGGAGACCTACGTAGATTTTGATGAAAAGTAAGACATAAAAATACATTTTGTTATTCGTGAAGAAAAATATTTTGAATTTTTTACAAGTTTCTGAAAGAAAAAAAAAGTAAATTTTTTAAGTTCTACATAGGCGAGGCGCACGCGCAACCCGTCAAAATACGCGTCGCCGAGCGAGCTAGTGATCCACAGTGTTTCTGAAATTTTCCCTGTTTTTGTTGTTGAAATTTGGTCAAAAAACTAACTTTTCGACTGAAAAATAAAATGAGTGAAACCGTAATTACTGCTACCAAACGGTACTCGAGCTCACGCAACGCGCACCAGAATACCGGTAAGGCAGCTGAGTATCTTTCTAAATGGAGACCTACGTAGATTTTGATGAAAAGTAAGACATAAAAATAGATTTTGTTATTCGTGAAGAAAAATATTTTGAAATTTTTACAAGTTTCCGAAAGAAAAAAAAGGATATTTTTGAAGTTATACATAGGCGAGGCGCACGCGCAACCTGTCAAAATACGCGTCTCCGAGTGAGCCAGTGATCCACAGTCTTTCTAAAATTTTCCCTGTTTTTGTTGTTGAAATTTGGTCAAAAAACTAACTTTTCGACTGAAAAATAAAATGAGTGAAACCGTAATTACTGCTACCAAACGGTACTCGAGCTCACGCAACGCGCACCGGAATACCGGTAAGGCAGCTGAGTATCTTTCTAAATGGAGACCTACGTAGATTTTGATGAAAAGTAAGACATTAAAATAGATTTTGTTATTCGTGAAGAAAAATATTTTGAAATTTTACAAGTTTCCGAAAGAAAAAAAAGGATATTTTTGAAGTTCTACATAGGCGAGGCGCATGCGCAACCTGTCAAAATACGCGTCTCCGAGTGATACAGTGATCCACAGTCTTTCTAAAATTTTCCCTGTTTTTGTTGTTGAAATTTGGTAAAAAAACTAACTTTTCGACTGAAAAATAAAATGAGTGAAACCGTAATTACTGCTACCAAACGGTACTCGAGCTCACGCAACGCGCACCAGAATACCGGTAAGGCAGCTGAGTATCTTTCTAAATGGATACCTACGTAGATTTTGATGAAAAGTAAGACATAAAAATAGATTTTGTTATTCGTGAAGAAGAATATTTTGAAATTTTTACAAGTTTCTGAAAGAAAAAAAAGTTAATTTTTGAAGTTCTACATAGGCTAGGCGCACGCGCAACCCGTCAAAATACGCGTGTCCGAGCGAGCTAGTGATCCACAGTGTTTCTGAATTTTCCCTGTTTTTGTTGTTGAAATTTGGTCAAAAAACTAACTTTTCGACTGAAAAATAAAATGAGTGAAACCGTAATTACTGCTACCAAACGGTACTCGAGCTCACGCAACGCGCACCAGAATACCGGTAAGGCAGCTGAGTATCTTTCTAAATGGAGACCTACGTAGATTTTGATGAAAAGTAAGACATAAAAATACATTTTGTTATTCGTGAAGAAAAATATTTTGAATTTTTTACAAGTTTCTGAAAGAAAAAAAAAGTAAATTTTTGAAGTTCTACATAGGCGAGGCGCACGCGCAACCCGTCAAAATACGCGTCGCCGAGCGAGCTAGTGATCCACAGTGTTTCTGAAATTTTCCCTGTTTTTGTTGTTGAAATTTGGTCAAAAAACTAACTTTTCGACTGAAAAATAAAATGAGTGAAACCGTAATTACTGCTACCAAACGGTACTCGAGCTCACGCAACGCGCACCAGAATACCGGTAAGGCAGCTGAGTATCTTTCTAAATGGAGACCTACGTAGATTTTGATGAAAAGTAAGACATAAAAATAGATTTTGTTATTCGTGAAGAAAAATATTTTGAAATTTTTACAAG
This sequence comes from Dasypolia templi, assembly GCA_963555695.1. Taxonomy (NCBI): domain Eukaryota; kingdom Metazoa; phylum Arthropoda; class Insecta; order Lepidoptera; family Noctuidae; genus Dasypolia; species Dasypolia templi. The sequence continues at coordinate 28,660,226 of OY743150.1, forward strand.
TTTCCGAAAGAAAAAAAAGGATATTTTTGAAGTTATACATAGGCGAGGCGCACGCGCAACCTGTCAAAATACGCGTCTCCGAGTGAGCCAGTGATCCACAGTCTTTCTAAAATTTTCCCTGTTTTTGTTGTTGAAATTTGGTCAAAAAACCAACTTTTCGACTGCAAAATAAAATGAGTGAAACCGTAATTACTGCTACCAAACGGTACTCGAGCTCACGCAACGCGCACCGGAATACCGGTAAGGCAGCTGAGTATCTTTCTAAATGGAGACCTACGTAGATTTTGATGAAAAGTAAGACATAAAAATAGATTTTGTTATTCGTGAAGAAAAATATTTTGAAATTTTTACAAGTTTCCGAAAGAAAAAAAAGGATATTTTTGAAGTTATACATAGGCGAGGCGCACGCGCAACCTGTCAAAATACGCGTCTCCGAGTGAGCCAGTGATCCACAGTGTTTCTAAAATTTTCCCTGTTTTTGTTGTTGAAATTTGGTCAAAAAACTAACTTTTCGACTGAAAAATAAAATGAGTGAAACCGTAATTACTGCTACCAAACGGTACTCGAGCTCACGCAACGCGCTCCGGAATACCGGTAAGGCAGCTGAGTATCTTTCTAAATGGATACCTACGTAGATTTTGATGAAAAGTAAGACATAAAAATAGATTTTGTTATTCGTGAAGAAGAATATTTTGAAATTTTTACAAGTTTCTGAAAGAAAAAAAAGTTAATTTTTGAAGTTCTACATAGGCTAGGCGCACGCGCAACCCGTCAAAATACGCGTGTCCGAGCGAGCTAGTGATCCACAGTGTTTCTGAAATTTCCCTGTTTTTGTTGTTGAAATTTGGTCAAAAAACTAACTTTTCGACTGAAAAATAAAATGAGTGAAACCGTAATTACTGCTACCAAACGGTACTCGAGCTCACGCAACGCGCACCAGAATACCGGTAAGGCAGCTGAGTATCTTTCTAAATGGAGACCTACGTAGATTTTGATGAAAAGTAAGACATAAAAATACATTTTGTTATTCGTGAAGAAAAATATTTTGAATTTTTTACAAGTTTCTGAAAGAAAAAAAAAGAAAATTTTTGAAGTTCTACATAGGCGAGGCGCACGCGCAACCCGTCAAAATACGCGTCGCCGAGCGAGCTAGTGATCCACAGTGTTTCTGAAATTTTCCCTGTTTTTGTTGTTGAAATTTGGTCAAAAAACTAACTTTTCGACTGAAAAATAAAATGAGTGAAACCGTAATTACTGCTACCAAACGGTACTCGAGCTCACGCAACGCGCACCAGAATACCGGTAAGGCAGCTGAGTATCTTTCTAAATGGAGACCTACGTAGATTTTGATGAAAAGTAAGACATAAAAATAGATTTTGTTATTCGTGAAGAAAAATATTTTGAAATTTTTACAAGTTTCCGAAAGAAAAAAAAGGATATTTTTGAAGTTATACATAGGCGAGGCGCACGCGCAACCTGTCAAAATACGCGTCTCCGAGTGAGCCAGTGATCCACAGTCTTTCTAAAATTTTCCCTGTTTTTGTTGTTGAAATTTGGTCAAAAAACTAACTTTTCGACTGAAAAATAAAATGAGTGAAACCGTAATTACTGCTACCAAACGGTACTCGAGCTCACGCAACGCGCACCGGAATACCGGTAAGGCAGCTGAGTATCTTTCTAAATGGAGACCTACGTAGATTTTGATGAAAAGTAAGACATAAAAATAGATTTTGTTATTCGTGAAGAAAAATATTTTGAAATTTTTACAAGTTTCCGAAAGAAAAAAAAGGATATTTTTGAAGTTATACATAGGCGAGGCGCACGCGCAACCTGTCAAAATACGCGTCTCCGAGTGAGCCAGTGATCCACAGTGTTTCTAAAATTTTCCCTGTTTTTGTTGTTGAAATTTGGTCAAAAAACTAACTTTTCGACTGAAAAATAAAATGAGTGAAACCGTAATTACTGCTACCAAACGGTACTCGAGCTCACGCAACGCGCACCGGAATACCGGTAAGGCAGCTGAGTATCTTTCTAAATGGAGACCTACGTAGATTTTGATGAAAAGTAAGACATAAAAATAGATTTTGTTATTCGTGAAGAAAAATGTTTTGAAATTTTTACAAGTTTCCGAAAGAAAAAAAAGGATATTTTTGAAGTTATACATAGGCGAGGCGCACGCGCAACCCGTCAAAATACGCGTCGCCGAGCGAGCTACTGATCCACAGTGTTTCTGAAATTTCCCTGTTTTTGTTGTTGAAATTTGGTCAAAAAACTAACTTTTCGACTGAAAAATAAAATGAGTGAAACCGTAATTACTGCTACCAAACGGTACTCGAGCTCAAGCAACGCGCTCCGGAATACCGGTAAGGCAGCTGAGTATCTTTCTAAATGGATACCTACGTAGATTTTGATGAAAAGTAAGACATAAAAATAGATTTTGTTATTCGTGAAGAAGAATATTTTGAAATTTTTACAAGTTTCTGAAAGAAAAAAAAGTTAATTTTTGAAGTTCTACATAGGCTAGGCGCACGCGCAACCTGTCAAAATACGCGTGTCCGAGCGAGCTAGTGATCCACAGTGTTTCTGAAATTTCCCTGTTTTTGTTGTTGAAATTTGGTCAAAAAACTAACTTTTCGACTGAAAAATAAAATGAGTGAAACCGTAATTACTGCTACCAAACGGTACTCGAGCTCACGCAACGCGCACCAGAATACCGGTAAGGCAGCTGAGTATCTTTCTAAATGGAGACCTACGTAGATTTTGATGAAAAGTAAGACATAAAAATACATTTTGTTATTCGTGAAGAAAAATATTTTGAATTTTTTACAAGTTTCTGAAAGAAAAAAAAAGTAAATTTTTGAAGTTCTACATAGGCGAGGCGCACGCGCAACCCGTCAAAATACGCGTCGCCGAGCGAGCTAGTGATCCACAGTGTTTCTGAAATTTTCCCTGTTTTTGTTGTTGAAATTTGGTCAAAAAACTAACTTTTCGACTGAAAAATAAAATGAGTGAAACCGTAATTACTGCTACCAAACGGTACTCGAGCTCACGCAACGCGCACCAGAATACCGGTAAGGCAGCTGAGTATCTTTCTAAATGGAGACCTACGTAGATTTTGATGAAAAGTAAGACATAAAAATAGATTTTGTTATTCGTGAAGAAAAATATTTTGAAATTTTTACAAGTTTCCGAAAGAAAAAAAAGGATATTTTTGAAGTTATACATAGGCGAGGCGCACGCGCAACCTGTCAAAATACGCGTCTCCGAGTGAGCCAGTGATCCACAGTCTTTCTAAAATTTTCCCTGTTTTTGTTGTTGAAATTTGGTCAAAAAACTAACTTTTCGACTGAAAAATAAAATGAGTGAAACCGTAATTACTGCTACCAAACGGTACTCGAGCTCACGCAACGCGCACCGGAATACCGGTAAGGCAGCTGAGTATCTTTCTAAATGGAGACCTACGTAGATTTTGATGAAAAGTAAGACATAAAAATAGATTTTGTTATTCGTGAAGAAAAATATTTTGAAATTTTTACAAGTTTCCGAAAGAAAAAAAAGGATATTTTTGAAGTTATACATAGGCGAGGCGCACGCGCAACCTGTCAAAATACGCGTCTCCGAGTGAGCCAGTGATCCACAGTGTTTCTAAAATTTTCCCTGTTTTTGTTGTTGAAATTTGGTCAAAAAACTAACTTTTCGACTGAAAAATAAAATGAGTGAAACCGTAATTACTGCTACCAAACGGTACTCGAGCTCACGCAACGCGCACCGGAATACCGGTAAGGCAGCTGAGTATCTTTCTAAATGGAGACCTACGTAGATTTTGATGAAAAGTAAGACATAAAAATAGATTTTGTTATTCGTGAAGAAAAATATTTTGAAATTTTTACAAGTTTCTGAAAGAAAAAATTTTATATTTTTGAAGTTATACATAGGCGAGGCGCACGCGCAACCTGTCAAAATACGCGTCTCCGAGTGAGCCAGTGATCCACAGTGTTTCTAAAATTTTCCCTGTTTTTGTTGTTGAAATTTGGTCAAAAAACTAACTTTTCGACTGAAAAATAAAATGAGTGAAACCGTAATTACTGCTACCAAACGGTACTCGAGCTCACGCAACGCGCTCCGGAATACCGGTAAGGCAGCTGAGTATCTTTCTAAATGGATACCTACGTAGATTTTGATGAAAAGTAAGACATAAAAATAGATTTTGTTATTCGTGAAGAAAAATATTTTGAAATTTTTACAAGTTTCCGAAAGAAAAAAAAGGATATTTTTGAAGTTCTACATAGGCGAGGCGCATGCGCAACCTGTCAAAATACGCGTCTCCGAGTGAGCCAGTGATCCACAGTCTTTCTAAAATTTTCCCTGTTTTTGTTGTTGAAATTTGGTCAAAAAACTAACTTTTCGACTGAAAAATAAAATGAGTGAAACCGTAATTACTGCTACCAAACGGTACTCGAGCTCACGCAACGCGCACCGGAATACCGGTAAGGCAGCTGAGTATCTTTCTAAATGGAGACCTACGTAGATTTTGATGAAAAGTAAGACATAAAAATAGATTTTGTTATTCGTGAAGAAAAATGTTTTGAAATTTTTACAAGTTTCCGAAAGAAAAAAAAGGACATTTTTGAAGTTATACATAGGCGAGGCGCACGCGCAACCTGTCAAAATACGCGTCTCCGAGTGAGCCAGTGATCCACAGTGTTTCTAAAATTTTCCCTGTTTTTGTTGTTGAAATTTGGTCAAAAAACTAACTTTTCGACTGAAAAATAAAATGAGTGAAACCGTAATTACTGCTACCAAACGGTACTCGAGCTCACGCAACGCGCACCGGAATACCGGTAAGGCAGCTGAGTATCTTTCTAAATGGAGACCTACGTAGATTTTGATGAAAAGTAAGACATAAAAATAGATTTTGTTATTCGTGAAGAAAAATATTTTGAAATTTTTACAAGTTTCCGAAAGAAAAAAAAGGATATTTTTGAAGTTATACATAGGCGAGGCGCACGCGCAACCTGTCAAAATACGCGTCTCCGAGTGAGCCAGTGATCCACAGTCTTTCTAAAATTTTCCCTGTTTTTGTTGTTGAAATTTGGTCAAAAAACTAACTTTTCGACTGAAAAATAAAATGAGTGAAACCGTAATTACTGCTACCAAACGGTACTCGAGCTCACGCAACGCGCTCCGGAATACCGGTAAGGCAGCTGAGTATCTTTCTAAATGGATACCTACGTAGATTTTGATGAAAAGTAAGACATAAAAATAGATTTTGTTATTCGTGAAGAAAAATATTTTGAAATTTTTACAAGTTTCCGAAAGAAAAAAAAGGATATTTTTGAAGTTCTACATAGGCGAGGCGCACGCGCAACCTGTCAAAATACGCGTCTCCGAGTGAGCCAGTGATCCACAGTCTTTCTAAAATTTTCCCTGTTTTTGTTGTTGAAATTTGGTCAAAAAACTAACTTTTCGACTGAAAAATAAAATGAGTGAAACCGTAATTACTGCTACCAAACGGTACTCGAGCTCACGCAACGCGCACCGGAATACCGGTAAGGCAGCTGAGTATCTTTCTAAATGGAGACCTACGTAGATTTTGATGAAAAGTAAGACATAAAAATAGATTTTGTTATTCGTGAAGAAAAATGTTTTGAAATTTTTACAAGTTTCCGAAAGAAAAAAAAGGATATTTTTGAAGTTATACATAGGCGAGGCGCACGCGCAACCTGTCAAAATACGCGTCTCCGAGTGAGCCAGTGATCCACAGTGTTTCTAAAATTTTCCCTGTTTTTGTTGTTGAAATTTGGTCAAAAAACTAACTTTTCGACTGAAAAATAAAATGAGTGAAACCGTAATTACTGCTACCAAACGGTACTCGAGCTCACGCAACGCGCTCCGGAATACCGGTAAGGCAGCTGAGTATCTTTCTAAATGGATACCTACGTAGATTTTGATGAAAAGTAAGACATAAAAATAGATTTTGTTATTCGTGAAGAAAAATATTTTGAAATTTTTACAAGTTTCCGAAAGAAAAAAAAGGATATTTTTGAAGTTCTACATAGGCGAGGCGCACGCGCAACCTGTCAAAATACGCGTCTCCGAGTGAGCCAGTGATCCACAGTCTTTCTAAAATTTTCCCTGTTTTTGTTGTTGAAATTTGGTCAAAAAACTAACTTTTCGACTGAAAAATAAAATGAGTGAAACCGTAATTACTGCTACCAAACGGTACTCGAGCTCACGCAACGCGCACCGGAATACCGGTAAGGCAGCTGAGTATCTTTCTAAATGGAGACCTACGTAGATTTTGATGAAAAGGAAGACATAAAAATAGATTTTGTTATTCGTGAAGAAAAATATTTTGAAATTTTTACAAGTTTCCGAAAGAAAAAAAAGGATATTTTTGAAGTTATACATAGGCGAGGCGCACGCGCAACCTGTCAAAATACGCGTCTCCGAGTGAGCCAGTGATCCACAGTGTTTCTAAAATTTTCCCTGTTTTTGTTGTTGAAATTTGGTCAAAAAACTAACTTTTCGACTGAAAAATAAAATGAGTGAAACCGTAATTACTGCTACCAAACGGTACTCGAGCTCACGCAACGCGCTCCGGAATACCGGTAAGGCAGCTGAGTATCTTTCTAAATGGATACCTACGTAGATTTTGATGAAAAGTAAGACATAAAAATAGATTTTGTTATTCGTGAAGAAAAATATTTTGAAATTTTTACAAGTTTCCGAAAGAAAAAAAAGGATATTTTTGAAGTTCTACATAGGCGAGGCGCACGCGCAACCTGTCAAAATACGCGTCTCCGAGTGAGCCAGTGATCCACAGTCTTTCTAAAATTTTCCCTGTTTTTGTTGTTGAAATTTGGTCAAAAAACTAACTTTTCGACTGAAAAATAAAATGAGTGAAACCGTAATTACTGCTACCAAACGGTACTCGAGCTCACGCAACGCGCTCCGGAATACCGGTAAGGCAGCTGAGTATCTTTCTAAATGGAGACCTACGTAGATTTTGATGAAAAGTAAGACATAAAAATACATTTTGTTATTCGTGAAGAAAAATATTTTGAATTTTTTACAAGTTTCTGAAAGAAAAAAAAGGAGATTTTTGAAGTTCTACATAGGCGAGGCGCACGCGCAACCTGTCAAAATACGCGTCTCCGAGCGAGCTAGTGATCCACAGTGTTTCTGAAATTTTCCCTGTTTTTGTTGTTGAAATTTGGTCAAAAAACTAACTTTTCGACTGAAAAATAAAATGAGTGAAACCGTAATTATTGCTACCAAACGGTACTCGAGCTCACGCAACGCGCTCCGGAATACCGGTAAGGCAGCTGAGTATCTTTCTAAATGGATACCTACGTAGATTTTGATGAAAAGTAAGACATAAAAACAGATTTTGTTATTCGTGAAGAAAAATATTTTGAAATTTTTACAAGTTTCCGAAAGAAAAAAAAGGATATTTTTGAAGTTCTACATAGGCGAGGCGCATGCGCAACCTGTCAAAATACGCGTCTCCGAGTGATACAGTGATCCACAGTCTTTCTAAAATTTTCCCTGTTTTTGTTGTTGAAATTTGGTCAAAAAACTAACTTTTCGACTGAAAAATAAAATGAGTGAAACCGTAATTACTGCTACCAAACGGTACTCGAGCTCACGCAACGCGCTCCGGAATACCGGTAAGGCAGCTGAGTATCTTTCTAAATGGATACCTACGTAGATTTTGATGAAAAGTAAGACATAAAAACAGATTTTGTTATTCGTGAAGAAAAATATTTTGAAATTTTTACATGTTTCCGAAAGAAAAAAAAGGATATTTTTGAAGTTCTACATAGGCGAGGCGCATGCGCAACCTGTCAAAATACGCGTCTCCGAGTGATACAGTGATCCACAGTCTTTCTAAAATTTTCCCTGTTTTTGTTGTTGAAATTTGGTCAAAAAACTAACTTTTCGACTGAAAAATAAAATGAGTGAAACCGTAATTACTGCTACCAAACGGTACTCGAGCTCACGCAACGCGCTCCGGAATACCGGTAAGGCAGCTGAGTATCTTTCTAAATGGAGACCTACGTAGATTTTGATGAAAAGTAAGACATAAAAATACATTTTGTTATTCGTGAAGAAAAATATTTTGAATTTTTTACAAGTTTCTGAAAGAAAAAAAAGTAAATTTTAGAAGTTCTACATAGGCGAGGCGCACGCGCAACCCGTCAAAATACGCGTCGCCGAGCGAGCTAGTGATCCACAGTGTTTCTGAAATTTTCCCTGTTTTTGTTGTTGAAATTTGGTCAAAAAACTAACTTTTCGACTGAAAAATAAAATGAGTGAAACCGTAATTACTGCTACCAAACGGTACTCGAGCTCACGCAACGCGCACCAGAATACCGGTAAGGCAGCTGAGTATCTTTCTAAATGGATACCTACGTAGATTTTGATGAAAAGTAAGACAAAAAAATTGATTTTGTTATTCGTGAAGAAAAATATTTTGAAATTTTTACAAGTTTCCGAAAGAAAAAAAAGGATATTTTTGAAGTTCTACATAGGCGAGGCGCATGCGCAACCTGTCAAAATACGCGTCTCCGAGTGAGCCAGTGATCCACAGTCTTTCTAAAATTTTCGCTGTTTTTGTTGTTAAATTTTGTCAAAAAACTAACTTTTCGACTGAAAAATAAAATGAGTGAAACCGTAATTACTGCTACCAAACGGTACTCGAGCTCACGCAACGCGCTCCGGAATACCGGTAAGGCAGCTGAGTATCTTTCTAAATGGATACCTACGTAGATTTTGATGAAAAGTAAGACATAAAAATAGATTTTGTTATTCGTGAAGAAAAATATTTTGAAATTTTTACAAGTTTCCGAAAGAAAAAAAAGGATATTTTTGAAGTTCTACATAGGCGAGGCGCATGCGCAACCTGTCAAAATACGCGTCTCCGAGTGATACAGTGATCCACAGTCTTTCTAAAATTTTCCCTGTTTTTGTTGTTGAAATTTGGTCAAAAAACTAACTTTTCGACTGAAAAATAAAATGAGTGAAACCGTAATTACTGCTACCAAACGGTACTCGAGCTCACGCAACGCGCTCCGGAATACCGGTAAGGCAGCTGAGTATCTTTCTAAATGGAGACCTACGTAGATTTTGATGAAAAGTAAGACATAAAAATACATTTTGTTATTCGTGAAGAAAAATATTTTGAATTTTTTACAAGTTTCTGAAAGAAAAAAAAGGAGATTTTTGAAGTTCTACATAGGCGAGGCGCACGCGCAACCTGTCAAAATACGCGTCTCCGAGCGAGCTAGTGATCCACAGTGTTTCTGAAATTTTCCCTGTTTTTGTTGTTGAAATTTGGTCAAAAAACTAACTTTTCGACTGAAAAATAAAATGAGTGAAACCGTAATTACTGCTACCAAACGGTACTCGAGCTCACGCAACGCGCTCCGGAATACCGGTAAGGCAGCTGAGTATCTTTCTAAATGGATACCTACGTAGATTTTGATGAAAAGTAAGACATAAAAACAGATTTTGTTATTCGTGAAGAAAAATATTTTGAAATTTTTACAAGTTTCCGAAAGAAAAAAAAGGATATTTTTGAAGTTCTACATAGGCGAGGCGCATGCGCAACCTGTCAAAATACGCGTCTCCGAGTGATACAGTGATCCACAGTCTTTCTAAAATTTTCCCTGTTTTTGTTGTTGAAATTTGGTCAAAAAACTAACTTTTCGACTGAAAAATAAAATGAGTGAAACCGTAATTACTGCTACCAAACGGTACTCGAGCTCACGCAACGCGCTCCGGAATACCGGTAAGGCAGCTGAGTATCTTTCTAAATGGAGACCTACGTAGATTTTGATGAAAAGTAAGACATAAAAATACATTTTGTTATTCGTGAAGAAAAATATTTTGAATTTTTTACAAGTTTCTGAATGAAAAAAAAGTAAATTTTAGAAGTTCTACATAGGCGAGGCGCACGCGCAACCCGTCAAAATACGCGTCGCCGAGCGAGCTAGTGATCCACAGTGTTTCTGAAATTTTCCCTGTTTTTGTTGTTGAAATTTGGTCAAAAAACTAACTTTTCGACTGAAAAATAAAATGAGTGAAACCGTAATTACTGCTACCAAACGGTACTCGAGCTCACGCAACGCGCACCAGAATACCGGTAAGGCAGCTGAGTATCTTTCTAAATGGATACCTACGTAGATTTTGATGAAAAGTAAGACATAAAAATTCATTTTGTTATTCGTGAAGAAAAATATTTTGAAATTTTTACAAGTTTCTGAAAGAAAAATTTTTATATTTTTGAAGTTCTACATAGGCGAGGCGCACGCGCAACCCGTCAAAATACGCGTCGCCGAGCGAGCTAGTGATCCACAGTGTTTCTGAAATTTCCCTGTTTTTGTTGTTGAAATTTGGTCAAAAAACTAACTTTTCGACTGAAAAATAAAATGAGTGAAACCGTAATAACTGCTACCAAACGGTACTCGAGCTCAAGCAACGCGCTCCGGAATACCGGTAAGGCAGCTGAGTATCTTTCTAAATGGATACCTACGTAGATTTTGATGAAAAGTAAGACATAAAAATAGATTTTGTTATTCGTGAAGAAGAATATTTTGAAATTTTTACAAGTTTCTGAAAGAAAAAAAAGTTAATTTTTGAAGTTCTACATAGGCTAGGCGCACGCGCAACCTGTCAAAATACGCGTGTCCGAGCGAGCTAGTGATCCACAGTGTTTCTGAAATTTCCCTGTTTTTGTTGTTGAAATTTGGTCAAAAAACTAACTTTTCGACTGAAAAATAAAATGAGTGAAACCGTAATTACTGCTACCAAACGGTACTCGAGCTCACGCAACGCGCACCAGAATACCGGTAAGGCAGCTGAGTATCTTTCTAAATGGATACCTACGTAGATTTTGATGAAAAGTAAGACATAAAAATTCATTTTGTTATTCGTGAAGAAAAATATTTTGAAATTTTTACAAGTTTCCGAAAGAAAAAAAAGGATATTTTTGAAGTTCTACATAGGCGAGGCGCATGCGCAACCTGTCAAAATACGCGTCTCCGAGTGATACAGTGATCCACAGTCTTTCTAAAATTTTCCCTGTTTTTGTTGTTGAAATTTGGTCAAAAAACTAACTTTTCGACTGAAAAATAAAATGAGTGAAACCGTAATTACTGCTACCAAACGGTACTCGAGCTCACGCAACGCGCACCAGAATACCGGTAAGGCAGCTGAGTATCTTTCTAAATGGAGACCTACGTAGATTTTGATGAAAAGTAAGACATAAAAATACATTTTGTTATTCGTGAAGAAAAATATTTTGAATTTTTTACAAGTTTCTGAAAGAAAAAAAAAGTAAATTTTTGAAGTTCTACATAGGCGAGGCGCACGCGCAACCCGTCAAAATACGCGTCGCCGAGCGAGCTAGTGATCCACAGTGTTTCTGAAATTTTCCCTGTTTTTGTTGTTGAAATTTGGTCAAAAAACTAACTTTTCGACTGAAAAATAAAATGAGTGAAACCGTAATTACTGCTACCAAACGGTACTCGAGCTCACGCAACGCGCACCAGAATACCGGTAAGGCAGCTGAGTATCTTTCTAAATGGAGACCTACGTAGATTTTGATGAAAAGTAAGACATAAAAATAGATTTTGTTATTCGTGAAGAAAAATATTTTGAAATTTTTACAAGTTTCCGAAAGAAAAAAAAGGATATTTTTGAAGTTATACATAGGCGAGGCGCACGCGCAACCTGTCAAAATACGCGTCTCCGAGTGAGCCAGTGATCCACAGTCTTTCTAAAATTTTCCCTGTTTTTGTTGTTGAAATTTGGTCAAAAAACTAACTTTTCGACTGAAAAATAAAATGAGTGAAACCGTAATTACTGCTACCAAACGGTACTCGAGCTCACGCAACGCGCACCGGAATACCGGTAAGGCAGCTGAGTATCTTTCTAAATGGAGACCTACGTAGATTTTGATGAAAAGTAAGACATTAAAATAGATTTTGTTATTCGTGAAGAAAAATATTTTGAAATTTTTACAAGTTTCCGAAAGAAAAAAAAGGATATTTTTGAAGTTCTACATAGGCGAGGCGCATGCGCAACCTGTCAAAATACGCGTCTCCGAGTGATACAGTGATCCACAGTCTTTCTAAAATTTTCCCTGTTTTTGTTGTTGAAATTTGGTCAAAAAACTAACTTTTCGACTGAAAAATAAAATGAGTGAAACCGTAATTACTGCTACCAAACGGTACTCGAGCTCACGCAACGCGCACCAGAATACCGGTAAGGCAGCTGAGTATCTTTCTAAATGGATACCTACGTAGATTTTGATGAAAAGTAAGACATAAAAATTCATTTTGTTATTCGTGAAGAAAAATATTTTGAAATTTTTACAAGTTTCTGAAAGAAAAAAAGTAAATTTTTGAAGTTCTACATAAGCGAGGCGCACGCGCAACCTGTCAAAATACGCGTCTCCGAGCGAGCTAGCGATCCACAGTGTTTCTAAAATTTTCCCTGTTTTTGTTGTTTAAATTTGGTCAAAAAACTAACTTTTCGACTGAAAAATAAAATGAGTGAAACCGTAATTACTGCTACCAAACGGTACTCGAGCTCACGCAACGCGCACCAGAATACCGGTAAGGCAGCTGAGTATCTTTCTAAATGGATACCTACGTAGATTTTGATGAAAAGTAAGACATAAAAATAGATTTTGTTATTCGTGAAGAAGAATATTTTGAAATTTTTACAAGTTTCTGAAAGAAAAAAAAGTTAATTTTTGAAGTTCTACATAGGCTAGGCGCACGCGCAACCTGTCAAAATACGCGTGTCCGAGCGAGCTAGTGATCCACAGTGTTTCTGAAATTTCCCTGTTTTTGTTGTTGAAATTTGGTCAAAAAACTAACTTTTCGACTGAAAAATAAAATGAGTGAAACCGTAATTACTGCTACCAAACGGTACTCGAGCTCACGCAACGCGCACCAGAATACCGGTAAGGCAGCTGAGTATCTTTCTAAATGGATACCTACGTAGATTTTGATGAAAAGTAAGACATAAAAATAGATTTTGTTATTCGTGAAGAAGAATATTTTGAAATTTTTACAAGTTTCTGAAAGAAAAAAAAGTTAATTTTTGAAGTTCTACATAGGCTAGGCGCACGCGCAACCCGTCAAAATACGCGTGTCCGAGCGAGCTAGTGATCCACAGTGTTTCTGAAATTTCCCTGTTTTTGTTGTTGAAATTTGGTCAAAAAACTAACTTTTCGACTGAAAAATAAAATGAGTGAAACCGTAATTACTGCTACCAAACGGTACTCGAGCTCACGCAACGCGCACCAGAATACCGGTAAGGCAGCTGAGTATCTTTCTAAATGGAGACCTACGTAGATTTTGATGAAAAGTAAGACATAAAAATACATTTTGTTATTCGTGAAGAAAAATATTTTGAATTTTTTACAAGTTTCTGAAAGAAAAAAAAAGTAAATTTTTGAAGTTCTACATAGGCGAGGCGCACGCGCAACCCGTCAAAATACGCGTCGCCGAGCGAGCTAGTGATCCACAGTGTTTCTGAAATTTTCCCTGTTTTTGTTGTTGAAATTTGGTCAAAAAACTAACTTTTCGACTGAAAAATAAAATGAGTGAAACCGTAATTACTGCTACCAAACGGTACTCGAGCTCACGCAACGCGCACCAGAATACCGGTAAGGCAGCTGAGTATCTTTCTAAATGGAGACCTACGTAGATTTTGATGAAAAGTAAGACATAAAAATAGATTTTGTTATTCGTGAAGAAAAATATTTTGAAATTTTTACAAGTTTCCGAAAGAAAAAAAAGGATATTTTTGAAGTTATACATAGGCGAGGCGCACGCGCAACCTGTCAAAATACGCGTCTCCGAGTGAGCCAGTGATCCACAGTCTTTCTAAAATTTTCCCTGTTTTTGTTGTTGAAATTTGGTCAAAAAACTAACTTTTCGACTGAAAAATAAAATGAGTGAAACCGTAATTACTGCTACCAAACGGTACTCGAGCTCACGCAACGCGCACCGGAATACCGGTAAGGCAGCTGAGTATCTTTCTAAATGGAGACCTACGTAGATTTTGATGAAAAGTAAGACATAAAAATAGATTTTGTTATTCGTGAAGAAAAATATTTTGAAATTTTTACAAGTTTCCGAAAGAAAAAAAAGGATATTTTTGAAGTTATACATAGGCGAGGCGCACGCGCAACCTGTCAAAATACGCGTCTCCGAGTGAGCCAGTGATCCACAGTGTTTCTAAAATTTTCCCTGTTTTTGTTGTTGAAATTTGGTCAAAAAACTAACTTTTCGACTGAAAAATAAAATGAGTGAAACCGTAATTACTGCTACCAAACGGTACTCGAGCTCACGCAACGCGCTCCGGAATACCGGTAAGGCAGCTGAGTATCTTTCTAAATGGATACCTACGTAGATTTTGATGAAAAGTAAGACATAAAAATAGATTTTGTTATTCGTGAAGAAGAATATTTTGAAATTTTTACAAGTTTCTGAAAGAAAAAAAAGTTAATTTTTGAAGTTCTACATAGGCTAGGCGCACGCGCAACCCGTCAAAATACGCGTGTCCGAGCGAGCTAGTGATCCACAGTGTTTCTGAAATTTCCCTGTTTTTGTTGTTGAAATTTGGTCAAAAAACTAACTTTTCGACTGAAAAATAAAATGAGTGAAACCGTAATTACTGCTACCAAACGGTACTCGAGCTCACGCAACGCGCACCAGAATACCGGTAAGGCAGCTGAGTATCTTTCTAAATGGAGACCTACGTAGATTTTGATGAAAAGTAAGACATAAAAATACATTTTGTTATTCGTGAAGAAAAATATTTTGAATTTTTTACAAGTTTCTGAAAGAAAAAAAAAGTAAATTTTTGAAGTTCTACATAGGCGAGGCGCACGCGCAACCCGTCAAAATACGCGTCGCCGAGCGAGCTAGTGATCCACAGTGTTTCTGAAATTTTCCCTGTTTTTGTTGTTGAAATTTGGTCAAAAAACTAACTTTTCGACTGAAAAATAAAATGAGTGAAACCGTAATTACTGCTACCAAACGGTACTCGAGCTCACGCAACGCGCACCAGAATACCGGTAAGGCAGCTGAGTATCTTTCTAAATGGAGACCTACGTAGATTTTGATGAAAAGTAAGACATAAAAATAGATTTTGTTATTCGTGAAGAAAAATATTTTGAAATTTTTACAAGTTTCCGAAAGAAAAAAAAGGATATTTTTGAAGTTATACATAGGCGAGGCGCACGCGCAACCTGTCAAAATACGCGTCTCCGAGTGAGCCAGTGATCCACAGTGTTTCTAAAATTTTCCCTGTTTTTGTTGTTGAAATTTGGTCAAAAAACTAACTTTTCGACTGAAAAATAAAATGAGTGAAACCGTAATTACTGCTACCAAACGGTACTCGAGCTCACGCAACGCGCACCGGAATACCGGTAAGGCAGCTGAGTATCTTTCTAAATGGAGACCTACGTAGATTTTGATGAAAAGTAAGACATAAAAATAGATTTTGTTATTCGTGAAGAAAAATGTTTTGAAATTTTTACAAGTTTCCGAAAGAAAAAAAAGGATATTTTTGAAGTTATACATAGGCGAGGCGCACGCGCAACCCGTCAAAATACGCGTCGCCGAGCGAGCTACTGATCCACAGTGTTTCTGAAATTTCCCTGTTTTTGTTGTTGAAATTTGGTCAAAAAACTAACTTTTCGACTGAAAAATAAAATGAGTGAAACCGTAATTACTGCTACCAAACGGTACTCGAGCTCACGCAACGCGCACCGGAATACCGGTAAGGCAGCTGAGTATCTTTCTAAATGGAGACCTACGTAGATTTTGATGAAAAGTAAGACATAAAAATACATTTTGTTATTCGTGAAGAAAAATATTTTGAATTTTTTACAAGTTTCTGAAAGAAAAAAAAGTAAATTTTAGAAGTTCTACATAGGCGAGGCGCACGCGCAACCTGTCAAAATACGCGTCTCCGAGTGAGCCAGTGATCCACAGTCTTTCTAAAATTTTCCCTGTTTTTGTTGTTGAAATTTGGTCAAAAAACTAACTTTTCGACTGAAAAATAAAATGAGTGAAACCGTAATTACTGCTACCAAACGGTACTCGAGCTCACGCAACGCGCACCGGAATACCGGTAAGGCAGCTGAGTATCTTTCTAAATGGAGACCTACGTAGATTTTGATGAAAAGTAAGACATAAAAATAGATTTTGTTATTCGTGAAGAAAAATATTTTGAAATTTTTACAAGTTTCCGAAAGAAAAAAAAGGATATTTTTGAAGTTATACATAGGCGAGGCGCACGCGCAACCTGTCAAAATACGCGTCTCCGAGTGAGCCAGTGATCCACAGTGTTTCTAAAATTTTCCCTGTTTTTGTTGTTGAAATTTGGTCAAAAAACTAACTTTTCGACTGAAAAATAAAATGAGTGAAACCGTAATTACTGCTACCAAACGGTACTCGAGCTCACGCAACGCGCACCGGAATACCGGTAAGGCAGCTGAGTATCTTTCTAAATGGAGACCTACGTAGATTTTGATGAAAAGTAAGACATAAAAATAGATTTTGTTATTCGTGAAGAAAAATATTTTGAAATTTTTACAAGTTTCTGAAAGAAAAATTTTTATATTTTTGAAGTTATACATAGGCGAGGCGCACGCGCAACCTGTCAAAATACGCGTCTCCGAGTGAGCCAGTGATCCACAGTGTTTCTAAAATTTTCCCTGTTTTTGTTGTTGAAATTTGGTCAAAAAACTAACTTTTCGACTGAAAAATAAAATGAGTGAAACCGTAATTACTGCTACCAAACGGTACTCGAGCTCACGCAACGCGCTCCGGAATACCGGTAAGGCAGCTGAGTATCTTTCTAAATGGATACCTACGTAGATTTTGATGAAAAGTAAGACATAAAAATAGATTTTGTTATTCGTGAAGAAAAATATTTTGAAATTTTTACAAGTTTCCGAAAGAAAAAAAAGGATATTTTTGAAGTTCTACATAGGCGAGGCGCACGCGCAACCTGTCAAAATACGCGTCTCCGAGTGAGCCAGTGATCCACAGTCTTTCTAAAATTTTCCCTGTTTTTGTTGTTGAAATTTGGTCAAAAAACTAACTTTTCGACTGAAAAATAAAATGAGTGAAACCGTAATTACTGCTACCAAACGGTACTCGAGCTCACGCAACGCGCACCGGAATACCGGTAAGGCAGCTGAGTATCTTTCTAAATGGAGACCTACGTAGATTTTGATGAAAAGTAAGACATAAAAATAGATTTTGTTATTCGTGAAGAAAAATGTTTTGAAATTTTTACAAGTTTCCGAAAGAAAAAAAAGGATATTTTTGAAGTTATACATAGGCGAGGCGCACGCGCAACCTGTCAAAATACGCGTCTCCGAGTGAGCCAGTGATCCACAGTGTTTCTAAAATTTTCCCTGTTTTTGTTGTTGAAATTTGGTCAAAAAACTAACTTTTCGACTGAAAAATAAAATGAGTGAAACCGTAATTACTGCTACCAAACGGTACTCGAGCTCACGCAACGCGCACCGGAATACCGGTAAGGCAGCTGAGTATCTTTCTAAATGGAGACCTACGTAGATTTTGATGAAAAGTAAGACATAAAAATAGATTTTGTTATTCGTGAAGAAAAATATTTTGAAATTTTTACAAGTTTCCGAAAGAAAAAAAAGGATATTTTTGAAGTTATACATAGGCGAGGCGCACGCGCAACCTGTCAAAATACGCGTCTCCGAGTGAGCCAGTGATCCACAGTGTTTCTAAAATTTTCCCTGTTTTTGTTGTTGAAATTTGGTCAAAAAACTAACTTTTCGACTGAAAAATAAAATGAGTGAAACCGTAATTACTGCTACCAAACGGTACTCGAGCTCACGCAACGCGCACCGGAATACCGGTAAGGCAGCTGAGTATCTTTCTAACTGGAGACCTACGTAGATTTTGATGAAAAGTAAGACATAAAAATAGATTTTGTTATTCGTGAAGAAAAATGTTTTGAAATTTTTACAAGTTTCCGAAAGAAAAAAAAGGATATTTTTGAAGTTATACATAGGCGAGGCGCACGCGCAACCTGTCAAAATACGCGTCTCCGAGTGAGCCAGTGATCCACAGTCTTTCTAAAATTTTCCCTGTTTTTGTTGTTGAAATTTGGTCAAAAAACTAACTTTTCGACTGAAAAATAAAATGAGTGAAACCGTAATTACTGCTACCAAACGGTACTCGAGCTCACGCAACGCGCTCCGGAATACCGGTAAGGCAGCTGAGTATCTTTCTAAATGGATACCTACGTAGATTTTGATGAAAAGTAAGACATAAAAATAGATTTTGTTATTCGTGAAGAAAAATATTTTGAAATTTTTACAAGTTTCCGAAAGAAAAAAAAGGATATTTTTGAAGTTCTACATAGGCGAGGCGCACGCGCAACCTGTCAAAATACGCGTCTCCGAGTGAGCCAGTGATCCACAGTCTTTCTAAAATTTTCCCTGTTTTTGTTGTTGAAATTTGGTCAAAAAACTAACTTTTCGACTGAAAAATAAAATGAGTGAAACCGTAATTACTGCTACCAAACGGTACTCGAGCTCACGCAACGCGCACCGGAATACCGGTAAGGCAGCTGAGTATCTTTCTAAATGGAGACCTACGTAGATTTTGATGAAAAGTAAGACATAAAAATAGATTTTGTTATTCGTGAAGAAAAATATTTTGAAATTTTTACAAGTTTCCGAAAGAAAAAAAAGGATATTTTTGAAGTTATACATAGGCGAGGCGCACGCGCAACCTGTCAAAATACGCGTCTCCGAGTGAGCCAGTGATCCACAGTGTTTCTAAAATTTTCCCTGTTTTTGTTGTTGAAATTTGGTCAAAAAACTAACTTTTCGACTGAAAAATAAAATGAGTGAAACCGTAATTACTGCTACCAAACGGTACTCGAGCTCACGCAACGCGCTCCGGAATACCGGTAAGGCAGCTGAGTATCTTTCTAAATGGATACCTACGTAGATTTTGATGAAAAGTAAGACATAAAAATAGATTTTGTTATTCGTGAAGAAAAATATTTTGAAATTTTTACAAGTTTCCGAAAGAAAAAAAAGGATATTTTTGAAGTTCTACATAGGCGAGGCGCACGCGCAACCTGTCAAAATACGCGTCTCCGAGTGAGCCAGTGATCCACAGTCTTTCTAAAATTTTCCCTGTTTTTGTTGTTGAAATTTGGTCAAAAAACTAACTTTTCGACTGAAAAATAAAATGAGTGAAACCGTAATTACTGCTACCAAACGGTACTCGAGCTCACGCAACGCGCACCGGAATACCGGTAAGGCAGCTGAGTATCTTTCTAAATGGAGACCTACGTAGATTTTGATGAAAAGGAAGACATAAAAATAGATTTTGTTATTCGTGAAGAAAAATATTTTGAAATTTTTACAAGTTTCCGAAAGAAAAAAAAGGATATTTTTGAAGTTATACATAGGCGAGGCGCACGCGCAACCTGTCAAAATACGCGTCTCCGAGTGAGCCAGTGATCCACAGTGTTTCTAAAATTTTCCCTGTTTTTGTTGTTGAAATTTGGTCAAAAAACTAACTTTTCGACTGAAAAATAAAATGAGTGAAACCGTAATTACTGCTACCAAACGGTACTCGAGCTCACGCAACGCGCTCCGGAATACCGGTAAGGCAGCTGAGTATCTTTCTAAATGGATACCTACGTAGATTTTGATGAAAAGTAAGACATAAAAATAGATTTTGTTATTCGTGAAGAAAAATATTTTGAAATTTTTACAAGTTTCCGAAAGAAAAAAAAGGATATTTTTGAAGTTATACATAGGCGAGGCGCACGCGCAACCTGTCAAAATACGCGTCTCCGAGTGAGCCAGTGATCCACAGTGTTTCTAAAATTTTCCCTGTTTTTGTTGTTGAAATTTGGTCAAAAAACTAACTTTTCGACTGAAAAATAAAATGAGTGAAACCGTAATTACTGCTACCAAACGGTACTCGAGCTCACGCAACGCGCACCGGAATACCGGTAAGGCAGCTGAGTATCTTTCTAACTGGAGACCTACGTAGATTTTGATGAAAAGTAAGACATAAAAATAGATTTTGTTATTCGTGAAGAAAAATGTTTTGAAATTTTTACAAGTTTCCGAAAGAAAAAAAAGGATATTTTTGAAGTTATACATAGGCGAGGCGCACGCGCAACCTGTCAAAATACGCGTCTCCGAGTGAGCCAGTGATCCACAGTCTTTCTAAAATTTTCCCTGTTTTTGTTGTTGAAATTTGGTCAAAAAACTAACTTTTCGACTGAAAAATAAAATGAGTGAAACCGTAATTACTGCTACCAAACGGTACTCGAGCTCACGCAACGCGCTCCGGAATACCGGTAAGGCAGCTGAGTATCTTTCTAAATGGATACCTACGTAGATTTTGATGAAAAGTAAGACATAAAAATAGATTTTGTTATTCGTGAAGAAAAATATTTTGAAATTTTTACAAGTTTCCGAAAGAAAAAAAAGGATATTTTTGAAGTTCTACATAGGCGAGGCGCACGCGCAACCTGTCAAAATACGCGTCTCCGAGTGAGCCAGTGATCCACAGTCTTTCTAAAATTTTCCCTGTTTTTGTTGTTGAAATTTGGTCAAAAAACTAACTTTTCGACTGAAAAATAAAATGAGTGAAACCGTAATTACTGCTACCAAACGGTACTCGAGCTCACGCAACGCGCACCGGAATACCGGTAAGGCAGCTGAGTATCTTTCTAAATGGAGACCTACGTAGATTTTGATGAAAAGTAAGACATAAAAATAGATTTTGTTATTCGTGAAGAAAAATGTTTTGAAATTTTTACAAGTTTCCGAAAGAAAAAAAAGGATATTTTTGAAGTTATACATAGGCGAGGCGCACGCGCAACCTGTCAAAATACGCGTCTCCGAGTGAGCCAGTGATCCACAGTGTTTCTAAAATTTTCCCTGTTTTTGTTGTTGAAATTTGGTCAAAAAACTAACTTTTCGACTGAAAAATAAAATGAGTGAAACCGTAATTACTGCTACCAAACGGTACTCGAGCTCACGCAACGCGCTCCGGAATACCGGTAAGGCAGCTGAGTATCTTTCTAAATGGATACCTACGTAGATTTTGATGAAAAGTAAGACATAAAAATAGATTTTGTTATTCGTGAAGAAAAATATTTTGAAATTTTTACAAGTTTCCGAAAGAAAAAAAAGGATATTTTTGAAGTTCTACATAGGCGAGGCGCACGCGCAACCTGTCAAAATACGCGTCTCCGAGTGAGCCAGTGATCCACAGTCTTTCTAAAATTTTCCCTGTTTTTGTTGTTGAAATTTGGTCAAAAAACTAACTTTTCGACTGAAAAATAAAATGAGTGAAACCGTAATTACTGCTACCAAACGGTACTCGAGCTCACGCAACGCGCACCGGAATACCGGTAAGGCAGCTGAGTATCTTTCTAAATGGAGACCTACGTAGATTTTGATGAAAAGGAAGACATAAAAATAGATTTTGTTATTCGTGAAGAAAAATATTTTGAAATTTTTACAAGTTTCCGAAAGAAAAAAAAGGATATTTTTGAAGTTATACATAGGCGAGGCGCACGCGCAACCTGTCAAAATACGCGTCTCCGAGTGAGCCAGTGATCCACAGTGTTTCTAAAATTTTCCCTGTTTTTGTTGTTGAAATTTGGTCAAAAAACTAACTTTTCGACTGAAAAATAAAATGAGTGAAACCGTAATTACTGCTACCAAACGGTACTCGAGCTCACGCAACGCGCTCCGGAATACCGGTAAGGCAGCTGAGTATCTTTCTAAATGGATACCTACGTAGATTTTGATGAAAAGTAAGACATAAAAATAGATTTTGTTATTCGTGAAGAAAAATATTTTGAAATTTTTACAAGTTTCCGAAAGAAAAAAAAGGATATTTTTGAAGTTCTACATAGGCGAGGCGCACGCGCAACCTGTCAAAATACGCGTCTCCGAGTGAGCCAGTGATCCACAGTCTTTCTAAAATTTTCCCTGTTTTTGTTGTTGAAATTTGGTCAAAAAACTAACTTTTCGACTGAAAAATAAAATGAGTGAAACCGTAATTACTGCTACCAAACGGTACTCGAGCTCACGCAACGCGCACCGGAATACCGGTAAGGCAGCTGAGTATCTTTCTAAATGGAGACCTACGTAGATTTTGATGAAAAGTAAGACATAAAAATAGATTTTGTTATTCGTGAAGAAAAATATTTTGAAATTTTTACAAGTTTCCGAAAGAAAAAAAAGGATATTTTTGAAGTTATACATAGGCGAGGCGCACGCGCAACCTGTCAAAATACGCGTCTCCGAGTGAGCCAGTGATCCACAGTGTTTCTAAAATTTTCCCTGTTTTTGTTGTTGAAATTTGGTCAAAAAACTAACTTTTCGACTGAAAAATAAAATGAGTGAAACCGTAATTACTGCTACCAAACGGTACTCGAGCTCACGCAACGCGCTCCGGAATACCGGTAAGGCAGCTGAGTATCTTTCTAAATGGATACCTACGTAGATTTTGATGAAAAGTAAGACATAAAAATAGATTTTGTTATTCGTGAAGAAAAATATTTTGAAATTTTTACAAGTTTCCGAAAGAAAAAAAAGGATATTTTTGAAGTTCTACATAGGCGAGGCGCACGCGCAACCTGTCAAAATACGCGTCTCCGAGTGAGCCAGTGATCCACAGTCTTTCTAAAATTTTCCCTGTTTTTGTTGTTGAAATTTGGTCAAAAAACTAACTTTTCGACTGAAAAATAAAATGAGTGAAACCGTAATTACTGCTACCAAACGGTACTCGAGCTCACGCAACGCGCACCGGAATACCGGTAAGGCAGCTGAGTATCTTTCTAAATGGAGACCTGCGTAGATTTTGATGAAAAGGAAGACATAAAAATAGATTTTGTTATTCGTGAAGAAAAATATTTTGAAATTTTTACAAGTTTCCGAAAGAAAAAAAAGGATATTTTTGAAGTTATACATAGGCGAGGCGCACGCGCAACCTGTCAAAATACGCGTCTCCGAGTGAGCCAGTGATCCACAGTGTTTCTAAAATTTTCCCTGTTTTTGTTGTTGAAATTTGGTCAAAAAACTAACTTTTCGACTGAAAAATAAAATGAGTGAAACCGTAATTACTGCTACCAAACGGTACTCGAGCTCACGCAACGCGCTCCGGAATACCGGTAAGGCAGCTGAGTATCTTTCTAAATGGATACCTACGTAGATTTTGATGAAAAGTAAGACATAAAAATAGATTTTGTTATTCGTGAAGAAAAATATTTTGAAATTTTTACAAGTTTCCGAAAGAAAAAAAAGGATATTTTTGAAGTTCTACATAGGCGAGGCGCACGCGCAACCTGTCAAAATACGCGTCTCCGAGTGAGCCAGTGATCCACAGTCTTTCTAAAATTTTCCCTGTTTTTGTTGTTGAAATTTGGTCAAAAAACTAACTTTTCGACTGAAAAATAAAATGAGTGAAACCGTAATTACTGCTACCAAACGGTACTCGAGCTCACGCAACGCGCACCGGAATACCGGTAAGGCAGCTGAGTATCTTTCTAAATGGAGACCTGCGTAGATTTTGATGAAAAGGAAGACATAAAAATAGATTTTGTTATTCGTGAAGAAAAATATTTTGAAATTTTTACAAGTTTCCGAAAGAAAAAAAAGGATATTTTTGAAGTTATACATAGGCGAGGCGCACGCGCAACCTGTCAAAATACGCGTCTCCGAGTGAGCCAGTGATCCACAGTGTTTCTAAAATTTTCCCTGTTTTTGTTGTTGAAATTTGGTCAAAAAACTAACTTTTCGACTGAAAAATAAAATGAGTGAAACCGTAATTACTGCTACCAAACGGTACTCGAGCTCACGCAACGCGCTCCGGAATACCGGTAAGGCAGCTGAGTATCTTTCTAAATGGATACCTACGTAGATTTTGATGAAAAGTAAGACATAAAAATAGATTTTGTTATTCGTGAAGAAAAATATTTTGAAATTTTTACAAGTTTCCGAAAGAAAAAAAAGGATATTTTTGAAGTTCTACATAGGCGAGGCGCACGCGCAACCTGTCAAAATACGCGTCTCCGAGTGAGCCAGTGATCCACAGTCTTTCTAAAATTTTCCCTGTTTTTGTTGTTGAAATTTGGTCAAAAAACTAACTTTTCGACTGAAAAATAAAATGAGTGAAACCGTAATTACTGCTACCAAACGGTACTCGAGCTCACGCAACGCGCACCGGAATACCGGTAAGGCAGCTGAGTATCTTTCTAAATGGAGACCTACGTAGATTTTGATGAAAAGGAAGACATAAAAATAGATTTTGTTATTCGTGAAGAAAAATATTTTGAAATTTTTACAAGTTTCCGAAAGAAAAAAAAGGATATTTTTGAAGTTATATATAGGCGAGGCGCACGCGCAACCTGTCAAAATACGCGTCTCCGAGTGAGCCAGTGATCCACAGTGTTTCTAAAATTTTCCCTGTTTTTGTTGTTGAAATTTGGTCAAAAAACTAACTTTTCGACTGAAAAATAAAATGAGTGAAACCGTAATTACTGCTACCAAACGGTACTCGAGCTCACGCAACGCGCTCCGGAATACCGGTAAGGCAGCTGAGTATCTTTCTAAATGGATACCTACGTAGATTTTGATGAAAAGTAAGACATAAAAATAGATTTTGTTATTCGTGAAGAAAAATATTTTGAAATTTTTACAAGTTTCCGAAAGAAAAAAAAGGATATTTTTGAAGTTCTACATAGGCGAGGCGCACGCGCAACCTGTCAAAATACGCGTCTCCGAGTGAGCCAGTGATCCACAGTCTTTCTAAAATTTTCCCTGTTTTTGTTGTTGAAATTTGGTCAAAAAACTAACTTTTCGACTGAAAAATAAAATGAGTGAAACCGTAATTACTGCTACCAAACGGTACTCGAGCTCACGCAACGCGCACCGGAATACCGGTAAGGCAGCTGAGTATCTTTCTAAATGGAGACCTACGTAGATTTTGATGAAAAGTAAGACATAAAAATAGATTTTGTTATTCGTGAAGAAAAATATTTTGAAATTTTTACAAGTTTTCGAAAGAAAAAAAAGGACATTTTTGAAGTTATACATAGGCGAGGCGCACGCGCAACCTGTCAAAATACGCGTCTCCGAGTGAGCCAGTGATCCACAGTGTTTCTAAAATTTTCCCTGTTTTTGTTGTTGAAATTTGGTCAAAAAACTAACTTTTCGACTGAAAAATAAAATGAGTGAAACCGTAATTACTGCTACCAAACGGTACTCGAGCTCACGCAACGCGCACCGGAATACCGGTAAGGCAGCTGAGTATCTTTCGAAATGGAGACCTACGTAGATTTTGATGAAAAGGAAGACATAAAAATAGATTTTGTTATTCGTGAAGAAAAATATTTTGAAATTTTTACAAGTTTCCGAAAGAAAAAAAAGGATATTTTTGAAGTTATACATAGGCGAGGCGCACGCGCAACCTGTCAAAATACGCGTCTCCGAGTGAGCCAGTGATCCACAGTGTTTCTAAAATTTTCCCTGTTTTTGTTGTTGAAATTTGGTCAAAAAACTAACTTTTCGACTGAAAAATAAAATGAGTGAAACCGTAATTACTGCTACCAAACGGTACTCGAGCTCACGCAACGCGCTCCGGAATACCGGTAAGGCAGCTGAGTATCTTTCTAAATGGATACCTACGTAGATTTTGATGAAAAGTAAGACATAAAAATAGATTTTGTTATTCGTGAAGAAAAATATTTTGAAATTTTTACAAGTTTCCGAAAGAAAAAAAAGGTTATTTTTGAAGTTCTACATAGGCGAGGCGCACGCGCAACCTGTCAAAATACGCGTCTCCGAGTGAGCCAGTGATCCACAGTCTTTCTAAAATTTTCCCTGTTTTTGTTGTTGAAATTTGGTCAAAAAACTAACTTTTCGACTGAAAAATAAAATGAGTGAAACCGTAATTACTGCTACCAAACGGTACTCGAGCTCACGCAACGCGCACCGGAATACCGGTAAGGCAGCTGAGTATCTTTCTAAATGGAGACCTACGTAGATTTTGATGAAAAGTAAGACATAAAAATAGATTTTGTTATTCGTGAAGAAAAATATTTTGAAATTTTTACAAGTTTCCGAAAGAAAAAAAAGGATATTTTTGAAGTTCTACATAGGCGAGGCGCACGCGCAACCCGTCAAAATACGCGTCGCCGAGCGAGCTAGTGATCCACAGTGTTTCTGAAATTTTCCCTGTTTTTGTTGTTGAAATTTGGTCAAAAAACTAACTTTTCGACTGAAAAATAAAATGAGTGAAACCGTAATTACTGCTACCAAACGGTACTCGAGCTCACGCAACGCGCACCGGAATACCGGTAAGGCAGCTGAGTATCTTTCTAAATGGAGACCTGCGTAGATTTTGATGAAAAGGAAGACATAAAAATAGATTTTGTTATTCGTGAAGAAAAATATTTTGAAATTTTTACAAGTTTCCGAAAGAAAAAAAAGGATATTTTTGAAGTTATACATAGGCGAGGCGCACGCGCAACCTGTCAAAATACGCGTCTCCGAGTGAGCCAGTGATCCACAGTGTTTCTAAAATTTTCCCTGTTTTTGTTGTTGAAATTTGGTCAAAAAACTAACTTTTCGACTGAAAAATAAAATGAGTGAAACCGTAATTACTGCTACCAAACGGTACTCGAGCTCACGCAACCCGCTCCGGAATACCGGTAAGGCAGCTGAGTATCTTTCTAAATGGATACTCACGTAGATTTTGATGAAAAGTAAGACATAAAAATAGATTTTGTTATTCGTGAAGAAAAATATTTTGAAATTTTTACAAGTTTCCGAAAGAAAAAAAAGGATATTTTTGAAGTTCTACATAGGCGAGGCGCACGCGCAACCTGTCAAAATACGCGTCTCCGAGTGAGCCAGTGATCCACAGTCTTTCTAAAATTTTCCCTGTTTTTGTTGTTGAAATTTGGTCAAAAAACTAACTTTTCGACTGAAAAATAAAATGAGTGAAACCGTAATTACTGCTACCAAACGGTACTCGAGCTCACGCAACGCGCACCGGAATACCGGTAAGGCAGCTGAGTATCTTTCTAAATGGAGACCTACGTAGATTTTGATGAAAAGTAAGACATAAAAATAGATTTTGTTATTCGTGAAGAAAAATATTTTGAAATTTTTACAAGTTTTCGAAAGAAAAAAAAGGACATTTTTGAAGTTATACATAGGCGAGGCGCACGCGCAACCTGTCAAAATACGCGTCTCCGAGTGAGCCAGTGATCCACAGTCTTTCTAAAATTTTCCCTGTTTTTGTTGTTGAAATTTGGTCAAAAAACTAACTTTTCGACTGAAAAATAAAATGAGTGAAACCGTAATTACTGCTACCAAACGGTACTCGAGCTCACGCAACGCGCTCCGGAATACCGGTAAGGCAGCTGAGTATCTTTCTAAATGGATACCTACGTAGATTTTGATGAAAAGTAAGACATAAAAATAGATTTTGTTATTCGTGAAGAAAAATATTTTGAAATTTTTACAAGTTTCCGAAAGAAAAAAAAGGTTATTTTTGAAGTTCTACATAGGCAAGGCGCACGCGCAACCTGTCAAAATACGCGTCTCCGAGTGAGCCAGTGATCCACAGTGTTTCTAAAATTTTCCCTGTTTTTGTTGTTGAAATTTGGTCAAAAAACTAACTTTTCGACTGAAAAATAAAATGAGTGAAACCGTAATTACTGCTACCAAACGGTACTCGAGCTCACGCAACGCGCTCCGGAATACCGGTAAGGCAGCTGAGTATCTTTCTAAATGGATACCTACGTAGATTTTGATGAAAAGTAAGACATAAAAATAGATTTTGTTATTCGTGAAGAAAAATATTTTGAAATTTTTACAAGTTTCCGAAAGAAAAAAAAGGATATTTTTGAAGTTCTACATAGGCGAGGCGCACGCGCAACCTGTCAAAATACGCGTCTCCGAGTGAGCCAGTGATCCACAGTCTTTCTAAAATTTTCCCTGTTTTTGTTGTTGAAATTTGGTCAAAAAACTAACTTTTCGACTGAAAAATAAAATGAGTGAAACCGTAATTACTGCTACCAAACGGTACTCGAGCTCACGCAACGCGCACCGGAATACCGGTAAGGCAGCTGAGTATCTTTCTAAATGGAGACCTGCGTAGATTTTGATGAAAAGGAAGACATAAAAATAGATTTTGTTATTCGTGAAGAAAAATATTTTGAAATTTTTACAAGTTTCCGAAAGAAAAAAAAGGATATTTTTGAAGTTCTACATAGGCGAGGCGCACGCGCAACCTGTCAAAATACGCGTCTCCGAGTGAGCCAGTGATCCACAGTCTTTCTAAAATTTTCCCTGTTTTTGTTGTTGAAATTTGGTCAAAAAACTAACTTTTCGACTGAAAAATAAAATGAGTGAAACCGTAATTACTGCTACCAAACGGTACTCGAGCTCACGCAACGCGCTCCGGAATACCGGTAAGGCAGCTGAGTATCTTTCTAAATGGATACCTACGTAGATTTTGATGAAAAGTAAGACATAAAAATAGATTTTGTTATTCGTGAAGAAAAATATTTTGAAATTTTTACAAGTTTCCGAAAGAAAAAAAAGGATATTTTTGAAGTTCTACATAGGCGAGGCGCACGCGCAACCTGTCAAAATACGCGTCTCCGAGTGAGCCAGTGATCCACAGTCTTTCTAAAATTTTCCCTGTTTTTGTTGTTGAAATTTGGTCAAAAAACTAACTTTTCGACTGAAAAATAAAATGAGTGAAACCGTAATTACTGCTACCAAACGGTACTCGAGCTCACGCAACGCGCACCGGAA
This sequence comes from Dasypolia templi, assembly GCA_963555695.1. NCBI lineage: Eukaryota > Metazoa > Arthropoda > Insecta > Lepidoptera > Noctuidae > Dasypolia > Dasypolia templi. The sequence continues at coordinate 28,689,129 of OY743150.1, forward strand.
TACCGGTAAGGCAGCTGAGTATCTTTCTAAATGGAGACCTACGTAGATTTTGATGAAAAGGAAGACATAAAAATAGATTTTGTTATTCGTGAAGAAAAATATTTTGAAATTTTTACAAGTTTCCGAAAGAAAAAAAAGGATATTTTTGAAGTTATATATAGGCGAGGCGCACGCGCAACCTGTCAAAATACGCGTCTCCGAGTGAGCCAGTGATCCACAGTGTTTCTAAAATTTTCCCTGTTTTTGTTGTTGAAATTTGGTCAAAAAACTAACTTTTCGACTGAAAAATAAAATGAGTGAAACCGTAATTACTGCTACCAAACGGTACTCGAGCTCACGCAACGCGCTCCGGAATACCGGTAAGGCAGCTGAGTATCTTTCTAAATGGATACCTACGTAGATTTTGATGAAAAGTAAGACATAAAAATAGATTTTGTTATTCGTGAAGAAAAATATTTTGAAATTTTTACAAGTTTCCGAAAGAAAAAAAAGGTTATTTTTGAAGTTCTACATAGGCGAGGCGCACGCGCAACCTGTCAAAATACGCGTCTCCGAGTGAGCCAGTGATCCACAGTGTTTCTAAAATTTTCCCTGTTTTTGTTGTTGAAATTTGGTCAAAAAACTAACTTTTCGACTGAAAAATAAAATGAGTGAAACCGTAATTACTGCTACCAAACGGTACTCGAGCTCACGCAACGCGCTCCGGAATACCGGTAAGGCAGCTGAGTATCTTTCTAAATGGATACCTACGTAGATTTTGATGAAAAGTAAGACATAAAAATAGATTTTGTTATTCGTGAAGAAAAATATTTTGAAATTTTTACAAGTTTCCGAAAGAAAAAAAAGGATATTTTTGAAGTTCTACATAGGCGAGGCGCACGCGCAACCTGTCAAAATACGCGTCTCCGAGTGAGCCAGTGATCCACAGTCTTTCTAAAATTTTCCCTGTTTTTGTTGTTGAAATTTGGTCAAAAAACTAACTTTTCGACTGAAAAATAAAATGAGTGAAACCGTAATTACTGCTACCAAACGGTACTCGAGCTCACGCAACGCGCACCGGAATACCGGTAAGGCAGCTGAGTATCTTTCTAAATGGAGACCTGCGTAGATTTTGATGAAAAGGAAGACATAAAAATAGATTTTGTTATTCGTGAAGAAAAATATTTTGAAATTTTTACAAGTTTCCGAAAGAAAAAAAAGGATATTTTTGAAGTTATACATAGGCGAGGCGCACGCGCAACCTGTCAAAATACGCGTCTCCGAGTGAGCCAGTGATCCACAGTGTTTCTAAAATTTTCCCTGTTTTTGTTGTTGAAATTTGGTCAAAAAACTAACTTTTCGACTGAAAAATAAAATGAGTGAAACCGTAATTACTGCTACCAAACGGTACTCGAGCTCACGCAACGCGCTCCGGAATACCGGTAAGGCAGCTGAGTATCTTTCTAAATGGATACCTACGTAGATTTTGATGAAAAGTAAGACATAAAAATAGATTTTGTTATTCGTGAAGAAAAATATTTTGAAATTTTTACAAGTTTCCGAAAGAAAAAAAAGGATATTTTTGAAGTTCTACATAGGCGAGGCGCACGCGCAACCTGTCAAAATACGCGTCTCCGAGTGAGCCAGTGATCCACAGTCTTTCTAAAATTTTCCCTGTTTTTGTTGTTGAAATTTGGTCAAAAAACTAACTTTTCGACTGAAAAATAAAATGAGTGAAACCGTAATTACTGCTACCAAACGGTACTCGAGCTCACGCAACGCGCACCGGAATACCGGTAAGGCAGCTGAGTATCTTTCTAAATGGAGACCTACGTAGATTTTGATGAAAAGGAAGACATAAAAATAGATTTTGTTATTCGTGAAGAAAAATATTTTGAAATTTTTACAAGTTTCCGAAAGAAAAAAAAGGATATTTTTGAAGTTATATATAGGCGAGGCGCACGCGCAACCTGTCAAAATACGCGTCTCCGAGTGAGCCAGTGATCCACAGTGTTTCTAAAATTTTCCCTGTTTTTGTTGTTGAAATTTGGTCAAAAAACTAACTTTTCGACTGAAAAATAAAATGAGTGAAACCGTAATTACTGCTACCAAACGGTACTCGAGCTCACGCAACGCGCTCCGGAATACCGGTAAGGCAGCTGAGTATCTTTCTAAATGGATACCTACGTAGATTTTGATGAAAAGTAAGACATAAAAATAGATTTTGTTATTCGTGAAGAAAAATATTTTGAAATTTTTACAAGTTTCCGAAAGAAAAAAAAGGATATTTTTGAAGTTCTACATAGGCGAGGCGCACGCGCAACCTGTCAAAATACGCGTCTCCGAGTGAGCCAGTGATCCACAGTCTTTCTAAAATTTTCCCTGTTTTTGTTGTTGAAATTTGGTCAAAAAACTAACTTTTCGACTGAAAAATAAAATGAGTGAAACCGTAATTACTGCTACCAAACGGTACTCGAGCTCACGCAACGCGCACCGGAATACCGGTAAGGCAGCTGAGTATCTTTCTAAATGGAGACCTACGTAGATTTTGATGAAAAGTAAGACATAAAAATAGATTTTGTTATTCGTGAAGAAAAATATTTTGAAATTTTTACAAGTTTTCGAAAGAAAAAAAAGGACATTTTTGAAGTTATACATAGGCGAGGCGCACGCGCAACCTGTCAAAATACGCGTCTCCGAGTGAGCCAGTGATCCACAGTCTTTCTAAAATTTTCCCTTTTTTTTTTTTTTAAATTTGGTCAAAAAACTAACTTTTCGACTGAAAAATAAAATGAGTGAAACCGTAATTACTGCTACCAAACGGTACTCGAGCTCACGCAACGCGCACCGGAATACCGGTAAGGCAGCTGAGTATCTTTCGAAATGGAGACCTACGTAGATTTTGATGAAAAGGAAGACATAAAAATAGATTTTGTTATTCGTGAAGAAAAATATTTTGAAATTTTTACAAGTTTCCGAAAGAAAAAAAAGGATATTTTTGAAGTTATACATAGGCGAGGCGCACGCGCAACCTGTCAAAATACGCGTCTCCGAGTGAGCCAGTGATCCACAGTGTTTCTAAAATTTTCCCTGTTTTTGTTGTTGAAATTTGGTCAAAAAACTAACTTTTCGACTGAAAAATAAAATGAGTGAAACCGTAATTACTGCTACCAAACGGTACTCGAGCTCACGCAACGCGCTCCGGAATACCGGTAAGGCAGCTGAGTATCTTTCTAAATGGATACCTACGTAGATTTTGATGAAAAGTAAGACATAAAAATAGATTTTGTTATTCGTGAAGAAAAATATTTTGAAATTTTTACAAGTTTCCGAAAGAAAAAAAAGGTTATTTTTGAAGTTCTACATAGGCGAGGCGCACGCGCAACCTGTCAAAATACGCGTCTCCGAGTGAGCCAGTGATCCACAGTCTTTCTAAAATTTTCCCTGTTTTTGTTGTTGAAATTTGGTCAAAAAACTAACTTTTCGACTGAAAAATAAAATGAGTGAAACCGTAATTACTGCTACCAAACGGTACTCGAGCTCACGCAACGCGCACCGGAATACCGGTAAGGCAGCTGAGTATCTTTCTAAATGGAGACCTACGTAGATTTTGATGAAAAGGAAGACAAAAATAGATTTTGTTATTCGTGAAGAAAAATATTTTGAAATTTTTACAAGTTTCCGAAAGAAAAAAAAGGATATTTTTGAAGTTATATATAGGCGAGGCGCACGCGCAACCTGTCAAAATACGCGTCTCCGAGTGAGCCAGTGATCCACAGTGTTTCTAAAATTTTCCCTGTTTTTGTTGTTGAAATTTGGTCAAAAAACTAACTTTTCGACTGAAAAATAAAATGAGTGAAACCGTAATTACTGCTACCAAACGGTACTCGAGCTCACGCAACGCGCTCCGGAATACCGGTAAGGCAGCTGAGTATCTTTCTAAATGGATACCTACGTAGATTTTGATGAAAAGTAAGACATAAAAATAGATTTTGTTATTCGTGACGAAAAATATTTTGAAATTTTTACAAGTTTCCGAAAGAAAAAAAAGGATATTTTTGAAGTTCTACATAGGCGAGGCGCACGCGCAACCTGTCAAAATACGCGTCTCCGAGTGAGCCAGTGATCCACAGTCTTTCTAAAATTTTCCCTGTTTTTGTTGTTGAAATTTGGTCAAAAAACTAACTTTTCGACTGAAAAATAAAATGAGTGAAACCGTAATTACTGCTACCAAACGGTACTCGAGCTCACGCAACGCGCACCGGAATACCGGTAAGGCAGCTGAGTATCTTTCTAAATGGAGACCTACGTAGATTTTGATGAAAAGTAAGACATAAAAATAGATTTTGTTATTCGTGAAGAAAAATATTTTGAAATTTTTACAAGTTTTCGAAAGAAAAAAAAGGACATTTTTGAAGTTATACATAGGCGAGGCGCACGCGCAACCTGTCAAAATACGCGTCTCCGAGTGAGCCAGTGATCCACAGTCTTTCTAAAATTTTCCCTGTTTTTGTTGTTGAAATTTGGTCAAAAAACTAACTTTTCGACTGAAAAATAAAATGAGTGAAACCGTAATTACTGCTACCAAACGGTACTCGAGCTCACGCAACGCGCACCGGAATACCGGTAAGGCAGCTGAGTATCTTTCTAAATGGAGACCTACGTAGATTTTGATGAAAAGTAAGACATAAAAATAGATTTTGTTATTCGTGAAGAAAAATATTTTGAAATTTTTACAAGTTTCCGAAAGAAAAAAAAGGATATTTTTGAAGTTCTACATAGGCGAGGCGCACGCGCAACCCGTCAAAATACGCGTCGCCGAGCGAGCTAGTGATCCACAGTGTTTCTGAAATTTTCCCTGTTTTTGTTGTTGAAATTTGGTCAAAAAACTAACTTTTCGACTGAAAAATAAAATGAGTGAAACCGTAATTACTGCTACCAAACGGTACTCGAGCTCACGCAACGCGCACCGGAATACCGGTAAGGCAGCTGAGTATCTTTCTAAATGGAGACCTGCGTAGATTTTGATGAAAAGGAAGACATAAAAATAGATTTTGTTATTCGTGAAGAAAAATATTTTGAAATTTTTACAAGTTTCCGAAAGAAAAAAAAGGATATTTTTGAAGTTATACATAGGCGAGGCGCACGCGCAACCTGTCAAAATACGCGTCTCCGAGTGAGCCAGTGATCCACAGTGTTTCTAAAATTTTCCCTGTTTTTGTTGTTGAAATTTGGTCAAAAAACTAACTTTTCGACTGAAAAATAAAATGAGTGAAACCGTAATTACTGCTACCAAACGGTACTCGAGCTCACGCAACGCGCTCCGGAATACCGGTAAGGCAGCTGAGTATCTTTCTAAATGGATACCTACGTAGATTTTGATGAAAAGTAAGACATAAAAATAGATTTTGTTATTCGTGAAGAAAAATATTTTGAAATTTTTACAAGTTTCCGAAAGAAAAAAAAGGATATTTTTGAAGTTCTACATAGGCGAGGCGCACGCGCAACCTGTCAAAATACGCGTCTCCGAGTGAGCCAGTGATCCACAGTCTTTCTAAAATTTTCCCTGTTTTTGTTGTTGAAATTTGGTCAAAAAACTAACTTTTCGACTGAAAAATAAAATGAGTGAAACCGTAATTACTGCTACCAAACGGTACTCGAGCTCACGCAACGCGCACCGGAATACCGGTAAGGCAGCTGAGTATCTTTCTAAATGGAGACCTACGTAGATTTTGATGAAAAGTAAGACATAAAAATAGATTTTGTTATTCGTGAAGAAAAATATTTTGAAATTTTTACAAGTTTTCGAAAGAAAAAAAAGGACATTTTTGAAGTTATACATAGGCGAGGCGCACGCGCAACCTGTCAAAATACGCGTCTCCGAGTGAGCCAGTGATCCACAGTCTTTCTAAAATTTTCCCTGTTTTTGTTGTTGAAATTTGGTCAAAAAACTAACTTTTCGACTGAAAAATAAAATGAGTGAAACCGTAATTACTGCTACCAAACGGTACTCGAGCTCACGCAACGCGCTCCGGAATACCGGTAAGGCAGCTGAGTATCTTTCTAAATGGATACCTACGTAGATTTTGATGAAAAGTAAGACATAAAAATAGATTTTGTTATTCGTGAAGAAAAATATTTTGAAATTTTTACAAGTTTCCGAAAGAAAAAAAAAGGTTATTTTTGAAGTTCTACATAGGCGAGGCGCACGCGCAACCTGTCAAAATACGCGTCTCCGAGTGAGCCAGTGATCCACAGTCTTTCTAAAATTTTCCCTGTTTTTGTTGTTGAAATTTGGTCAAAAAACTAACTTTTCGACTGAAAAATAAAATGAGTGAAACCGTAATTACTGCTACCAAACGGTACTCGAGCTCACGCAACGCGCACCGGAATACCGGTAAGGCAGCTGAGTATCTTTCTAAATGGAGACCTACGTAGATTTTGATGAAAAGTAAGACATAAAAATAGATTTTGTTATTCGTGAAGAAAAATATTTTGAAATTTTTACAAGTTTCCGAAAGAAAAAAAAGGATATTTTTGAAGTTCTACATAGGCGAGGCGCACGCGCAACCCGTCAAAATACGCGTCGCCGAGCGAGCTAGTGATCCACAGTGTTTCTGAAATTTTCCCTGTTTTTGTTGTTGAAATTTGGTCAAAAAACTAACTTTTCGACTGAAAAATAAAATGAGTGAAACCGTAATTACTGCTACCAAACGGTACTCGAGCTCACGCAACGCGCACCCGAATACCGGTAAGGCAGCTGAGTATCTTTCTAAATGGAGACATACGTAGATTTCGATGAAAAGTAAGACATAAAAATTAATTTTGTTATTCGTGAAGAAAAATATTTTGAAATTTTTACAAGTTTCTGAAAGAAAAAAAGTAAATTTTTGAAGTTCTACATAGGCGAGGCGCACGCGCAACCTGTCAAAATACGCGTCTCCGAGCGAGCTAGCGATCCACAGTGTTTCTAAAATTTTCCCTGTTTTTGTTGTTTAAATTTGGTCAAAAAACTAACTTTTCGACTGAAAAATAAAATGAGTGAAACCGTAATTACTGCTACCAAACGGTACTCGAGCTCACGCAACGCGCACCAGAATACCAGTAAGGCAGCTGAGTATCTTTCTAAATGGATACCTACGTAGATTTTGATGAAAAGTAAGACATAAAAATTCATTTTGTTATTCGTGAAGAAAAATATTTTGAAATTTTTACAAGTTTCTGAAAGAAAAAAAGTAAATTTTTGAAGTTCTACATAGGCGAGGCGCACGCGCAACCTGTCAAAATACGCGTCTCCGAGCGAGCTAGCGATCCACAGTGTTTCTAAAATTTTCCCTGTTTTTGTTGTTTAAATTTGGTCAAAAAACTAACTTTTCGACTGAAAAATAAAATGAGTGAAACCGTAATTACTGCTACCAAACGGTACTCGAGCTCACGCAACGCGCACCAGAATACCGGTAAGGCAGCTGAGTATCTTTCTAAATGGAGACCTACGTAGATTTTGATGAAAAGTAAGACATAAAAATAGATTTTGTTATTCGTGAAGAAAAATATTTTGAAATTTTTACAAGTTTCCGAAAGAAAAAAAAGGATATTTTTGAAGTTCTACATAGGCGAGGCGCATGCGCAACCTGTCAAAATACGCGTCTCCGAGTGAGCCAGTGATCCACAGTCTTTCTAAAATTTTCCCTGTTTTTGTTGTTAAATTTGGTCAAAAAACTAACTTTTCGACTGAAAAATAAAATGAGTGAAACCGTAATTACTGCTACCAAACGGTACTCGAGCTCACGCAACGCGCACGAGAATACCGGTAAGGCAGCTGAGTATCTTTATAAATGGAGACCTACGTAGATTTTGATGAAAAGTAAGACATAAAAATTCATTTTGTTATTCGTGAAGAAAAATATTTTGAAATTTTTACAAGTTTCTGAAAGAAAAAAAAGTAAATTTTTGAAGTTCTACATAGGCGAGGCGCACGCGCAACCCGTCAAAATACGCGTCGCCGAGCGAGCTAGTGATCCACAGTCTTTCTAAAATTTTCCCTGTTTTTGTTGTTGAAATTTGGTCAAAAAACTAACTTTTCGACTGAAAAATAAAATGAGTGAAACCGTAATTACTGCTACCAAACGGTACTCGAGCTCACGCAACGCGCTCCGGAATACCGGTAAGGCAGCTGAGTATCTTTCTAAATGGATACCTACGTAGATTTTGATGAAAAGTAAGACATAAAAATAGATTTTGTTATTCGTGAAGAAAAATATTTTGAAATTTTTACAAGTTTCCGAAAGAAAAAAAAGGATATTTTTGAAGTTCTACATAGGCGAGGCGCACGCGCAACCTGTCAAAATACGCGTCTCCGAGTGAGCCAGTGATCCACAGTCTTTCTAAAATTTTCCCTGTTTTTGTTGTTGAAATTTGGTCAAAAAACTAACTTTTCGACTGAAAAATAAAATGAGTGAAACCGTAATTACTGCTACCAAACGGTACTCGAGCTCACGCAACGCGCACCGGAATACCGGTAAGGCAGCTGAGTATCTTTCTAAATGGAGACCTACGTAGATTTTGATGAAAAGGAAGACATAAAAATAGATTTTGTTATTCGTGAAGAAAAATATTTTGAAATTTTTACAAGTTTCCGAAAGAAAAAAAAGGATATTTTTGAAGTTCTACATAGGCGAGGCGCACGCGCAACCTGTCAAAATACGCGTCTCCGAGTGAGCCAGTGATCCACAGTCTTTCTAAAATTTTCCCTGTTTTTGTTGTTGAAATTTGGTCAAAAAACTAACTTTTCGACTGAAAAATAAAATGAGTGAAACCGTAATTACTGCTACCAAACGGTACTCGAGCTCACGCAACGCGCACCGGAATACCGGTAAGGCAGCTGAGTATCTTTCTAAATGGAGACCTACGTAGATTTTGATGAAAAGGAAGACATAAAAATAGATTTTGTTATTCGTGAAGAAAAATATTTTGAAATTTTTACAAGTTTCCGAAAGAAAAAAAAGGATATTTTTGAAGTTATATATAGGCGAGGCGCACGCGCAACCTGTCAAAATACGCGTCTCCGAGTGAGCCAGTGATCCACAGTGTTTCTAAAATTTTCCCTGTTTTTGTTGTTGAAATTTGGTCAAAAAACTAACTTTTCGACTGAAAAATAAAATGAGTGAAACCGTAATTACTGCTACCAAACGGTACTCGAGCTCACGCAACGCGCTCCGGAATACCGGTAAGGCAGCTGAGTATCTTTCTAAATGGATACCTACGTAGATTTTGATGAAAAGTAAGACATAAAAATAGATTTTGTTATTCGTGAAGAAAAATATTTTGAAATTTTTACAAGTTTCCGAAAGAAAAAAAAGGATATTTTTGAAGTTCTACATAGGCGAGGCGCACGCGCAACCTGTCAAAATACGCGTCTCCGAGTGAGCCAGTGATCCACAGTCTTTCTAAAATTTTCCCTGTTTTTGTTGTTGAAATTTGGTCAAAAAACTAACTTTTCGACTGAAAAATAAAATGAGTGAAACCGTAATTACTGCTACCAAACGGTACTCGAGCTCACGCAACGCGCACCGGAATACCGGTAAGGCAGCTGAGTATCTTTCTAAATGGAGACCTACGTAGATTTTGATGAAAAGTAAGACATAAAAATAGATTTTGTTATTCGTGAAGAAAAATATTTTGAAATTTTTACAAGTTTTCGAAAGAAAAAAAAGGACATTTTTGAAGTTATACATAGGCGAGGCGCACGCGCAACCTGTCAAAATACGCGTCTCCGAGTGAGCCAGTGATCCACAGTCTTTCTAAAATTTTCCCTTTTTTTTTTTTTTAAATTTGGTCAAAAAACTAACTTTTCGACTGAAAAATAAAATGAGTGAAACCGTAATTACTGCTACCAAACGGTACTCGAGCTCACGCAACGCGCACCGGAATACCGGTAAGGCAGCTGAGTATCTTTCGAAATGGAGACCTACGTAGATTTTGATGAAAAGGAAGACATAAAAATAGATTTTGTTATTCGTGAAGAAAAATATTTTGAAATTTTTACAAGTTTCCGAAAGAAAAAAAAGGATATTTTTGAAGTTATACATAGGCGAGGCGCACGCGCAACCTGTCAAAATACGCGTCTCCGAGTGAGCCAGTGATCCACAGTGTTTCTAAAATTTTCCCTGTTTTTGTTGTTGAAATTTGGTCAAAAAACTAACTTTTCGACTGAAAAATAAAATGAGTGAAACCGTAATTACTGCTACCAAACGGTACTCGAGCTCACGCAACGCGCTCCGGAATACCGGTAAGGCAGCTGAGTATCTTTCTAAATGGATACCTACGTAGATTTTGATGAAAAGTAAGACATAAAAATAGATTTTGTTATTCGTGAAGAAAAATATTTTGAAATTTTTACAAGTTTCCGAAAGAAAAAAAAGGTTATTTTTGAAGTTCTACATAGGCGAGGCGCACGCGCAACCTGTCAAAATACGCGTCTCCGAGTGAGCCAGTGATCCACAGTCTTTCTAAAATTTTCCCTGTTTTTGTTGTTGAAATTTGGTCAAAAAACTAACTTTTCGACTGAAAAATAAAATGAGTGAAACCGTAATTACTGCTACCAAACGGTACTCGAGCTCACGCAACGCGCACCGGAATACCGGTAAGGCAGCTGAGTATCTTTCTAAATGGAGACCTACGTAGATTTTGATGAAAAGGAAGACAAAAATAGATTTTGTTATTCGTGAAGAAAAATATTTTGAAATTTTTACAAGTTTCCGAAAGAAAAAAAAGGATATTTTTGAAGTTATATATAGGCGAGGCGCACGCGCAACCTGTCAAAATACGCGTCTCCGAGTGAGCCAGTGATCCACAGTGTTTCTAAAATTTTCCCTGTTTTTGTTGTTGAAATTTGGTCAAAAAACTAACTTTTCGACTGAAAAATAAAATGAGTGAAACCGTAATTACTGCTACCAAACGGTACTCGAGCTCACGCAACGCGCTCCGGAATACCGGTAAGGCAGCTGAGTATCTTTCTAAATGGATACCTACGTAGATTTTGATGAAAAGTAAGACATAAAAATAGATTTTGTTATTCGTGACGAAAAATATTTTGAAATTTTTACAAGTTTCCGAAAGAAAAAAAAGGATATTTTTGAAGTTCTACATAGGCGAGGCGCACGCGCAACCTGTCAAAATACGCGTCTCCGAGTGAGCCAGTGATCCACAGTCTTTCTAAAATTTTCCCTGTTTTTGTTGTTGAAATTTGGTCAAAAAACTAACTTTTCGACTGAAAAATAAAATGAGTGAAACCGTAATTACTGCTACCAAACGGTACTCGAGCTCACGCAACGCGCACCGGAATACCGGTAAGGCAGCTGAGTATCTTTCTAAATGGAGACCTACGTAGATTTTGATGAAAAGTAAGACATAAAAATAGATTTTGTTATTCGTGAAGAAAAATATTTTGAAATTTTTACAAGTTTTCGAAAGAAAAAAAAGGACATTTTTGAAGTTATACATAGGCGAGGCGCACGCGCAACCTGTCAAAATACGCGTCTCCGAGTGAGCCAGTGATCCACAGTCTTTCTAAAATTTTCCCTGTTTTTGTTGTTGAAATTTGGTCAAAAAACTAACTTTTCGACTGAAAAATAAAATGAGTGAAACCGTAATTACTGCTACCAAACGGTACTCGAGCTCACGCAACGCGCACCGGAATACCGGTAAGGCAGCTGAGTATCTTTCTAAATGGAGACCTACGTAGATTTTGATGAAAAGTAAGACATAAAAATAGATTTTGTTATTCGTGAAGAAAAATATTTTGAAATTTTTACAAGTTTCCGAAAGAAAAAAAAGGATATTTTTGAAGTTCTACATAGGCGAGGCGCACGCGCAACCCGTCAAAATACGCGTCGCCGAGCGAGCTAGTGATCCACAGTGTTTCTGAAATTTTCCCTGTTTTTGTTGTTGAAATTTGGTCAAAAAACTAACTTTTCGACTGAAAAATAAAATGAGTGAAACCGTAATTACTGCTACCAAACGGTACTCGAGCTCACGCAACGCGCACCGGAATACCGGTAAGGCAGCTGAGTATCTTTCTAAATGGAGACCTGCGTAGATTTTGATGAAAAGGAAGACATAAAAATAGATTTTGTTATTCGTGAAGAAAAATATTTTGAAATTTTTACAAGTTTCCGAAAGAAAAAAAAGGATATTTTTGAAGTTATACATAGGCGAGGCGCACGCGCAACCTGTCAAAATACGCGTCTCCGAGTGAGCCAGTGATCCACAGTGTTTCTAAAATTTTCCCTGTTTTTGTTGTTGAAATTTGGTCAAAAAACTAACTTTTCGACTGAAAAATAAAATGAGTGAAACCGTAATTACTGCTACCAAACGGTACTCGAGCTCACGCAACGCGCTCCGGAATACCGGTAAGGCAGCTGAGTATCTTTCTAAATGGATACCTACGTAGATTTTGATGAAAAGTAAGACATAAAAATAGATTTTGTTATTCGTGAAGAAAAATATTTTGAAATTTTTACAAGTTTCCGAAAGAAAAAAAAGGATATTTTTGAAGTTCTACATAGGCGAGGCGCACGCGCAACCTGTCAAAATACGCGTCTCCGAGTGAGCCAGTGATCCACAGTCTTTCTAAAATTTTCCCTGTTTTTGTTGTTGAAATTTGGTCAAAAAACTAACTTTTCGACTGAAAAATAAAATGAGTGAAACCGTAATTACTGCTACCAAACGGTACTCGAGCTCACGCAACGCGCACCGGAATACCGGTAAGGCAGCTGAGTATCTTTCTAAATGGAGACCTACGTAGATTTTGATGAAAAGTAAGACATAAAAATAGATTTTGTTATTCGTGAAGAAAAATATTTTGAAATTTTTACAAGTTTTCGAAAGAAAAAAAAGGACATTTTTGAAGTTATACATAGGCGAGGCGCACGCGCAACCTGTCAAAATACGCGTCTCCGAGTGAGCCAGTGATCCACAGTCTTTCTAAAATTTTCCCTGTTTTTGTTGTTGAAATTTGGTCAAAAAACTAACTTTTCGACTGAAAAATAAAATGAGTGAAACCGTAATTACTGCTACCAAACGGTACTCGAGCTCACGCAACGCGCTCCGGAATACCGGTAAGGCAGCTGAGTATCTTTCTAAATGGATACCTACGTAGATTTTGATGAAAAGTAAGACATAAAAATAGATTTTGTTATTCGTGAAGAAAAATATTTTGAAATTTTTACAAGTTTCCGAAAGAAAAAAAAAGGTTATTTTTGAAGTTCTACATAGGCGAGGCGCACGCGCAACCTGTCAAAATACGCGTCTCCGAGTGAGCCAGTGATCCACAGTCTTTCTAAAATTTTCCCTGTTTTTGTTGTTGAAATTTGGTCAAAAAACTAACTTTTCGACTGAAAAATAAAATGAGTGAAACCGTAATTACTGCTACCAAACGGTACTCGAGCTCACGCAACGCGCACCGGAATACCGGTAAGGCAGCTGAGTATCTTTCTAAATGGAGACCTACGTAGATTTTGATGAAAAGTAAGACATAAAAATAGATTTTGTTATTCGTGAAGAAAAATATTTTGAAATTTTTACAAGTTTCCGAAAGAAAAAAAAGGATATTTTTGAAGTTCTACATAGGCGAGGCGCACGCGCAACCCGTCAAAATACGCGTCGCCGAGCGAGCTAGTGATCCACAGTGTTTCTGAAATTTTCCCTGTTTTTGTTGTTGAAATTTGGTCAAAAAACTAACTTTTCGACTGAAAAATAAAATGAGTGAAACCGTAATTACTGCTACCAAACGGTACTCGAGCTCACGCAACGCGCACCCGAATACCGGTAAGGCAGCTGAGTATCTTTCTAAATGGAGACATACGTAGATTTCGATGAAAAGTAAGACATAAAAATTAATTTTGTTATTCGTGAAGAAAAATATTTTGAAATTTTTACAAGTTTCTGAAAGAAAAAAAGTAAATTTTTGAAGTTCTACATAGGCGAGGCGCACGCGCAACCTGTCAAAATACGCGTCTCCGAGCGAGCTAGCGATCCACAGTGTTTCTAAAATTTTCCCTGTTTTTGTTGTTTAAATTTGGTCAAAAAACTAACTTTTCGACTGAAAAATAAAATGAGTGAAACCGTAATTACTGCTACCAAACGGTACTCGAGCTCACGCAACGCGCACCAGAATACCAGTAAGGCAGCTGAGTATCTTTCTAAATGGATACCTACGTAGATTTTGATGAAAAGTAAGACATAAAAATTCATTTTGTTATTCGTGAAGAAAAATATTTTGAAATTTTTACAAGTTTCTGAAAGAAAAAAAGTAAATTTTTGAAGTTCTACATAGGCGAGGCGCACGCGCAACCTGTCAAAATACGCGTCTCCGAGCGAGCTAGCGATCCACAGTGTTTCTAAAATTTTCCCTGTTTTTGTTGTTTAAATTTGGTCAAAAAACTAACTTTTCGACTGAAAAATAAAATGAGTGAAACCGTAATTACTGCTACCAAACGGTACTCGAGCTCACGCAACGCGCACCAGAATACCGGTAAGGCAGCTGAGTATCTTTCTAAATGGAGACCTACGTAGATTTTGATGAAAAGTAAGACATAAAAATAGATTTTGTTATTCGTGAAGAAAAATATTTTGAAATTTTTACAAGTTTCCGAAAGAAAAAAAAGGATATTTTTGAAGTTCTACATAGGCGAGGCGCATGCGCAACCTGTCAAAATACGCGTCTCCGAGTGAGCCAGTGATCCACAGTCTTTCTAAAATTTTCCCTGTTTTTGTTGTTAAATTTGGTCAAAAAACTAACTTTTCGACTGAAAAATAAAATGAGTGAAACCGTAATTACTGCTACCAAACGGTACTCGAGCTCACGCAACGCGCACGAGAATACCGGTAAGGCAGCTGAGTATCTTTATAAATGGAGACCTACGTAGATTTTGATGAAAAGTAAGACATAAAAATTCATTTTGTTATTCGTGAAGAAAAATATTTTGAAATTTTTACAAGTTTCTGAAAGAAAAAAAAGTAAATTTTTGAAGTTCTACATAGGCGAGGCGCACGCGCAACCCGTCAAAATACGCGTCGCCGAGCGAGCTAGTGATCCACAGTCTTTCTAAAATTTTCCCTGTTTTTGTTGTTGAAATTTGGTCAAAAAACTAACTTTTCGACTGAAAAATAAAATGAGTGAAACCGTAATTACTGCTACCAAACGGTACTCGAGCTCACGCAACGCGCACCGGAATACCGGTAAGGCAGCTGAGTATCTTTCTAAATGGAGACCTACGTAGATTTTGATGAAAAGTAAGACATAAAAATAGATTTTGTTATTCGTGAAGAAAAATATTTTGAAATTTTTACAAGTTTCCGAAAGAAAAAAAAGGATATTTTTGAAGTTCTACATAGGCGAGGCGCACGCGCAACCTGTCAAAATACGCGTCTCCGAGTGAGCCAGTGATCCACAGTCTTTCTAAAATTTTCCCTGTTTTTGTTGTTGAAATTTGGTCAAAAAACTAACTTTTCGACTGAAAAATAAAATGAGTGAAACCGTAATTACTGCTACCAAACGGTACTCGAGCTCACGCAACGCGCTCCGGAATACCGGTAAGGCAGCTGAGTATCTTTCTAAATGGATACCTACGTAGATTTTGATGAAAAGTAAGACATAAAAATAGATTTTGTTATTCGTGAAGAAAAATATTTTGAAATTTTTACAAGTTTCCGAAAGAAAAAAAAGGATATTTTTGAAGTTCTACATAGGCGAGGCGCACGCGCAACCTGTCAAAATACGCGTCTCCGAGTGAGCCAGTGATCCACAGTCTTTCTAAAATTTTCCCTGTTTTTGTTGTTGAAATTTGGTCAAAAAACTAACTTTTCGACTGAAAAATAAAATGAGTGAATCCGTAATTACTGCTACCAAACGGTACTCGAGCTCACGCAACGCGCACCGGAATACCGGTAAGGCAGCTGAGTATCTTTCTAAATGGAGACCTACGTAGATTTTGATGAAAAGGAAGACATAAAAATAGATTTTGTTATTCGTGAAGAAAAATATTTTGAAATTTTTACAAGTTTCCGAAAGAAAAAAAAGGATATTTTTGAAGTTCTACATAGGCGAGGCGCACGCGCAACACGTCAAAATACGCGTCGCCGAGCGAGCTAGTGATCCACAGTGTTTCTGAAATTTTCCCTGTTTTTGTTGTTGAAATTTGGTCAAAAAACTAACTTTTCGACTGAAAAATAAAATGAGTGAAACCGTAATTACTGCTACCAAACGGTACTCGAGCTCACGCAACGCGCACCGGAATACCGGTAAGGCAGCTGAGTATCTTTCTAAATGGATACCTACGTAGATTTTGATGAAAAGTAAGACATAAAAATAGATTTTGTTATTCGTGAAGAAAAATATTTTGAAATTTTTACAAGTTTCCGAAAGAAAAAAAAGGATATTTTTGAAGTTCTACATAGGCGAGGCGCACGCGCAACCTGTCAAAATACGCGTCTCCGAGTGAGCCAGTGATCCACAGTCTTTCTAAAATTTTCCCTGTTTTTGTTGTTGAAATTTGGTCAAAAAACTAACTTTTCGACTGAAAAATAAAATGAGTGAAACCGTAATTACTGCTACCAAACGGTACTCGAGCTCACGCAACGCGCACCAGAATACCGGTAAGGCAGCTGAGTATCTTTCTAAATGGAGACATACGTAGATTTTGATGAAAAGTAAGACATAAAAATTAATTTTGTTATTCGTGAAGAAAAATATTTTGAAATTTTTACAAGTTTCTGAAAGAAAAAAAGTAAATTTTTGAAGTTCTACATAGGCGAGGCGCACGCGCAACCTGTCAAAATACGCGTCTCCGAGCGAGCTAGCGATCCACAGTGTTTCTAAAATTTTCCCTGTTTTTGTTGTTTAAATTTGGTCAAAAAACTAACTTTTCGACTGAAAAATAAAATGAGTGAAACCGTAATTACTGCTACCAAACGGTACTCGAGCTCACGCAACGCGCACCAGAATACCGGTAAGGCAGCTGAGTATCTTTCTAAATGGATACCTACGTAGATTTTGATGAAAAGTGAGACATAAAAATTCATTTTGTTATTCGTGAAGAAAAATATTTTGAAATTTTTACAAGTTTCTGAAAGAAAAAAAGTAAATTTTTGAAGTTCTACATAGGCGAGGCGCACGCGCAACCTGTCAAAATACGCGTCTCCGAGCGAGCTAGCGATCCACAGTGTTTCTAAAATTTTCCCTGTTTTTGTTGTTTAAATTTGGTCAAAAAACTAACTTTTCGACTGAAAAATAAAAAGGAGTGAAACCGTAATTACTGCTACCAAACGGTACTCGAGCTCACGCAACGCGCACCAGAATACCGGTAAGGCAGCTGAGTATCTTTCTAAATGGAGACCTACGTAGATTTTGATGAAAAGTAAGACATAAAAATAGATTTTGTTATTCGTGAAGAAAAATATTTTGAAATTTTTACAAGTTTCCGAAAGAAAAAAAAGGATATTTTTGAAGTTCTACATAGGCGAGGCGCATGCGCAACCTGTCAAAATACGCGTCTCCGAGCGAGCTAGTGATCCACAGTGTTTCTGAAATTTTCCCAATTTTTGTTGTTGAAATTTGGTCAAAAAACTAACTTTTCGACTGAAAAAAAAAATGTTTGAAACCGTAATTACTGCTACCAAACGGTACTCGAGCTCACGCAACGCGCACCAGAATACCTGTAAGGCAGCTGAGTATCTTTCTAAATGGATACCTACGTAGATTTTGATGAAAAGTAAGACATAAAAATTCATTTTGTTATTCGTGAAGAAAAATATTTTGAAATTTTTACAAGTTTCCGAAAGAAAAAAAAGGATATTTTTGAAGTTCTACATAGGCGAGGCGCATGCGCAACCTGTCAAAATACGCGTCTCCGAGTGAGCCAGTGATCCACAGTCTTTCTAAAATTTTCCCTGTTTTTGTTGTTGAAATTTGGTCAAGAAACTAACTTTTCGACTGAAAAATAAAATGAGTGAAACCGTAATTACTGCTACCAAACGGTACTCGAGCTCACGCAACGCGCACCAGAATACCGGTAAGGCAGCTGAGTATCTTTCTAAATGGAGACCTACGTAGATTTTGATGAAAAGTAAGACATAAAAATTCATTTTGTTATTCGTGAAGAAAAATATTTTGAAATTTTTACAAGTTTCTGAAAGAAAAAATTGTATATTTTTGAAGTTCTACATAGGCGAGGCGCACGCGCAACCCGTCAAAATACGCGTCGCCGAGCGAGCTAGTGATCCACAGTGTTTCTGAAATTTCCCTGTTTTTGTTGTTGAAATTTGGTCAAAAAACTAACTTTTCGACTGAAAAATAAAATGAGTGAAACCGTAATTACTGCTACCAAACGGTACTCGAGCTCAAGCAACGCGCTCCGGAATACCGGTAAGGCAGCTGAGTATCTTTCTAAATGGATACCTACGTAGATTTTGATGAAAAGTAAGACATAAAAATAGATTTTGTTATTCGTGAAGAAGAATATTTTGAAATTTTTACAAGTTTCTGAAAGAAAAAAAAGTTAATTTTTGAAGTTCTACATAGGCTAGGCGCACGCGCAACCTGTCAAAATACGCGTCTCCGAGCGAGCTAGCGATCCACAGTGTTTCTAAAATTTTCCCTGTTTTTGTTGTTTAAATTTGGTCAAAAAACTAACTTTTCGACTGAAAAATAAAATGAGTGAAACCGTAATTACTGCTACCAAACGGTACTCGAGCTCACGCAACGCGCACCGGAATACCGGTAAGGCATCTGAGTATCTTTCTAAATGGATACCTACGTAGATTTTGATGAAAAGTAAGACATAAAAATAGATTTTGTTATTCGTGAAGAAAAATATTTTGAAATTTTTACAAGTTTCCGAAAGAAAAAAAAGGATATTTTTGAAGTTCTACATAGGCGAGGCGCACGCGCAACCTGTCAAAATACGCGTCTCCGAGTGAGCCAGTGATCCACAGTCTTTCTAAAATTTTCCCTGTTTTTGTTGTTGAAATTTGGTCAAAAAACTAACTTTTCGACTGAAAAATAAAATGAGTGAAACCGTAATTACTGCTACCAAACGGTACTCGAGCTCACGCAACGCGCACCAGAATACCGGTAAGGCAGCTGAGTATCTTTCTAAATGGAGACATACGTAGATTTTGATGAAAAGTAAGACATAAAAATTAATTTTGTTATTCGTGAAGAAAAATATTTTGAAATTTTTACAAGTTTCTGAAAGAAAAAAAGTAAATTTTTGAAGTTCTACATAGGCGAGGCGCACGCGCAACCTGTCAAAATACGCGTCTCCGAGCGAGCTAGCGATCCACAGTGTTTCTAAAATTTTCCCTGTTTTTGTTGTTTAAATTTGGTCAAAAAACTAACTTTTCGACTGAAAAATAAAATGAGTGAAACCGTAATTACTGCTACCAAACGGTACTCGAGCTCACGCAACGCGCACCAGAATACCGGTAAGGCAGCTGAGTATCTTTCTAAATGGATACCTACGTAGATTTTGATGAAAAGTGAGACATAAAAATTCATTTTGTTATTCGTGAAGAAAAATATTTTGAAATTTTTACAAGTTTCTGAAAGAAAAAAAGTAAATTTTTGAAGTTCTACATAGGCGAGGCGCACGCGCAACCTGTCAAAATACGCGTCTCCGAGCGAGCTAGCGATCCACAGTGTTTCTAAAATTTTCCCTGTTTTTGTTGTTTAAATTTGGTCAAAAAACTAACTTTTCGACTGAAAAATAAAAAGGAGTGAAACCGTAACTTCTTCGATGGTCCTGGTTTGTCATATGTGTTTACTTAAAAAATAATCCAATAATGCATATGTAAGATGTCACGCCCCTTATGCCTGGAGGCTTTTATTTGTGTATTATGTTATGTTGTTTTTTTCATTGATTTTTTTATTGGTTTCTGTTTTGGGTATATTGGCGTGGCTAGCTTAAATATGGCAGATAATTTAATATGTTATTTTTTTTTGTGTTTCGGTTTTTATTCTTTGATTACCTTATAATTATATAATTCAATGGTTTTCTAACTAAACAGACAGCTGTGCTGCTGGGGAGTTTGTTGCGCCACTTCTTCTTCCCAGCTAAAGCACTAGGAAGTGGTGAAGGGCGGGCGTTTTGGGGGACTGTCTTATGTAATTTTGACGTTCGAAAAGTGCTGACTCTCAGCCTAGTTTGAATAAATGACTTTTGATTTTGATTTTGATTTTGTAATTACTGCTACCAAACGGTACTCGAGCTCACGCAACGCGCACCAGAATACCGGTAAGGCAGCTGAGTATCTTTCTAAATGGAGACCTACGTAGATTTTGATGAAAAGTAAGACATAAAAATAGATTTTGTTATTCGTGAAGAAAAATATTTTGAAATTTTTACAAGTTTCCGAAAGAAAAAAAAGGATATTTTTGAAGTTCTACATAGGCGAGGCGCATGCGCAACCTGTCAAAATACGCGTCTCCGAGCGAGCTAGTGATCCACAGTGTTTCTGAAATTTTCCCAATTTTTGTTGTTGAAATTTGGTCAAAAAACTAACTTTTCGACTGAAAAAAAAAATGTTTGAAACCGTAATTACTGCTACCAAACGGTACTCGAGCTCACGCAACGCGCACCAGAATACCTGTAAGGCAGCTGAGTATCTTTCTAAATGGATACCTACGTAGATTTTGATGAAAAGTAAGACATAAAAATTCATTTTGTTATTCGTGAAGAAAAATATTTTGAAATTTTTACAAGTTTCCGAAAGAAAAAAAAGGATATTTTTGAAGTTCTACATAGGCGAGGCGCATGCGCAACCTGTCAAAATACGCGTCTCCGAGTGAGCCAGTGATCCACAGTCTTTCTAAAATTTTCCCTGTTTTTGTTGTTGAAATTTGGTCAAGAAACTAACTTTTCGACTGAAAAATAAAATGAGTGAAACCGTAATTACTGCTACCAAACGGTACTCGAGCTCACGCAACGCGCACCAGAATACCGGTAAGGCAGCTGAGTATCTTTCTAAATGGAGACCTACGTAGATTTTGATGAAAAGTAAGACATAAAAATTCATTTTGTTATTCGTGAAGAAAAATATTTTGAAATTTTTACAAGTTTCTGAAAGAAAAAATTGTATATTTTTGAAGTTCTACATAGGCGAGGCGCACGCGCAACCCGTCAAAATACGCGTCGCCGAGCGAGCTAGTGATCCACAGTGTTTCTGAAATTTCCCTGTTTTTGTTGTTGAAATTTGGTCAAAAAACTAACTTTTCGACTGAAAAATAAAATGAGTGAAACCGTAATTACTGCTACCAAACGGTACTCGAGCTCAAGCAACGCGCTCCGGAATACCGGTAAGGCAGCTGAGTATCTTTCTAAATGGATACCTACGTAGATTTTGATGAAAAGTAAGACATAAAAATAGATTTTGTTATTCGTGAAGAAGAATATTTTGAAATTTTTACAAGTTTCTGAAAGAAAAAAAAGTTAATTTTTGAAGTTCTACATAGGCTAGGCGCACGCGCAACCTGTCAAAATACGCGTCTCCGAGCAAGCTAGCGATCCACAGTGTTTCTAAAATTTTCCCTGTTTTTGTTGTTTAAATTTGGTCAAAAAACTAACTTTTCGACTGAAAAATAAAATGAGTGAAACCGTAATTACTGCTACCAAACGGTACTCGAGCTCACGCAACGCGCACCAGAATACCGGTAAGGCAGCTGAGTATCTTTCTAAATGGAGACCTACGTAGATTTTGATGAAAAGTAAGACATAAAAATAGATTTTGTTATTCGTGAAGAAAAATATTTTGAAATTTTTACAAGTTTCCGAAAGAAAAAAAAGGATATTTTTGAAGTTCTACATAGGCGAGGCGCATGCGCAACCTGTCAAAATACGCGTCTCCGAGTGAGCCAGTGATCCACAGTCTTTCTAAAATTTTCCCTGTTTTTGTTGTTAAATTTGGTCAAAAAACTAACTTTTCGACTGAAAAATAAAATGAGTGAAACCGTAATTACTGCTACCAAACGGTACTCGAGCTCACGCAACGCGCACGAGAATACCGGTAAGGCAGCTGAGTATCTTTCTAAATGGAGACCTACGTAGATTTTGATGAAAAGTAAGACATAAAAATTCATTTTGTTATTCGTGAAGAAAAATATTTTGAAATTTTTACAAGTTTCTGAAAGAAAAAATTGTATATTTTTGAAGTTCTACATAGGCGAGGCGCACGCGCAACCCGTCAAAATACGCGTCGCCGAGCGAGCTAGTGATCCACAGTGTTTCTGAAATTTCCCTGTTTTTGTTGTTGAAATTTGGTCAAAAAACTAACTTTTCGACTGAAAAATAAAATGAGTGAAACCGTAATTACTGCTACCAAACGGTACTCGAGCTCAAGCAACGCGCTCCGGAATACCGGTAAGGCAGCTGAGTATCTTTCTAAATGGATACCTACGTAGATTTTGATGAAAAGTAAGACATAAAAATAGATTTTGTTATTCGTGAAGAAGAATATTTTGAAATTTTTACAAGTTTCTGAAAGAAAAAAAAGTTAATTTTTGAAGTTCTACATAGGCTAGGCGCACGCGCAACCTGTCAAAATACGCGTCTCCGAGCGAGCTAGCGATCCACAGTGTTTCTAAAATTTTCCCTGTTTTTGTTGTTTAAATTTGGTCAAAAAACTAACTTTTCGACTGAAAAATAAAATGAGTGAAACCGTAATTACTGCTACCAAACGGTACTCGAGCTCACGCTACGCGCACCAGAATACCGGTAAGGCAGCTGAGTATCTTTCTAAATGGAGACCTACGTAGATTTTGATGAAAAGTAAGACATAAAAATAGATTTTGTTATTCGTGAAGAAAAATATTTTGAAATTTTTACAAGTTTCCGAAAGAAAAAAAAGGATATTTTTGAAGTTATACATAGGCGAGGCGCACGCGCAACCTGTCAAAATACGCGTCTCCGAGTGAGCCAGTGATCCACAGTGTTTCTAAAATTTTCCCTGTTTTTGTTGTTGAAATTTGGTCAAAAAACTAACTTTTCGACTGAAAAATAAAATGAGTGAAACCGTAATTACTGCTACCAAACGGTACTCGAGCTCACGCAACGCGCTCCGGAATACCGGTAAGGCAGCTGAGTATCTTTCTAAATGGATACCTACGTAGATTTTGATGAAAAGTAAGACATAAAAATAGATTTTGTTATTCGTGAAGAAAAATATTTTGAAATTTTTACAAGTTTCCGAAAGAAAAAAAAGGATATTTTTGAAGTTCTACATAGGCGAGGCGCACGCGCAACCTGTCAAAATACGCGTCTCCGAGTGAGCCAGTGATCCACAGTCTTTCTAAAATTTTCCCTGTTTTTGTTGTTGAAATTTGGTCAAAAAACTAACTTTTCGACTGAAAAATAAAATGAGTGAATCCGTAATTACTGCTACCAAACGGTACTCGAGCTCACGCAACGCGCACCGGAATACCGGTAAGGCAGCTGAGTATCTTTCTAAATGGAGACCTACGTAGATTTTGATGAAAAGGAAGACATAAAAATAGATTTTGTTATTCGTGAAGAAAAATATTTTGAAATTTTTACAAGTTTCCGAAAGAAAAAAAAGGATATTTTTGAAGTTATACATAGGCGAGGCGCACGCGCAACCTGTCAAAATACGCGTCTCCGAGTGAGCCTGTGATCCACAGTGTTTCTAAAATTTTCCCTGTTTTTGTTGTTGAAATTTGGTCAAAAAACTAACTTTTCGACTGAAAAATAAAATGAGTGAAACCGTAATTACTGCTACCAAACGGTACTCGAGCTCACGCAACGCGCACCGGAATACCGGTAAGGCAGCTGAGTATCTTTCTAAATGGATACCTACGTAGATTTTGATGAAAAGTAAGACATAAAAATAGATTTTGTTATTCGTGAAGAAAAATATTTTGAAATTTTTACAAGTTTCCGAAAGAAAAAAAAGGATATTTTTGAAGTTCTACATAGGCGAGGCGCACGCGCAACCTGTCAAAATACGCGTCTCCGAGTGAGCCAGTGATCCACAGTCTTTCTAAAATTTTCCCTGTTTTTGTTGTTGAAATTTGGTCAAAAAACTAACTTTTCGACTGAAAAATAAAATGAGTGAAACCGTAATTACTGCTACCAAACGGTACTCGAGCTCACGCAACGCGCACCAGAATACCGGTAAGGCAGCTGAGTATCTTTCTAAATGGAGACATACGTAGATTTTGATGAAAAGTAAGACATAAAAATTAATTTTGTTATTCGTGAAGAAAAATATTTTGAAATTTTTACAAGTTTCTGAAAGAAAAAAAGTAAATTTTTGAAGTTCTACATAGGCGAGGCGCACGCGCAACCTGTCAAAATACGCGTCTCCGAGCGAGCTAGCGATCCACAGTGTTTCTAAAATTTTCCCTGTTTTTGTTGTTTAAATTTGGTCAAAAAACTAACTTTTCGACTGAAAAATAAAAAGGAGTGAAACCGTAATTACTGCTACCAAACGGTACTCGAGCTCACGCAACGCGCACCAGAATACCGGTAAGGCAGCTGAGTATCTTTCTAAATGGAGACCTACGTAGATTTTGATGAAAAGTAAGACATAAAAATAGATTTTGTTATTCGTGAAGAAAAATATTTTGAAATTTTTACAAGTTTCCGAAAGAAAAAAAAGGATATTTTTGAAGTTCTACATAGGCGAGGCGCATGCGCAACCTGTCAAAATACGCGTCTCCGAGCGAGCTAGTGATCCACAGTGTTTCTGAAATTTTCCCAATTTTTGTTGTTGAAATTTGGTCAAAAAACTAACTTTTCGACTGAAAAAAAAAATGTTTGAAACCGTAATTACTGCTACCAAACGGTACTCGAGCTCACGCAACGCGCACCAGAATACCTGTAAGGCAGCTGAGTATCTTTCTAAATGGATACCTACGTAGATTTTGATGAAAAGTAAGACATAAAAATTCATTTTGTTATTCGTGAAGAAAAATATTTTGAAATTTTTACAAGTTTCCGAAAGAAAAAAAAGGATATTTTTGAAGTTCTACATAGGCGAGGCGCATGCGCAACCTGTCAAAATACGCGTCTCCGAGTGAGCCAGTGATCCACAGTCTTTCTAAAATTTTCCCTGTTTTTGTTGTTGAAATTTGGTCAAGAAACTAACTTTTCGACTGAAAAATAAAATGAGTGAAACCGTAATTACTGCTACCAAACGGTACTCGAGCTCACGCAACGCGCACCAGAATACCGGTAAGGCAGCTGAGTATCTTTCTAAATGGAGACCTACGTAGATTTTGATGAAAAGTAAGACATAAAAATTCATTTTGTTATTCGTGAAGAAAAATATTTTGAAATTTTTACAAGTTTCTGAAAGAAAAAATTGTATATTTTTGAAGTTCTACATAGGCGAGGCGCACGCGCAACCCGTCAAAATACGCGTCGCCGAGCGAGCTAGTGATCCACAGTGTTTCTGAAATTTCCCTGTTTTTGTTGTTGAAATTTGGTCAAAAAACTAACTTTTCGACTGAAAAATAAAATGAGTGAAACCGTAATTACTGCTACCAAACGGTACTCGAGCTCAAGCAACGCGCTCCGGAATACCGGTAAGGCAGCTGAGTATCTTTCTAAATGGAGACCTACGTAGATTTTGATGAAAAGTAAGACATAAAAATTCATTTTGTTATTCGTGAAGAAAAATATTTTGAAATTTTTACAAGTTTCTGAAAGAAAAAATTGTATATTTTTGAAGTTCTACATAGGCGAGGCGCACGCGCAACCCGTCAAAATACGCGTCGCCGAGCGAGCTAGTGATCCACAGTGTTTCTGAAATTTCCCTGTTTTTGTTGTTGAAATTTGGTCAAAAAACTAACTTTTCGACTGAAAAATAAAATGAGTGAAACCGTAATTACTGCTACCAAACGGTACTCGAGCTCAAGCAACGCGCTCCGGAATACCGGTAAGGCAGCTGAGTATCTTTCTAAATGGATACCTACGTAGATTTTGATGAAAAGTAAGACATAAAAATTCATTTTGTTATTCGTGAAGAAAAATATTTTGAAATTTTTACAAGTTTCCGAAAGAAAAAAAAGGATATTTTTGAAGTTCTACATAGGCGAGGCGCACGCGCAACCCGTCAAAATACGCGTCGCCGAGCGAGCTAGTGATCCACAGTGTTTCTGAAATTTCCCTGTTTTTGTTGTTGAAATTTGGTCAAAAAACTAACTTTTCGACTGAAAAATAAAATGAGTGAAACCGTAATTACTGCTACCAAACGGTACTCGAGCTCAAGCAACGCGCTCCGGAATACCGGTAAGGCAGCTGAGTATCTTTCTAAATGGAGACCTACGTAGATTTTGATGAAAAGTAAGACATAAAAATTCATTTTGTTATTCGTGAAGAAAAATATTTTGAAATTTTTACAAGTTTCTGAAAGAAAAAATTGTATATTTTTGAAGTTCTACATAGGCGAGGCGCACGCGCAACCCGTCAAAATACGCGTCGCCGAGCGAGCTAGTGATCCACAGTGTTTCTGAAATTTCCCTGTTTTTGTTGTTGAAATTTGGTCAAAAAACTAACTTTTCGACTGAAAAATAAAATGAGTGAAACCGTAATTACTGCTACCAAACGGTACTCGAGCTCAAGCAACGCGCTCCGGAATACCGGTAAGGCAGCTGAGTATCTTTCTAAATGGATACCTACGTAGATTTTGATGAAAAGTAAGACATAAAAATTCATTTTGTTATTCGTGAAGAAAAATATTTTGAAATTTTTACAAGTTTCCGAAAGAAAAAAAAGGATATTTTTGAAGTTCTACATAGGCGAGGCGCATGCGCAACCTGTCAAAATACGCGTCTCCGAGTGAGCCAGTGATCCACAGTCTTTCTAAAATTTTCCCTGTTTTTGTTGTTAAATTTGGTCAAAAAACTAACTTTTCGACTGAAAAATAAAATGAGTGAAACCGTAATTACTGCTACCAAACGGTACTCGAGCTCACGCAACGCGCACGAGAATACCGGTAAGGCAGCTGAGTATCTTTCTAAATGGAGACCTACGTAGATTTTGATGAAAAGTAAGACATAAAAATTCATTTTGTTATTCGTGAAGAAAAATATTTTGAAATTTTTACAAGTTTCTGAAAGAAAAAAAAGTAAATTTTTGAAGTTCTACATAGGCGAGGCGCACGCGCAACCCGTCAAAATACGCGTCTCCGAGCGAGCTAGCGATCCACAGTGTTTCTAAAAATTTCCCTGTTTTTGTTGTTTAAATTTGGTCAAAAAACTAACTTTTCGACTGAAAAATAAAATGAGTGAAACCGTAATTACTGCTACCAAACGGTACTCGAGCTCACGCAACGCGCACCAGAATACCGGTAAGGCAGCTGAGTATCTTTCTAAATGGAGACCTACGTAGATTTTGATGAAAAGTAAGACATAAAAATAGATTTTGTTATTCGTGAAGAAAAATATTTTGAAATTTTTACAAGTTTCCGAAAGAAAAAAAAGGATATTTTTGAAGTTCTACATAGGCGAGGCGCATGCGCAACCTGTCAAAATACGCGTCTCCGAGTGAGCCAGTGATCCACAGTCTTTCTAAAATTTTCCCTGTTTTTGTTGTTAAATTTGGTCAAAAAACTAACTTTTCGACTGAAAAATAAAATGAGTGAAACCGTAATTACTGCTACCAAACGGTACTCGAGCTCACGCAACGCGCACGAGAATACCGGTAAGGCAGCTGAGTATCTTTCTAAATGGAGACCTACGTAGATTTTGATGAAAAGTAAGACATAAAAATTCATTTTGTTATTCGTGAAGAAAAATATTTTGAAATTTTTACAAGTTTCTGAAAGAAAAAAAAGTAAATTTTTGAAGTTCTACATAGGCGAGGCGCACGCGCAACCCGTCAAAATACGCGTCTCCGAGCGAGCTAGTGATCCACAGTGTTTCTGAAATTTTCCCAATTTTTGTTGTTGAAATTTGGTCAAAAAACTAACTTTTCGACTGAAAAAAAAAATGTTTGAAACCGTAATTACTGCTACCAAACGGTACTCGAGCTCACGCAACGCGCACCAGAATACCTGTAAGGCAGCTGAGTATCTTTCTAAATGGATACCTACGTAGATTTTGATGAAAAGTAAGACATAAAAATTCATTTTGTTATTCGTGAAGAAAAATATTTTGAAATTTTTACAAGTTTCCGAAAGAAAAAAAAGGATATTTTTGAAGTTCTACATAGGCGAGGCGCACGCGCAACCCGTCAAAATACGCGTCGCCGAGCGAGCTAGTGATCCACAGTGTTTCTGAAATTTCCCTGTTTTTGTTGTTGAAATTTGGTCAAAAAACTAACTTTTCGACTGAAAAATAAAATGAGTGAAACCGTAATTACTGCTACCAAACGGTACTCGAGCTCAAGCAACGCGCTCCGGAATACCGGTAAGGCAGCTGAGTATCTTTCTAAATGGATACCTACGTAGATTTTGATGAAAAGTAAGACATAAAAATTCATTTTGTTATTCGTGAAGAAAAATATTTTGAAATTTTTACAAGTTTCTGAAAGAAAAAAAAGTAAATTTTTGAAGTTCTACATAGGCGAGGCGCACGCGCAACCCGTCAAAATACGCGTCTCCGAGCGAGCTAGTGATCCACAGTGTTTCTGAAATTTTCCCAATTTTTGTTGTTGAAATTTGGTCAAAAAACTAACTTTTCGACTGAAAAAAAAAATGTTTGAAACCGTAATTACTGCTACCAAACGGTACTCGAGCTCACGCAACGCGCACCAGAATACCGGTAAGGCAGCTGAGTATCTTTCTAAATGGATACCTACGTAGATTTTGATGAAAAGTAAGACATAAAAATTCATTTTGTTATTCGTGAAGAAAAATATTTTGAAATTTTTACAAGTTTCTGAAAGAAAAAAAAGTAAATTTTTGAAGTTCTACATAGGCGAGGCGCACGCGCAACCCGTCAAAATACGCGTCTCCGAGCGAGCTAGTGATCCACAGTGTTTCTGAAATTTTCCCAATTTTTGTTGTTGAAATTTGGTCAAAAAACTAACTTTTCGACTGAAAAAAAAAATTTTTGAAACCGTAATTACTGCTACCAAACGGTACTCGAGCTCACGCAACGCGCACCAGAATACCGGTAAGGCAGCTGAGTATCTTTCTAAATGGAGACATACGTAGATTTTGATGAAAAGTAAGACATAAAAATTCATTTTGTTATTCGTGAAGAAAAATATTTTGAAATTTTTACAAGTTTCTGAAAGAAAAAAAGTAAATTTTTGAAGTTCTACATAGGCGAGGCGCACGCGCAACCTGTCAAAATACGCGTCTCCGAGCGAGCTAGCGATCCACAGTGTTTCTAAAATTTTCCCTGTTTTTGTTGTTTAAATTTGGTCAAAAAACTAACTTTTCGACTGAAAAATAAAATGAGTGAAACCGTAATTACTGCTACCAAACGGTACTCGAGCTCACGCAACGCGCACCAGAATACCGGTAAGGCAGCTGAGTATCTTTCTAAATGGAGACCTACGTAGATTTTGATGAAAAGTAAGACATAAAAATAGATTTTGTTATTCGTGAAGAAAAATATTTTGAAATTTTTACAAGTTTCCGAAAGAAAAAAAAGGATATTTTTGAAGTTCTACATAGGCGAGGCGCATGCGCAACCTGTCAAAATACGCGTCTCCGAATGAGCCAGTGATCCACAGTCTTTCTAAAATTTTCCCTGTTTTTGTTGTTAAATTTGGTCAAAAAACTAACTTTACGACTGAAAAATAAAATGAGTGAAACCGTAATTACTGCTACCAAACGGTACTCGAGCTCACGCAACGCGCACGAGAATACCGGTAAGGCAGCTGAGTATCTTTCTAAATGGAGACCTACGTAGATTTTGATGAAAAGTAAGACATAAAAATTCATTTTGTTATTCGTGAAGAAAAATATTTTGAAATTTTTA
Source organism: Dasypolia templi (assembly GCA_963555695.1). NCBI lineage: Eukaryota > Metazoa > Arthropoda > Insecta > Lepidoptera > Noctuidae > Dasypolia > Dasypolia templi. The sequence goes on from OY743150.1 coordinate 28,719,058, forward strand.
CAAGTTTCTGAAAGAAAAAAAAGTAAATTTTTGAAGTTCTACATAGGCGAGGCGCACGCGCAACCCGTCAAAATACGCGTCTCCGAGCGAGCTAGTGATCCACAGTGTTTCTGAAATTTTCCCAATTTTTGTTGTTGAAATTTGGTCAAAAAACTAACTTTTCGACTGAAAAAAAAAATGTTTGAAACCGTAATTACTGCTACCAAACGGTACTCGAGCTCACGCAACGCGCACCAGAATACCGGTAAGGCAGCTGAGTATCTTTCTAAATGGATACCTACGTAGATTTTGATGAAAAGTAAGACATAAAAATTCATTTTGTTATTCGTGAAGAAAAATATTTTGAAATTTTTACAAGTTTCTGAAAGAAAAAAAAGTAAATTTTTGAAGTTCTACATAGGCGAGGCGCACGCGCAACCCGTCAAAATACGCGTCTCCGAGCGAGCTAGTGATCCACAGTGTTTCTGAAATTTTCCCAATTTTTGTTGTTGAAATTTGGTCAAAAAACTAACTTTTCGACTGAAAAAAAAAATTTTTGAAACCGTAATTACTGCTACCAAACGGTACTCGAGCTCACGCAACGCGCACCAGAATACCGGTAAGGCAGCTGAGTATCTTTCTAAATGGAGACATACGTAGATTTTGATGAAAAGTAAGACATAAAAATTCATTTTGTTATTCGTGAAGAAAAATATTTTGAAATTTTTACAAGTTTCTGAAAGAAAAAAAGTAAATTTTTGAAGTTCTACATAGGCGAGGCGCACGCGCAACCTGTCAAAATACGCGTCTCCGAGCGAGCTAGCGATCCACAGTGTTTCTAAAATTTTCCCTGTTTTTGTTGTTTAAATTTGGTCAAAAAACTAACTTTTCGACTGAAAAATAAAATGAGTGAAACCGTAATTACTGCTACCAAACGGTACTCGAGCTCACGCAACGCGCACCAGAATACCGGTAAGGCAGCTGAGTATCTTTCTAAATGGAGACCTACGTAGATTTTGATGAAAAGTAAGACATAAAAATAGATTTTGTTATTCGTGAAGAAAAATATTTTGAAATTTTTACAAGTTTCCGAAAGAAAAAAAAGGATATTTTTGAAGTTCTACATAGGCGAGGCGCATGCGCAACCTGTCAAAATACGCGTCTCCGAATGAGCCAGTGATCCACAGTCTTTCTAAAATTTTCCCTGTTTTTGTTGTTAAATTTGGTCAAAAAACTAACTTTACGACTGAAAAATAAAATGAGTGAAACCGTAATTACTGCTACCAAACGGTACTCGAGCTCACGCAACGCGCACGAGAATACCGGTAAGGCAGCTGAGTATCTTTCTAAATGGAGACCTACGTAGATTTTGATGAAAAGTAAGACATAAAAATTCATTTTGTTATTCGTGAAGAAAAATATTTTGAAATTTTTACAAGTTTCTGAAAGAAAAAAAAGTAAATTTTTGAAGTTCTACATAGGCGAGGCGCACGCGCAACCCGTCAAAATACGCGTCTCCGAGCGAGCTAGTGATCCACAGTGTTTCTGAAATTTTCCCAATTTTTGTTGTTGAAATTTGGTCAAAAAACTAACTTTTCGACTGAAAAAAAAAATGTTTGAAACCGTAATTACTGCTACCAAACGGTACTCGAGCTCACGCAACGCGCACCAGAATACCTGTAAGGCAGCTGAGTATCTTTCTAAATGGATACCTACGTAGATTTTGATGAAAAGTAAGACATAAAAATTCATTTTGTTATTCGTGAAGAAAAATATTTTGAAATTTTTACAAGTTTCCGAAAGAAAAAAAAGGATATTTTTGAAGTTCTACATAGGCGAGGCGCATGCGCAACCTGTCAAAATACGCGTCTCCGAGTGAGCCAGTGATCCACAGTCTTTCTAAAATTTTCCCTGTTTTTGTTGTTGAAATTTGGTCAAGAAACTAACTTTTCGACTGAAAAATAAAATGAGTGAAACCGTAATTACTGCTACCAAACGGTACTCGAGCTCACGCAACGCGCACCAGAATACCGGTAAGGCAGCTGAGTATCTTTCTAAATGGAGACCTACGTAGATTTTGATGAAAAGTAAGACATAAAAATTCATTTTGTTATTCGTGAAGAAAAATATTTTGAAATTTTTACAAGTTTCTGAAAGAAAAAATTGTATATTTTTGAAGTTCTACATAGGCGAGGCGCACGCGCAATCCGTCAAAATACGCGTCGCCGAGCGAGCTAGTGATCCACAGTTTTTCTGAAATTTCCCTGTTTTTGTTGTTGAAATTTGGTCAAAAAACTAACTTTTCGACTGAAAAATAAAATGAGTGAAACCGTAATTACTGCTACCAAACGGTACTCGAGCTCACGCAACGCGCACCGGAATACCGGTAAGGCAGCTGAGTATCTTTCTAAATGGAGACCTACGTAGATTTTGATGAAAAGTAAGACATAAAAATACATTTTGTTATTCGTGAAGAAAAATATTTTGAATTTTTTACAAGTTTCTGAAAGAAAAAAAAAGTAAATTTTTGAAGTTCTACATAGGCGAGGCGCACGCGCAACCCGTCAAAATACGCGTCGCCGAGCGAGCTAGTGATCCACAGTGTTTCTGAAATTTTCCCTGTTTTTGTTGTTGAAATTTGGTCAAAAAACTAACTTTTCGACTGAAAAATAAAATGAGTGAAACCGTAATTACTGCTACCAAACGGTACTCGAGCTCACGCAACGCGCACCAGAATACCGGTAAGGCAGCTGAGTATCTTTCTAAATGGAGACCTACGTAGATTTTGATGAAAAGTAAGACATAAAAATAGGTTTTGTTATTCGTGAAGAAAAATATTTTGAAATTTTTACAAGTTTCCGAAAGAAAAAAAAGGATATTTTTGAAGTTATACATAGGCGAGGCGCACGCGCAACCCGTCAAAATACGCGTCGCCGAGCGAGCTAGTGATCCACAGTGTTTCAGAAATTTCCCTGTTTTTGTTGTTGAAATTTGGTCAAAAAACTAACTTTTCGACTGAAAAATAAAATGAGTGAAACCGTAATTACTGCTACCAAACGGTACTCGAGCTCAAGCAACGCGCTCCGGAATACCGGTAAGGCAGCTGAGTATCTTTCTAAATGGATACCTACGTAGATTTTGATGAAAAGTAAGACATAAAAATAGATTTTGTTATTCGTGAAGAAGAATATTTTGAAATTTTTACAAGTTTCTGAAAGAAAAAAAAGTTAATTTTTGAAGTTCTACATAGGCTAGGCGCACGCGCAACCTGTCAAAATACGCGTGTCCGAGCGAGCTAGTGATCCACAGTGTTTCTGAAATTTCCCTGTTTTTGTTGTTGAAATTTGGTCAAAAAACTAACTTTTCGACTGAAAAATAAAATGAGTGAAACCGTAATTACTGCTACCAAACGGTACTCGAGCTCACGCAACGCGCACCGGAATACCGGTAAGGCAGCTGAGTATCTTTCTAAATGAAGACCTACGTAGATTTTGATGAAAAGTAAGACATAAAAATACATTTTGTTATTCGTGAAGAAAAATATTTTGAATTTTTTACAAGTTTCTGAAAGAAAAAAAAAGTAAATTTTTGAAGTTCTACATAGGCGAGGCGCACGCGCAACCCGTCAAAATACGCGTCGCCGAGCGAGCTAGTGATCCACAGTGTTTCTGAAATTTTCCCTGTTTTTGTTGTTGAAATTTGGTCAAAAAACTAACTTTTCGACTGAAAAATAAAATGAGTGAAACCGTAATTACTGCTACCAAACGGTACTCGAGCTCACGCAACGCGCACCAGAATACCGGTAAGGCAGCTGAGTATCTTTCTAAATGGAGACCTACGTAGATTTTGATGAAAAGTAAGACATAAAAATTCATTTTGTTATTCGTGAAGAAAAATATTTTGAAATTTTTACAAGTTTCTGAAAGAAAAAATTGTATATTTTTGAAGTTCTACATAGGCGAGGCGCACGCGCAACCCGTCAAAATACGCGTCGCCGAGCGAGCTAGTGATCCACAGTGTTTCTGAAATTTCCCTGTTTTTGTTGTTGAAATTTGGTCAAAAAACTAACTTTTCGACTGAAAAATAAAATGAGTGAAACCGTAATTACTGCTACCAAACGGTACTCGAGCTCAAGCAACGCGCTCCGGAATACCGGTAAGGCAGCTGAGTATCTTTCTAAATGGATACCTACGTAGATTTTGATGAAAAGTAAGACATAAAAATTCATTTTGTTATTCGTGAAGAAAAATATTTTGAAATTTTTACAAGTTTCTGAAAGAAAAAAAAGTAAATTTTTGAAGTTCTACATAGGCGAGGCGCACGCGCAACCCGTCAAAATACGCGTCTCCGAGCGAGCTAGTGATCCACAGTGTTTCTGAAATTTTCCCAATTTTTGTTGTTGAAATTTGGTCAAAAAACTAACTTTTCGACTGAAAAAAAAAATTTTTGAAACCGTAATTACTGCTACCAAACGGTACTCGAGCTCACGCAACGCGCACCAGAATACCGGTAAGGCAGCTGAGTATCTTTCTAAATGGATACCTACGTAGATTTTGATGAAAAGTAAGACATAAAAATTCATTTTGTTATTCGTGAAGAAAAATATTTTGAAATTTTTACAAGTTTCTGAAAGAAAAAAAAGTAAATTTTTGAAGTTCTACATAGGCGAGGCGCACGCGCAACCCGTCAAAATACGCGTCTCCGAGCGAGCTAGTGATCCACAGTGTTTCTGAAATTTTCCCAATTTTTGTTGTTGAAATTTGGTCAAAAAACTAACTTTTCGACTGAAAAAAAAAATGTTTGAAACCGTAATTACTGCTACCAAACGGTACTCGAGCTCACGCAACGCGCACCAGAATACCGGTAAGGCAGCTGAGTATCTTTCTAAATGGAGACATACGTAGATTTTGATGAAAAGTAAGACATAAAAATTCATTTTGTTATTCGTGAAGAAAAATATTTTGAAATTTTTACAAGTTTCTGAAAGAAAAAAAGTAAATTTTTGAAGTTCTACATAGGCGAGGCGCACGCGCAACCTGTCAAAATACGCGTCTCCGAGCGAGCTAGCGATCCACAGTGTTTCTAAAATTTTCCCTGTTTTTGTTGTTTAAATTTGGTCAAAAAACTAACTTTTCGACTGAAAAATAAAATGAGTGAAACCGTAATTACTGCTACCAAACGGTACTCGAGCTCACGCAACGCGCACCAGAATACCGGTAAGGCAGCTGAGTATCTTTCTAAATGGAGACCTACGTAGATTTTGATGAAAAGTAAGACATAAAAATAGATTTTGTTATTCGTGAAGAAAAATATTTTGAAATTTTTACAAGTTTCCGAAAGAAAAAAAAGGATATTTTTGAAGTTCTACATAGGCGAGGCGCATGCGCAACCTGTCAAAATACGCGTCTCCGAATGAGCCAGTGATCCACAGTCTTTCTAAAATTTTCCCTGTTTTTGTTGTTAAATTTGGTCAAAAAACTAACTTTACGACTGAAAAATAAAATGAGTGAAACCGTAATTACTGCTACCAAACGGTACTCGAGCTCACGCAACGCGCACGAGAATACCGGTAAGGCAGCTGAGTATCTTTCTAAATGGAGACCTACGTAGATTTTGATGAAAAGTAAGACATAAAAATTCATTTTGTTATTCGTGAAGAAAAATATTTTGAAATTTTTACAAGTTTCTGAAAGAAAAAAAAGAAAATTTTTGAAGTTCTACATAGGCGAGGCGCACGCGCAACCCGTCAAAATACGCGTCTCCGAGCGAGCTAGTGATCCACAGTGTTTCTGAAATTTTCCCAATTTTTGTTGTTGAAATTTGGTCAAAAAACTAACTTTTCGACTGAAAAAAAAAATGTTTGAAACCGTAATTACTGCTACCAAACGGTACTCGAGCTCACGCAACGCGCACCAGAATACCTGTAAGGCAGCTGAGTATCTTTCTAAATGGATACCTACGTAGATTTTGATGAAAAGTAAGACATAAAAATTCATTTTGTTATTCGTGAAGAAAAATATTTTGAAATTTTTACAAGTTTCCGAAAGAAAAAAAAGGATATTTTTGAAGTTCTACATAGGCGAGGCGCATGCGCAACCTGTCAAAATACGCGTCTCCGAGTGAGCCAGTGATCCACAGTCTTTCTAAAATTTTCCCTGTTTTTGTTGTTGAAATTTGGTCAAGAAACTAACTTTTCGACTGAAAAATAAAATGAGTGAAACCGTAATTACTGCTACCAAACGGTACTCGAGCACACGCAACGCGCACCAGAATACCGGTAAGGCAGCTGAGTATCTTTCTAAATGGAGAACTACGTAGATTTTGATGAAAAGTAAGACATAAAAATTCATTTTGTTATTCGTGAAGAAAAATATTTTGAAATTTTTACAAGTTTCTGAAAGAAAAAATTGTATATTTTTGAAGTTCTACATAGGCGAGGCGCACGCGCAATCCGTCAAAATACGCGTCGCCGAGCGAGCTAGTGATCCACAGTGTTTCTGAAATTTCCCTGTTTTTGTTGTTGAAATTTGGTCAAAAAACTAACTTTTCGACTGAAAAATAAAATGAGTGAAACCGTAATTACTGCTACCAAACGGTACTCGAGCTCAAGCAACGCGCTCCGGAATACCGGTAAGGCAGCTGAGTATCTTTCTAAATGGATACCTACGTAGATTTTGATGAAAAGTAAGACATAAAAATAGATTTTGTTATTCGTGAAGAAGAATATTTTGAAATTTTTACAAGTTTCTGAAAAAAAAAAAAGTTAATTTTTGAAGTTCTACATAGGCTAGGCGCACGCGCAACCTGTCAAAATACGCGTGTCCGAGCGAGCTAGTGATCCACAGTTTTTCTGAAATTTCCCTGTTTTTGTTGTTGAAATTTGGTCAAAAAACTAACTTTTCGACTGAAAAATAAAATGAGTGAAACCGTAATTACTGCTACCAAACGGTACTCGAGCTCACGCAACGCGCACCGGAATACCGGTAAGGCAGCTGAGTATCTTTCTAAATGGAGACCTACGTAGATTTTGATGAAAAGTAAGACATAAAAATACATTTTGTTATTCGTGAAGAAAAATATTTTGAATTTTTTACAAGTTTCTGAAAGAAAAAAAAAGTAAATTTTTGAAGTTCTACATAGGCGAGGCGCACGCGCAACCCGTCAAAATACGCGTCGCCGAGCGAGCTAGTGATCCACAGTGTTTCTGAAATTTTCCCTGTTTTTGTTGTTGAAATTTGGTCAAAAAACTAACTTTTCGACTGAAAAATAAAATGAGTGAAACCGTAATTACTGCTACCAAACGGTACTCGAGCTCACGCAACGCGCACCAGAATACCGGTAAGGCAGCTGAGTATCTTTCTAAATGGATACCTACGTAGATTTTGATGAAAAGTAAGACATAAAAATTCATTTTGTTATTCGTGAAGAAAAATATTTTGAAATTTTTACAAGTTTCCGAAAGAAAAAAAAGGATATTTTTGAAGTTCTACATAGGCGAGGCGCATGCGCAACCTGTCAAAATACGCGTCTCCGAGTGAGCCAGTGATCCACAGTCTTTCTAAAATTTTCCCTGTTTTTGTTGTTGAAATTTGGTCAAGAAACTAACTTTTCGACTGAAAAATAAAATGAGTGAAACCGTAATTACTGCTACCAAACGGTACTCGAGCACACGCAACGCGCACCAGAATACCGGTAAGGCAGCTGAGTATCTTTCTAAATGGAGAACTACGTAGATTTTGATGAAAAGTAAGACATAAAAATTCATTTTGTTATTCGTGAAGAAAAATATTTTGAAATTTTTACAAGTTTCTGAAAGAAAAAATTGTATATTTTTGAAGTTCTACATAGGCGAGGCGCACGCGCAATCCGTCAAAATACGCGTCGCCGAGCGAGCTAGTGATCCACAGTGTTTCTGAAATTTCCCTGTTTTTGTTGTTGAAATTTGGTCAAAAAACTAACTTTTCGACTGAAAAATAAAATGAGTGAAACCGTAATTACTGCTACCAAACGGTACTCGAGCTCAAGCAACGCGCTCCGGAATACCGGTAAGGCAGCTGAGTATCTTTCTAAATGGATACCTACGTAGATTTTGATGAAAAGTAAGACATAAAAATAGATTTTGTTATTCGTGAAGAAGAATATTTTGAAATTTTTACAAGTTTCTGAAAAAAAAAAAAGTTAATTTTTGAAGTTCTACATAGGCTAGGCGCACGCGCAACCTGTCAAAATACGCGTGTCCGAGCGAGCTAGTGATCCACAGTTTTTCTGAAATTTCCCTGTTTTTGTTGTTGAAATTTGGTCAAAAAACTAACTTTTCGACTGAAAAATAAAATGAGTGAAACCGTAATTACTGCTACCAAACGGTACTCGAGCTCACGCAACGCGCACCGGAATACCGGTAAGGCAGCTGAGTATCTTTCTAAATGGAGACCTACGTAGATTTTGATGAAAAGTAAGACATAAAAATACATTTTGTTATTCGTGAAGAAAAATATTTTGAATTTTTTACAAGTTTCTGAAAGAAAAAAAAAGTAAATTTTTGAAGTTCTACATAGGCGAGGCGCACGCGCAACCCGTCAAAATACGCGTCGCCGAGCGAGCTAGTGATCCACAGTGTTTCTGAAATTTTCCCTGTTTTTGTTGTTGAAATTTGGTCAAAAAACTAACTTTTCGACTGAAAAATAAAATGAGTGAAACCGTAATTACTGCTACCAAACGGTACTCGAGCTCACGCAACGCGCACCAGAATACCGGTAAGGCAGCTGAGTATCTTTCTAAATGGAGACCTACGTAGATTTTGATGAAAAGTAAGACATAAAAATAGGTTTTGTTATTCGTGAAGAAAAATATTTTGAAATTTTTACAAGTTTCCGAAAGAAAAAAAAGGATATTTTTGAAGTTATACATAGGCGAGGCGCACGCGCAACCCGTCAAAATACGCGTCGCCGAGCGAGCTAGTGATCCACAGTGTTTCTGAAATTTCCCTGTTTTTGTTGTTGAAATTTGGTCAAAAAACTAACTTTTCGACTGAAAAATAAAATGAGTGAAACCGTAATTACTGCTACCAAACGGTACTCGAGCTCAAGCAACGCGCTCCGGAATACCGGTAAGGCAGCTGAGTATCTTTCTAAATGGATACCTACGTAGATTTTGATGAAAAGTAAGACATAAAAATAGATTTTGTTATTCGTGAAGAAAAATATTTTGAATTTTTTACAAGTTTCTGAAAGAAAAAAAAAGTAAATTTTTGAAGTTCTACATAGGCGAGGCGCACGCGCAACCCGTCAAAATACGCGTCGCCGAGCGAGCTAGTGATCCACAGTGTTTCTGAAATTTTCCCTGTTTTTGTTGTTGAAATTTGGTCAAAAAACTAACTTTTCGACTGAAAAATAAAATGAGTGAAACCGTAATTACTGCTACCAAACGGTACTCGAGCTCACGCAACGCGCACCAGAATACCGGTAAGGCAGCTGAGTATCTTTCTAAATGAAGACCTACGTAGATTTTGATGAAAAGTAAGACATAAAAATACATTTTGTTATTCGTGAAGAAAAATATTTTGAATTTTTTACAAGTTTCTGAAAGAAAAAAAAAGTAAATTTTTGAAGTTCTACATAGGCGAGGCGCACGCGCAACCCGTCAAAATACGCGTCGCCGAGCGAGCTAGTGATCCACAGTGTTTCTGAAATTTTCCCTGTTTTTGTTGTTGAAATTTGGTCAAAAAACTAACTTTTCGACTGAAAAATAAAATGAGTGAAACCGTAATTACTGCTACCAAACGGTACTCGAGCTCACGCAACGCGCACCAGAATACCGGTAAGGCAGCTGAGTATCTTTCTAAATGGAGACCTACGTAGATTTTGATGAAAAGTAAGACATAAAAATAGATTTTGTTATTCGTGAAGAAAAATATTTTGAAATTTTTACAAGTTTCCGAAAGAAAAAAAAGGATATTTTTGAAGTTATACATAGGCGAGGCGCACGCGCAACCTGTCAAAATACGCGTCTCCGAGTGAGCCAGTGATCCACAGTCTTTCTAAAATTTTCCCTGTTTTTGTTGTTGAAATTTGGTCAAAAAACTAACTTTTCGACTGAAAAATAAAATGAGTGAAACCGTAATTACTGCTACCAAATGGTACTCGAGCTCACGCAACGCGCTCCGGAATACCGGTAAGGCAGCTGAGTATCTTTCTAAATGGATACCTACGTAGATTTTGATGAAAAGTAAGGCATAAAAATAGATTTTGTTATTCGTGAAGAAAAATATTTTGAAATTTTTACAAGTTTCTGAAAGAAAAAAAAGTAAATTTTTGAAGTTCTACATAGGCGAGGCGCACGCGCAACCCGTCAAAATACGCGTCTCCGAGCGAGCTAGTGATCCACAGTGTTTCTGAAATTTTCCCAATTTTTGTTGTTGAAATTTGGTCAAAAAACTAACTTTTCAACTGAAAAAAAAAATGTTTGAAACCGTAATTACTGCTACCAAACGGTACTCGAGCTCACGCAACGCGCACCAGAATACCGGTAAGGCAGCTGAGTATCTTTCTAAATGGATACCTACGTAGATTTTGATGAAAAGTAAGACATAAAAATTCATTTTGTTATTCGTGAAGAAAAATATTTTGAAATTTTTACAAGTTTCCGAAAGTAAAAAAAGGATATTTTTGAAGTTCTACATAGGCGAGGCGCATGCGCAACCTGTCAAAATACGCGTCTCCGAGTGAGCCAGTGATCCACAGTCTTTCTAAAATTTTCCCTGTTTTTGTTGTTGAAATTTGGTCAAGAAACTAACTTTTCGACTGAAAAATAAAATGAGTGAAACCGTAATTACTGCTACCAAACGGTACTCGAGCTCACGCAACGCGCACCAGAATACCGGTAAGGCAGCTGAGTATCTTTCTAAATGGAGACCTACGTAGATTTTGATGAAAAGTAAGACATAAAAATTCATTTTGTTATTCGTGAAGAAAAATATTTTGAAATTTTTACAAGTTTCTGAAAGAAAAAATTGTATATTTTTGAAGTTCTACATAGGCGAGGCGCACGCGCAACCTGTCAAAATACGCGTGTCCGAGCGAGCTAGTGATCCACAGTGTTTCTGAAATTTCCCTGTTTTTGTTGTTGAAATTTGGTCAAAAAACTAACTTTTCGACTGAAAAATAAAATGAGTGAAACCGTAATTACTGCTACCAAACGGTACTCGAGCTCACGCAACGCGCTCCGGAATACCGGTAAGGCAGCTGAGTATCTTTCTAAATGGATACCTACGTAGATTTTGATGAAAAGTAAGGCATAAAAATAGATTTTGTTATTCGTGAAGAAAAATATTTTGAAATTTTTACAAGTTTCCGAAAGAAAAAAAAGGATATTTTTGAAGTTCTACATAGGCGAGGCGCACGCGCAACCTGTCAAAATACGCGTCTCCGAGTGAGCCAGTGATCCACAGTCTTTCTAAAATTTTACCTGTTTTTGTTGTTGAAATTTGGTCAAAAAACTAACTTTTCGACTGAAAAATAAAATGAGTGAAACCGTAATTACTGCTACCAAACGGTACTCGAGCTCACGCAACGCGCACCAGAATACCGGTAAGGCAGCTGAGTATCTTTCTAAATGGATACCTACGTAGATTTTGATGAAAAGTAAAACATAAAAATAGATTTTGTTATTCGTGAAGAAAAATATTTTGAAATTTTTACAAGTTTCCGAAAGAAAAAAAAGGATATTTTTGAAGTTATACATAGGCGAGGCGCACGCGCAACCTGTCAAAATACGCGTCTCCGAGTGAGCCAGTGATCCACAGTCTTTCTAAAATTTTCCCTGTTTTTGTTGTTGAAATTTGGTCAAAAAACTAACTTTTCGACTGAAAAATAAAATGAGTGAAACCGTAATTACTGCTACCAAACGGTACTCGAGCTCACGCAACGCGCACCAGAATACCGGTAAGGCAGCTGAGTATCTTTCTAAATGGAGACCTACGTAGATTTTGATGAAAAGTAAGACATAAAAATAGATTTTGTTATTCGTGAAGAAAAATATTTTGAAATTTTTACAAGTTTCTGAAAGAAAAAAAGTAAATTTTTGAAGTTCTACATAGGCGAGGCGCATGCGCAACCTGTCAAAATACGCGTCTCCGAGTGAGCCAGTGATCCACAGTCTTTCTAAAATTTTCCCTGTTTTTGTTGTTAAATTTGGTCAAAAAACTAACTTTTCGACTGAAAAATAAAATGAGTGAAACCGTAATTACTGCTACCAAACGGTACTCGAGCTCACGCAACGCGCTCCGGAATACCGGTAAGGCAGCTGAGTATCTTTCTAAATGGATACCTACGTAGATTTTGATGAAAAGTAAGACATAAAAATAGATTTTGTTATTCGTGAAGAAAAATATTTTGAAATTTTTACAAGTTTCTGAAAGAAAAAAAAGTAAATTTTTGAAGTTCTACATAGGCGAGGCGCACGCGCAACCCGTCAAAATACGCGTCTCCGAGCGAGCTAGTGATCCACAGTGTTTCTGAAATTTTCCCAATTTTTGTTGTTGAAATTTGGTCAAAAAACTAACTTTTCAACTGAAAAAAAAAATGTTTGAAACCGTAATTACTGCTACCAAACGGTACTCGAGCTCACGCAACGCGCACCAGAATACCGGTAAGGCAGCTGAGTATCTTTCTAAATGGATACCTACGTAGATTTTGATGAAAAGTAAGACATAAAAATTCATTTTGTTATTCGTGAAGAAAAATATTTTGAAATTTTTACAAGTTTCCGAAAGAAAAAAAAGGATATTTTTGAAGTTCTACATAGGCGAGGCGCATGCGCAACCTGTCAAAATACGCGTCTCCGAGTGAGCCAGTGATCCACAGTCTTTCTAAAATTTTCCCTGTTTTTGTTGTTGAAATTTGGTCAAGAAACTAACTTTTCGACTGAAAAATAAAATGAGTGAAACCGTAATTACTGCTACCAAACGGTACTCGAGCTCACGCAACGCGCACGAGAATACCGGTAAGGCAGCTGAGTATCTTTCTAAATGGATACCTACGTAGATTTTGATGAAAAGTAAGACATAAAAATTCATTTTGTTATTCGTGAAGAAAAATATTTTGAAATTTTTACAAGTTTCCGAAAGAAAAAAAAGGATATTTTTGAAGTTCTACATAGGCGAGGCGCATGCGCAACCTGTCAAAATACGCGTCTCCGAGTGAGCCAGTGATCCACAGTCTTTCTAAAATTTTCCCTGTTTTTGTTGTTGAAATTTGGTCAAGAAACTAACTTTTCGACTGAAAAATAAAATGAGTGAAACCGTAATTACTGCTACCAAACGGTACTCGAGCTCACGCAACGCGCACCAGAATACCGGTAAGGCAGCTGAGTATCTTTCTAAATGGAGACCTACGTAGATTTTGATGAAAAGTAAGACATAAAAATTCATTTTGTTATTCGTGAAGAAAAATATTTTGAAATTTTTACAAGTTTCTGAAAGAAAAAATTGTATATTTTTGAAGTTCTACATAGGCGAGGCGCACGCGCAACCTGTCAAAATACGCGTGTCCGAGCGAGCTAGTGATCCACAGTGTTTCTGAAATTTCCCTGTTTTTGTTGTTGAAATTTGGTCAAAAAACTAACTTTTCGACTGAAAAATAAAATGAGTGAAACCGTAATTACTGCTACCAAACGGTACTCGAGCTCACGCAACGCGCTCCGGAATACCGGTAAGGCAGCTGAGTATCTTTCTAAATGGATACCTACGTAGATTTTGATGAAAAGTAAGACATAAAAATAGATTTTGTTATTCGTGAAGAAAAATATTTTGAAATTTTTACAAGTTTCCGAAAGAAAAAAAAGGATATTTTTGAAGTTCTACATAGGCGAGGCGCACGCGCAACCTGTCAAAATACGCGTCTCCGAGTGAGCCAGTGATCCACAGTCTTTCTAAAATTTTACCTGTTTTTGTTGTTGAAATTTGGTCAAAAAACTAACTTTTCGACTGAAAAATAAAATGAGTGAAACCGTAATTACTGCTACCAAACGGTACTCGAGCTCACGCAACGCGCACCAGAATACCGGTAAGGCAGCTGAGTATCTTTCTAAATGGATACCTACGTAGATTTTGATGAAAAGTAAAACATAAAAATAGATTTTGTTATTCGTGAAGAAAAATATTTTGAAATTTTTACAAGTTTCCGAAAGAAAAAAAAGGATATTTTTGAAGTTATACATAGACGAGGCGCACGCGCAACCTGTCAAAATACGCGTCTCCGAGTGAGCCAGTGATCCACAGTCTTTCTAAAATTTTCCCTGTTTTTGTTGTTGAAATTTGGTCAAAAAACTAACTTTTCGACTGAAAAATAAAATGAGTGAAACCGTAATTACTGCTACCAAACGGTACTCGAGCTCACGCAACGCGCACCAGAATACCGGTAAGGCAGCTGAGTATCTTTCTAAATGGAGACATACGTAGATTTTGATGAAAAGTAAGACATAAAAATTAATTCTGTTATTCGTGAAGAAAAATATTTTGAAATTTTTACAAGTTTCTGAAAGAAAAAAAGTAAATTTTTGAAGTTCTACATAGGCGAGGCGCATGCGGAACCTGTCAAAATACGCGTCTCCGAGTGAGCCAGTGATCCACAGTCTTTCTAAAATTTTCCCTGTTTTTGTTGTTAAATTTGGTCAAAAAACTAACTTTTCGACTGAAAAATAAAATGAGTGAAACCGTAATTACTGCTACCAAACGGTACTCGAGCTCACGCAACGCGCTCCGGAATACCGGTAAGGCAGCTGAGTATCTTTCTAAATGGATACCTACGTAGATTTTGATGAAAAGTAAGACATAAAAATAGATTTTGTTATTCGTGAAGAAAAATATTTTGAAATTTTTACAAGTTTCTGAAAGAAAAAAAAGTAAATTTTTGAAGTTCTACATAGGCGAGGCGCACGCGCAACCCGTCAAAATACGCGTCTCCGAGCGAGCTAGTGATCCACAGTGTTTCTGAAATTTTCCCAATTTTTGTTGTTGAAATTTGGTCAAAAAACTAACTTTTCAACTGAAAAAAAAAATGTTTGAAACCGTAATTACTGCTACCAAACGGTACTCGAGCTCACGCAACGCGCACCAGAATACCGGTAAGGCAGCTGAGTATCTTTCTAAATGGATACCTACGTAGATTTTGATGAAAAGTAAGACATAAAAATTCATTTTGTTATTCGTGAAGAAAAATATTTTGAAATTTTTACAAGTTTCCGAAAGAAAAAAAAGGATATTTTTGAAGTTCTACATAGGCGAGGCGCATGCGCAACCTGTCAAAATACGCGTCTCCGAGTGAGCCAGTGATCCACAGTCTTTCTAAAATTTTCCCTGTTTTTGTTGTTGAAATTTGGTCAAGAAACTAACTTTTCGACTGAAAAATAAAATGAGTGAAACCGTAATTACTGCTACCAAACGGTACTCGAGCTCACGCAACGCGCACGAGAATACCGGTAAGGCAGCTGAGTATCTTTCTAAATGGAGACCTACGTAGATTTTGATGAAAAGTAAGACATAAAAATTCATTTTGTTATTCGTGAAGAAAAATATTTTGAAATTTTTACAAGTTTCTGAAAGAAAAAAAAGTAAATTTTTGAAGTTCTACATAGGCGAGGCGCACGCGCAACCCGTCAAAATACGCGTCTCCGAGCGAGCTAGTGATCCACAGTGTTTCTGAAATTTTCCCAATTTTTGTTGTTGAAATTTGGTCAAAAAACTAACTTTTCGACTGAAAAAAAAAATGTTTGAAACCGTAATTACTGCTACCAAACGGTACTCGAGCTCACGCAACGCGCACCACAATACCTGTAAGGCAGCTGAGTATCTTTCTAAATGGATACCTACGTAGATTTTGATGAAAAGTAAGACATAAAAATTCATTTTGTTATTCGTGAAGAAAAATATTTTGAAATTTTTACAAGTTTCCGAAAGAAAAAAAAGGATATTTTTGAAGTTCTACATAGGCGAGGCGCATGCGCAACCTGTCAAAATACGCGTCTCCGAGTGAGCCAGTGATCCACAGTCTTTCTAAAATTTTCCCTGTTTTTGTTGTTGAAATTTGGTCAAGAAACTAACTTTTCGACTGAAAAATAAAATGAGTGAAACCGTAATTACTGCTACCAAACGGTACTCGAGCTCACGCAACGCGCACCAGAATACCGGTAAGGCAGCTGAGTATCTTTCTAAATGGAGACCTACGTAGATTTTGATGAAAAGTAAGACATAAAAATTCATTTTGTTATTCGTGAAGAAAAATATTTTGAAATTTTTACAAGTTTCTGAAAGAAAAAATTGTATATTTTTGAAGTTCTACATAGGCGAGGCGCACGCGCAACCTGTCAAAATACGCGTCGCCGAGCGAGCTAGTGATCCACAGTGTTTCTGAAATTTTCCCTGTTTTTGTTGTTGAAATTTGGTCAAAAAACTAACTTTTCGACTGAAAAATAAAATGAGTGAAACCGTAATTACTGCTACCAAACGGTACTCGAGCTCAAGCAACGCGCTCCGGAATACCGGTAAGGCAGCTGAGTATCTTTCTAAATGGATACCTACGTAGATTTTGATGAAAAGTAAGACATAAAAATAGATTTTGTTATTCGTGAAGAAGAATATTTTGAAATTTTTACAAGTTTCTGAAAAAAAAAAAAGTTAATTTTTGAAGTTCTACATAGGCTAGGCGCACGCGCAACCTGTCAAAATACGCGTGTCCGAGCGAGCTAGTGATCCACAGTTTTTCTGAAATTTCCCTGTTTTTGTTGTTGAAATTTGGTCAAAAAACTAACTTTTCGACTGAAAAATAAAATGAGTGAAACCGTAATTACTGCTACCAAACGGTACTCGAGCTCACGCAACGCGCACCGGAATACCGGTAAGGCAGCTGAGTATCTTTCTAAATGGAGACCTACGTAGATTTTGATGAAAAGTAAGACATAAAAATACATTTTGTTATTCGTGAAGAAAAATATTTTGAATTTTTTACAAGTTTCTGAAAGAAAAAAAAAGTAAATTTTTGAAGTTCTACATAGGCGAGGCGCACGCGCAACCCGTCAAAATACGCGTCGCCGAGCGAGCTAGTGATCCACAGTGTTTCTGAAATTTTCCCTGTTTTTGTTGTTGAAATTTGGTCAAAAAACTAACTTTTCGACTGAAAAATAAAATGAGTGAAACCGTAATTACTGCTACCAAACGGTACTCGAGCTCACGCAACGCGCACCAGAATACCGGTAAGGCAGCTGAGTATCTTTCTAAATGGAGACCTACGTAGATTTTGATGAAAAGTAAGACATAAAAATAGGTTTTGTTATTCGTGAAGAAAAATATTTTGAAATTTTTACAAGTTTCCGAAAGAAAAAAAAGGATATTTTTGAAGTTATACATAGGCGAGGCGCACGCGCAACCCGTCAAAATACGCGTCGCCGAGCGAGCTAGTGATCCACAGTGTTTCTGAAATTTCCCTGTTTTTGTTGTTGAAATTTGGTCAAAAAACTAACTTTTCGACTGAAAAATAAAATGAGTGAAACCGTAATTACTGCTACCAAACGGTACTCGAGCTCAAGCAACGCGCTCCGGAATACCGGTAAGGCAGCTGAGTATCTTTCTAAATGGATACCTACGTAGATTTTGATGAAAAGTAAGACATAAAAATAGATTTTGTTATTCGTGAAGAAAAATATTTTGAAATTTTTACAAGTTTCTGAAAGAAAAAATTGTATATTTTTGAAGTTCTACATAGGCGAGGCGCACGCGCAACCTGTCAAAATACGCGTGTCCGAGCGAGCTAGTGATCCACAGTGTTTCTGAAATTTCCCTGTTTTTGTTGTTGAAATTTGGTCAAAAAACTAACTTTTCGACTGAAAAATAAAATGAGTGAAACCGTAATTACTGCTACCAAACGGTACTCGAGCTCACGCAACGCGCACCGGAATACCGGTAAGGCAGCTGAGTATCTTTCTAAATGGAGACCTACGTAGATTTTGATGAAAAGTAAGACATAAAAATAGATTTTGTTATTCGTGAAGAAAAATATTTTGAATTTTTTACAAGTTTCTGAAAGAAAAAAAAAGTAAATTTTTGAAGTTCTACATAGGCGAGGCGCACGCGCAACCCGTCAAAATACGCGTCGCCGAGCGAGCTAGTGATCCACAGTGTTTCTGAAATTTTCCCTGTTTTTGTTGTTGAAATTTGGTCAAAAAACTAACTTTTCGACTGAAAAATAAAATGAGTGAAACCGTAATTACTGCTACCAAACGGTACTCGAGCTCACGCAACGCGCACCAGAATACCGGTAAGGCAGCTGAGTATCTTTCTAAATGGAGACCTACGTAGATTTTGATGAAAAGTAAGACATAAAAATAGATTTTGTTATTCGTGAAGAAAAATATTTTGAAATTTTTACAAGTTTCCGAAAGAAAAAAAAGGATATTTTTGAAGTTATACATAGGCGAGGCGCACGCGCAACCTGTCAAAATACGCGTCTCCGAGTGAGCCAGTGATCCACAGTCTTTCTAAAATTTTCCCTGTTTTTGTTGTTGAAATTTGGTCAAAAAACTAACTTTTCGACTGAAAAATAAAATGAGTGAAACCGTAATTACTGCTACCAAACGGTACTCGAGCTCACGCAACGCGCACCAGAATACCGGTAAGGCAGCTGAGTATCTTTCTAAATGGAGACCTACGTAGATTTTGATGAAAAGTAAGACATAAAAATAGATTTTGATATTCGTGAAGAAAAATATTTTGAAATTTTTACAAGTTTCCGAAAGAAAAAAAAGGATATTTTTGAAGTTATACATAGGCGAGGCGCACGCGCAACCTGTCAAAATACGCGTCTCCGAGTGAGCCAGTGATCCACAGTCTTTCTAAAATTTTCCCTGTTTTTGTTGTTGAAATTTGGTCAAAAAACTAACTTTTCGACTGAAAAATAAAATGAGTGAAACCGTAATTACTGCTACCAAACGGTACTCGAGCTCACGCCACGCGCACCGGAATACCGGTAAGGCAGCTGAGTATCTTTCTAAATGGAGACCTACGTAGATTTTGATGAAAAGTAAGACATAAAAATAGATTTTGTTATTCGTGAAGAAAAATATTTTGAAATTTTTACAAGTTTCCGAAAGAAAAAAAAGGATATTTTTGAAGTTATACATAGGCGAGGCGCACGCGCAACCTGTCAAAATACGCGTCTCCGAGTGAGCCAGTGATCCACAGTGTTTCTAAAATTTTCCCTGTTTTTGTTGTTGAAATTTGGTCAAAAAACTAACTTTTCGACTGAAAAATAAAATGAGTGAAACCGTAATTACTGCTACCAAACGGTACTCGAGCTCACGCAACGCGCTCCGGAATACCGGTAAGGCAGCTGAGTATCTTTCTAAATGGATACCTACGTAGATTTTGATGAAAAGTAAGACATAAAAATAGATTTTGTTATTCGTGAAGAAAAATATTTTGAAATTTTTACAAGTTTCCGAAAGAAAAAAAAGGATATTTTTGAAGTTCTACATAGGCGAGGCGCACGCGCAACCTGTCAAAATACGCGTCTCCGAGTGAGCCAGTGATCCACAGTCTTTCTAAAATTTTCCCTGTTTTTGTTGTTGAAATTTGGTCAAAAAACTAACTTTTCGACTGAAAAATAAAATGAGTGAAACCGTAATTACTGCTACCAAACGGTACTCGAGCTCACGCAACGCGCACCAGAATACCGGTAAGGCAGCTGAGTATCTTTCTAAATGGATACTTCGTAGATTTTGATGAAAAGTAAGACATAAAAATAGATTTTGTTATTCGTGAAGAAAAATATTTTGAAATTTTTACAAGTTTCCGAAAGAAAAAAAAGGATATTTTTGAAGTTCTACATAGGCGAGGCGCACGCGCAACCTGTCAAAATACGCGTCTCCGAGTGAGCCAGTGATCCACAGTCTTTCTAAAATTTTCCCTGTTTTTGTTGTTGAAATTTGGTCAAAAAACTAACTTTTCGACTGAAAAATAAAATGAGTGAAACCGTAATTACTGCTACCAAACGGTACTCGAGCTCACGCAACGCGCACCGGAATACCGGTAAGGCAGCTGAGTATCTTTCTAAATGGAGACCTACGTAGATTTTGATGAAAAGTAAGACATAAAAATAGATTTTGTTATTCGTGAAGAAAAATATTTTGAAATTTTTACAAGTTTCCGAAAGAAAAAAAAGGATATTTTTGAAGTTATACATAGGCGAGGCGCACGCGCAACCTGTCAAAATACGCGTCTCCGAGTGAGCCAGTGATCCACAGTCTTTCTAAAATTTTCCCTGTTTTTGTTGTTGAAATTTGGTCAAAAAACTAACTTTTCGACTGAAAAATAAAATGAGTGAAACCGTAATTACTGCTACCAAACGGTACTCGAGCTCACGCCACGCGCACCGGAATACCGGTAAGGCAGCTGAGTATCTTTCTAAATGGAGACCTACGTAGATTTTGATGAAAAGTAAGACATAAAAATAGATTTTGTTATTCGTGAAGAAAAATATTTTGAAATTTTTACAAGTTTCCGAAAGAAAAAAAAGGATATTTTTGAAGTTATACATAGGCGAGGCGCACGCGCAACCTGTCAAAATACGCGTCTCCGAGTGAGCCAGTGATCCACAGTGTTTCTAAAATTTTCCCTGTTTTTGTTGTTGAAATTTGGTCAAAAAACTAACTTTTCGACTGAAAAATAAAATGAGTGAAACCGTAATTACTGCTACCAAACGGTACTCGAGCTCACGCAACGCGCTCCGGAATACCGGTAAGGCAGCTGAGTATCTTTCTAAATGGATACCTACGTAGATTTTGATGAAAAGTAAGACATAAAAATAGATTTTGTTATTCGTGAAGAAAAATATTTTGAAATTTTTACAAGTTTCCGAAAGAAAAAAAAGGATATTTTTGAAGTTCTACATAGGCGAGGCGCACGCGCAACCTGTCAAAATACGCGTCTCCGAGTGAGCCAGTGATCCACAGTCTTTCTAAAATTTTACCTGTTTTTGTTGTTGAAATTTGGTCAAAAAACTAACTTTTCGACTGAAAAATAAAATGAGTGAAACCGTAATTACTGCTACCAAACGGTACTCGAGCTCACGCAACGCGCACCAGAATACCGGTAAGGCAGCTGAGTATCTTTCTAAATGGATACTTCGTAGATTTTGATGAAAAGTAAGACATAAAAATAGATTTTGTTATTCGTGAAGAAAAATATTTTGAAATTTTTACAAGTTTCCGAAAGAAAAAAAAGGATATTTTTGAAGTTATACATAGGCGAGGCGCACGCGCAACCTGTCAAAATACGCGTCTCCGAGTGAGCCAGTGATCCACAGTCTTTCTAAAATTTTCCCTGTTTTTGTTGTTGAAATTTGGTCAAAAAACTAACTTTTCGACTGAAAAATAAAATGAGTGAAACCGTAATTACTGCTACCAAACGGTACTCGAGCTCACGCAACGCGCTCCGGAATACCGGTAAGGCAGCTGAGTATCTTTCTAAATGGAGACCTACGTAGATTTTGATGAAAAGGAAGACATAAAAATGGATTTTGTTATTCGTGAAGAAAAATATTTTGAAATTTTTACAAGTTTCCGAAAGAAAAAAAAGGATATTTTTGAAGTTATACATAGGCGAGGCGCACGCGCAACCTGTCAAAATACGCGTCTCCGAGTGAGCCAGTGATCCACAGTGTTTCTAAAATTTTCCCTGTTTTTGTTGTTGAAATTTGGTCAAAAAACTAACTTTTCGACTGAAAAATAAAATGAGTGAAACCGTAATTACTGCTACCAAACGGTACTCGAGCTCACGCAACGCGCTCCGGAATACCGGTAAGGCAGCTGAGTATCTTTCTAAATGGATACCTACGTAGATTTTGATGAAAAGTAAGACATAAAAATAGATTTTGTTATTCGTGAAGAAAAATATTTTGAAATTTTTACAAGTTTCCGAAAGAAAAAAAAGGATATTTTTGAAGTTCTACATAGGCGAGGCGCACGCGCAACCTGTCAAAATACGCGTCTCCGAGTGAGCCAGTGATCCACAGTCTTTCTAAAATTTTCCCTGTTTTTGTTGTTGAAATTTGGTCAAAAAACTAACTTTTCGACTGAAAAATAAAATGAGTGAAACCGTAATTACTGCTACCAAACGGTACTCGAGCTCACGCAACGCGCACCAGAATACCGGTAAGGCAGCTGAGTATCTTTCTAAATGGAGACCTACGTAGATTTTGATGAAAAGTAAGACATAAAAATAGATTTTGTTATTCGTGAAGAAAAATATTTTGAAATTTTTACAAGTTTCCGAAAGAAAAAAAAGGATATTTTTGAAGTTATACATAGGCGAGGCGCACGCGCAACCCGTCAAAATACGCGTCGCCGAGCGAGCTAGTGATCCACAGTGTTTCTGAAATTTCCCTGTTTTTGTTGTTGAAATTTGGTCAAAAAACTAACTTTTCAACTGAAAAATAAAATGAGTGAAACCGTAATTACTGCTACCAAACGGTACTCGAGCTCACGCAACGCGCTCCGGAATACCGGTAAGGCAGCTGAGTATCTTTCTAAATGGATACCTACGTAGATTTTGATGAAAAGTAAGACATAAAAATAGATTTTGTTATTCGTGAAGAAAAATATTTTGAAATTTTTACAAGTTTCCGAAAAAAAAAAAGGATATTTTTGAAGTTCTACATAGGCGAGGCGCACGCGCAACCTGTCAAAATACGCGTCTCCGAGTGAGCCAGTGATCCACAGTCTTTCTAAAATTTTCCCTGTTTTTGTTGTTGAAATTTGGTCAAAAAACTAACTTTTCGACTGAAAAATAAAATGAGTGAAACCGTAATTACTGCTACCAAACGGTACTCGAGCTCACGCAACGCGCACCAGAATACCGGTAAGGCAGCTGAGTATCTTTCTAAATGGAGACCTACGTAGATTTTGATGAAAAGTAAGACATAAAAATAGATTTTGTTATTCGTGAAGAAAAATATTTTGAAATTTTTACAAGTTTCCGAAAGAAAAAAAAGGATATTTTTGAAGTTATACATAGGCGAGGCGCACGCGCAACCCGTCAAAATACGCGTCGCCGAGCGAGCTAGTGATCCACAGTGTTTCTGAAATTTTCCCTGTTTTTGTTGTTGAAATTTGGTCAAAAAACTAACTTTTCGACTGAAAAATAAAATGAGTGAAACCGTAATTACTGCTACCAAACGGTACTCGAGCTCACGCAACGCGCACCAGAATACCGGTAAGGCAGCTGAGTATCTTTCTAAATGGAGACATACGTAGATTTTGATGAAAAGTAAGACATAAAAATAGATTTTGTTATTCGTGAAGAAAAATATTTTGAAATTTTTACAAGTTTCCGAAAGAAAAAAAAGGATATTTTTGAAGTTATACATAGGCGAGGCGCACGCGCAACCTGTCAAAATACGCGTCTCCGAGTGAGCCAGTGATCCACAGTCTTTCTAAAATTTTCCCTGTTTTTGTTGTTGAAATTTGGTCAAAAAACTAACTTTTCGACTGAAAAATAAAATGAGTGAAACCGTAATTACTGCTACCAAACGGTACTCGAGCTCACGCAACGCGCACCAGAATACCGGTAAGGCAGCTGAGTATCTTTCTAAATGGAGACCTACGTAGATTTTGATGAAAAGTAAGACATAAAAATAGATTTTGTTATTCGTGAAGAAAAATATTTTGAAATTTTTACAAGTTTCCGAAAGAAAAAAAAGGATATTTTTGAAGTTATACATAGGCGAGGCGCACGCGCAACCTGTCAAAATACGCGTCTCCGAGTGAGCCAGTGATCCACAGTCTTTCTAAAATTTTACCTGTTTTTGTTGTTGAAATTTGGTCAAAAAACTAACTTTTCGACTGAAAAATAAAATGAGTGAAACCGTAATTACTGCTACCAAACGGTACTCGAGCTCACGCAACGCGCACCAGAATACCGGTAAGGCAGCTGAGTATCTTTCTAAATGGATACCTACGTAGATTTTGATGAAAAGTAAGACATAAAAATAGATTTTGTTATTCGTGAAGAAAAATATTTTAAATTTTTACAAGTTTCCGAAAGAAAAAAAAGGATATTTTTGAAGTTATACATAGGCGAGGCGCACGCGCAACCTGTCAAAATACGCGTCTCCGAGTGAGCCAGTGATCCACAGTGTTTCTAAAATTTTCCCTGTTTTTGTTGTTGAAATTTGGTCAAAAAACTAACTTTTCGACTGAAAAATAAAATGAGTGAAACCGTAATTACTGCTACCAAACGGTACTCGAGCTCACGCAACGCGCACCAGAATACCGGTAAGGCAGCTGAGTATCTTTCTAAATGGAGACCTACGTAGATTTTGATGAAAAGTAAGACATAAAAATAGATTTTGTTATTCGTGAAGAAAAATATTTTGAAATTTTTACAAGTTTCCGAAAGAAAAAAAAGGATATTTTTGAAGTTATACATAGGCGAGGCGCACGCGCAACCTGTCAAAATACGCGTCTCCGAGTGAGCCAGTGATCCACAGTCTTTCTAAAATTTTACCTGTTTTTGTTGTTGAAATTTGGTCAAAAAACTAACTTTTCGACTGAAAAATAAAATGAGTGAAACCGTAATTACTGCTACCAAACGGTACTCGAGCTCACGCAACGCGCACCAGAATACCGGTAAGGCAGCTGAGTATCTTTCTAAATGGATACTTCGTAGATTTTGATGAAAAGTAAGACATAAAAATAGATTTTGTTATTCGTGAAGAAAAATATTTTGAAATTTTTACAAGTTTCCGAAAGAAAAAAAAGGATATTTTTGAAGTTATACATAGGCGAGGCGCACGCGCAACCTGTCAAAATACGCGTCTCCGAGTGAGCCAGTGATCCACAGTCTTTCTAAAAATTTTCCTGTTTTTGTTGTTGAAATTTGGTCAAAAAACTAACTTTTCGACTGAAAAATAAAATGAGTGAAACCGTAATTACTGCTACCAAACGGTACTCGAGCTCACGCAACGCGCACCGGAATACCGGTAAGGCAGCTGAGTATCTTTCTAAATGGAGACCTACGTAGATTTTGATGAAAAGGAAGACATAAAAATGGATTTTGTTATTCGTGAAGAAAAATATTTTGAAATTTTTACAAGTTTCCGAAAGAAAAAAAAGGATATTTTTGAAGTTATACATAGGCGAGGCGCACGCGCAACCTGTCAAAATACGCGTCTCCGAGTGAGCCAGTGATCCACAGTGTTTCTAAAATTTTCCCTGTTTTTGTTGTTGAAATTTGGTCAAAAAACTAACTTTTCGACTGAAAAATAAAATGAGTGAAACCGTAATTACTGCTACCAAACGGTACTCGAGCTCACGCAACGCGCTCCGGAATACCGGTAAGGCAGCTGAGTATCTTTCTAAATGGATACCTACGTAGATTTTGATGAAAAGTAAGACATAAAAATAGATTTTGTTATTCGTGAAGAAAAATATTTTGAAATTTTTACAAGTTTCCGAAAGAAAAAAAAGGATATTTTTGAAGTTATACATAGGCGAGGCGCACGCGCAACCTGTCAAAATACGCGTCTCCGAGTGAGCCAGTGATCCACAGTCTTTCTAAAATTTTCCCTGTTTTTGTTGTTGAAATTTGGTCAAAAAACTAACTTTTCGACTGAAAAATAAAATGAGTGAAACCGTAATTACTGCTACCAAACGGTACTCGAGCTCACGCAACGCGCACCGGAATACCGGTAAGGCAGCTGAGTATCTTTCTAAATGGAGACCTACGTAGATTTTGATGAAAAGGAAGACATAAAAATAGATTTTGTTATTCGTGAAGAAAAATATTTTGAAATTTTTACAAGTAACCGAAAGAAAAAAAAGGATATTTTTGAAGTTATACATAGGCGAGGCGCACGCGCAACCTGTCAAAATACGCGTCTCCGAGTGAGCCAGTGATCCACAGTGTTTCTAAAATTTTCCCTGTTTTTGTTGTTGAAATTTGGTCAAAAAACTAACTTTTCGACTGAAAAATAAAATGAGTGAAACCGTAATTACTGCTACCAAACGGTACTCGAGCTATCGCAACGCGCTCCGGAATACCGGTAAGGCAGCTGAGTATCTTTCTAAATGGATACCTACGTAGATTTTGATGAAAAGTAAGACATAAAAATAGATTTTGTTATTCGTGAAGAAAAATATTTTGAAATTTTTACAAGTTTCCGAAAGAAAAAAAAGGATATTTTTGAAGTTCTACATAGGCGAGGCGCACGCGCAACCTGTCAAAATACGCGTCTCCGAGTGAGCCAGTGATCCACAGTCTTTCTAAAATTTTACCTGTTTTTGTTGTTGAAATTTGGTCAAAAAACTAACTTTTCGACTGAAAAATAAAATGAGTGAAACCGTAATTACTGCTACCAAACGGTACTCGAGCTCACGCAACGCGCACCAGAATACCGGTAAGGCAGCTGAGTATCTTTCTAAATGGATACCTACGTAGATTTTGATGAAAAGTAAGACATAAAAATAGATTTTGTTATTCGTGAAGAAAAATATTTTGAAATTTTTACAAGTTTCCGAAAGAAAAAAAAGGATATTTTTGAAGTTATACATAGGCGAGGCGCACGCGCAACCTGTCAAAATACGCGTCTCCGAGTGAGCCAGTGATCCACAGTCTTTCTAAAATTTTCCCTGTTTTTGTTGTTGAAATTTGGTCAAAAAACTAACTTTTCGACTGAAAAATAAAATGAGTGAAACCGTAATTACTGCTACCAAACGGTACTCGAGCTCACGCAACGCGCACCGGAATACCGGTAAGGCAGCTGAGTATCTTTCTAAATGGAGACCTACGTAGATTTTGATGAAAAGGAAGACATAAAAATAGATTTTGTTATTCGTGAAGAAAAATATTTTGAAATTTTTACAAGTTTCCGAAAGAAAAAAAAGGATATTTTTGAAGTTATACATAGGCGAGGCGCACGCGCAACCTGTCAAAATACGCGTCTCCGAGTGAGCCAGTGATCCACAGTCTTTCTAAAATTTTCCCTGTTTTTGTTGTTGAAATATGGTCAAAAAACTAACTTTTCGACTGAAAAATAAAATGAGTGAAACCGTAATTACTGCTACCAAACGGTACTCGAGCTCACGCAACGCGCACCAGAATACCGGTAAGGCAGCTGAGTATCTTTCTAAATGGAGACCTACGTAGATTTTGATGAAAAGTAAGACATAAAAATAGATTTTGTTATTCGTGAAGAAAAATATTTTGAAATTTTTACAAGTTTCCGAAAGAAAAAAAAGGATATTTTTGAAGTTATACATAGGCGAGGCGCACGCGCAACCTGTCAAAATACGCGTCTCCGAGTGAGCCAGTGATCCACAGTCTTTCTAAAATTTTCCCTGTTTTTGTTGTTGAAATTTGGTCAAAAAACTAACTTTTCGACTGAAAAATAAAATGAGTGAAACCGTAATTACTGCTACCAAACGGTACTCGAGCTCACGCAACGCGCACCGGAATACCGGTAAGGCAGCTGAGTATCTTTCTAAATGGAGACCTACGTAGATTTTGATGAAAAGGAAGACATAAAAATAGATTTTGTTATTCGTGAAGAAAAATATTTTGAAATTTTTACAAGTTTCCGAAAGAAAAAAAAGGATATTTTTGAAGTTATACATAGGCGAGGCGCACGCGCAACCTGTCAAAATACGCGTCTCCGAGTGAGCCAGTGATCCACAGTGTTTCTAAAATTTTCCCTGTTTTTGTTGTTGAAATTTGGTCAAAAAACTAACTTTTCGACTGAAAAATAAAATGAGTGAAACCGTAATTACTGCTACCAAACGGTACTCGAGCTCACGCAACGCGCTCCGGAATACCGGTAAGGCAGCTGAGTATCTTTCTAAAAGGATACCTACGTAGATTTTGATGAAAAGTAAGCCATAAAAATAAATTTTGTTATTCGTGAAGAAAAATATTTTGAAATTTTTACAAGTTTCCGAAAGAAAAAAAAGGATATTTTTGAAGTTCTACATAGGCGAGGCGCACGCGCAACCTGTCAAAATACGCGTCTCCGATTGAGCCAGTGATCCACAGTCTTTCTAAAATTTTCCCTGTTTTTGATGTTGAAATTTGGTCAAAAAACTAACTTTTCGACTGAAAAATAAAATGAGTGAAACCGTAATTACTGCTACCAAACGGTACTCGAGCTCACGCAACGCGCACCGGAATACCGGTAAGGCAGCTGAGTATCTTTCTAAATGGAGACCTACGTAGATTTTGATGAAAAGTAAGACATAAAAATAGATTTTGTTATTCGTGAAGAAAAATATTTTGAAATTTTTACAAGTTTCCGAAAGAAAAAAAAGGATATTTTTGAAGTTCTACATAGGCGAGGCGCACGCGCAACCCGTCAAAATACGCGTCGCCGAGCGAGCTAGTGATCCACAGTGTTTCTGAAATTTTCCCTGTTTTTGTTGTTGAAATTTGGTCAAAAAACTAACTTTTCGACTGAAAAATAAAATGAGTGAAACCGTAATTACTGCTACCAAACGGTACTCGAGCTCACGCAACGCGCTCCGGAATACCGGTAAGGCAGCTGAGTATCTTTCTAAAAGGATACCTACGTAGATTTTGATGAAAAGTAAGCCATAAAAATAAATTTTGTTATTCGTGAAGAAAAATATTTTGAAATTTTTACAAGTTTCCGAAAGAAAAAAAAGGATATTTTTGAAGTTCTACATAGGCGAGGCGCACGCGCAACCTGTCAAAATACGCGTCTCCGATTGAGCCAGTGATCCACAGTCTTTCTAAAATTTTCCCTGTTTTTGATGTTGAAATTTGGTCAAAAAACTAACTTTTCGACTGAAAAATAAAATGAGTGAAACCGTAATTACTGCTACCAAACGGTACTCGAGCTCACGCAACGCGCACCGGAATACCGGTAAGGCAGCTGAGTATCTTTCTAAATGGAGACCTACGTAGATTTTGATGAAAAGGAAGACATAAAAATAGATTTTGTTATTCGTGAAGAAAAATATTTTGAAATTTTTACAAGTTTCCGAAAGAAAAAAAAGGATATTTTTGAAGTTCTACATAGGCGAGGCGCACGCGCAACCCGTCAAAATACGCGTCTCCGATTGAGCCAGTGATCCACAGTCTTTCTAAAATTTTCCCTGTTTTTGTTGTTGAAATTTGGTCAAAAAACTAACTTTTCGACTGAAAAATAAAATGAGTGAAACCGTAATTACTGCTACCAAACGGTACTCGAGCTATCGCAACGCGCTCCGGAATACCGGTAAGGCAGCTGAGTATCTTTCTAAATGGATACCTACGTAGATTTTGATGAAAAGTAAGACATAAAAATAGATTTTGTTATTCGTGAAGAAAAATATTTTGAAATTTTTACAAGTTTCCGAAAGAAAAAAAAGGATATTTTTGAA
The DNA here is from genome assembly GCA_963555695.1 of Dasypolia templi. NCBI lineage: Eukaryota > Metazoa > Arthropoda > Insecta > Lepidoptera > Noctuidae > Dasypolia > Dasypolia templi. Next base: position 28,748,455 of record OY743150.1, read on the forward strand.
GTTCTACATAGGCGAGGCGCACGCGCAACCTGTCAAAATACGCGTCTCCGAGTGAGCCAGTGATCCACAGTCTTTCTAAAATTTTCCCTGTTTTTGTTGTTGAAATTTGGTCAAAAAACTAACTTTTCGACTGAAAAATAAAATGAGTGAAACCGTAATTACTGCTACCAAACGGTACTCGAGCTCACGCAACGCGCACCGGAATACCGGTAAGGCAGCTGAGTATCTTTCTAAATGGAGACCTACGTAGATTTTGATGAAAAGGAAGACATAAAAATAGATTTTGTTATTCGTGAAGAAAAATATTTTGAAATTTTTACAAGTTTCCGAAAGAAAAAAAAGGATATTTTTGAAGTTATACATAGGCGAGGCGCACGCGCAACCTGTCAAAATACGCGTCTCCGAGTGAGCCAGTGATCCACAGTCTTTCTAAAATTTTCCCTGTTTTTGTTGTTGAAATTTGGTCAAAAAACTAACTTTTCGACTGAAAAATAAAATGAGTGAAACCGTAATTACTGCTACCAAACGGTACTCGAGCTCACGCAACGCGCACCAGAATACCGGTAAGGCAGCTGAGTATCTTTCTAAATGGAGACCTACGTAGATTTTGATGAAAAGTAAGACATAAAAATAGATTTTGTTATTCGTGAAGAAAAATATTTTGAAATTTTTACAAGTTTCCGAAAGAAAAAAAAGGATATTTTTGAAGTTATACATAGGCGAGGCGCACGCGCAACCTGTCAAAATACGCGTCTCCGAGTGAGCCAGTGATCCACAGTCTTTCTAAAATTTTCCCTGTTTTTGTTGTTGAAATTTGGTCAAAAAACTAACTTTTCGACTGAAAAATAAAATGAGTGAAACCGTAATTACTGCTACCAAACGGTACTCGAGCTCACGCAACGCGCACCGGAATACCGGTAAGGCAGCTGAGTATCTTTCTAAATGGAGACCTACGTAGATTTTGATGAAAAGGAAGACATAAAAATAGATTTTGTTATTCGTGAAGAAAAATATTTTGAAATTTTTACAAGTTTCCGAAAGAAAAAAAAGGATATTTTTGAAGTTATACATAGGCGAGGCGCACGCGCAACCTGTCAAAATACGCGTCTCCGAGTGAGCCAGTGATCCACAGTGTTTCTAAAATTTTCCCTGTTTTTGTTGTTGAAATTTGGTCAAAAAACTAACTTTTCGACTGAAAAATAAAATGAGTGAAACCGTAATTACTGCTACCAAACGGTACTCGAGCTCACGCAACGCGCTCCGGAATACCGGTAAGGCAGCTGAGTATCTTTCTAAAAGGATACCTACGTAGATTTTGATGAAAAGTAAGCCATAAAAATAAATTTTGTTATTCGTGAAGAAAAATATTTTGAAATTTTTACAAGTTTCCGAAAGAAAAAAAAGGATATTTTTGAAGTTCTACATAGGCGAGGCGCACGCGCAACCTGTCAAAATACGCGTCTCCGATTGAGCCAGTGATCCACAGTCTTTCTAAAATTTTCCCTGTTTTTGATGTTGAAATTTGGTCAAAAAACTAACTTTTCGACTGAAAAATAAAATGAGTGAAACCGTAATTACTGCTACCAAACGGTACTCGAGCTCACGCAACGCGCACCGGAATACCGGTAAGGCAGCTGAGTATCTTTCTAAATGGAGACCTACGTAGATTTTGATGAAAAGTAAGACATAAAAATAGATTTTGTTATTCGTGAAGAAAAATATTTTGAAATTTTTACAAGTTTCCGAAAGAAAAAAAAGGATATTTTTGAAGTTCTACATAGGCGAGGCGCACGCGCAACCCGTCAAAATACGCGTCGCCGAGCGAGCTAGTGATCCACAGTGTTTCTGAAATTTTCCCTGTTTTTGTTGTTGAAATTTGGTCAAAAAACTAACTTTTCGACTGAAAAATAAAATGAGTGAAACCGTAATTACTGCTACCAAACGGTACTCGAGCTCACGCAACGCGCACCAGAATACCGGTAAGGCAGCTGAGTATCTTTCTAAATGGAGACATACGTAGATTTTGATGAAAAGTAAGACATAAAAATAGATTTTGTTATTCGTGAAGAAAAATATTTTGAAATTTTTACAAGTTTCCGAAAGAAAAAAAAGTTAATTTTTGAAGTTATACATAGGCGAGGCGCACGCGCAACCTGTCAAAATACGCGTCTCCGAGTGAGCCAGTGATCCACAGTCTTTCTAAAATTTTCCCTGTTTTTGTTGTTGAAATTTGGTCAAAAAACTAACTTTTCGACTGAAAAATAAAATGAGTGAAACCGTAATTACTGCTACCAAACGGTACTCGAGCTCACGCAACGCGCACCGGAATACCGGTAAGGCAGCTGAGTATCTTTCTAAATGGAGACCTACGTAGATTTTGATGAAAAGGAAGACATAAAAATAGATTTTGTTATTCGTGAAGAAAAATATTTTGAAATTTTTACAAGTTTCCGAAAGAAAAAAAAGGATATTTTTGAAGTTATACATAGGCGAGGCGCACGCGCAACCTGTCAAAATACGCGTCTCCGAGTGAGCCAGTGATCCACAGTGTTTCTAAAATTTTCCCTGTTTTTGTTGTTGAAATTTGGTCAAAAAACTAACTTTTCGACTGAAAAATAAAATGAGTGAAACCGTAATTACTGCTACCAAACGGTACTCGAGCTCACGCAACGCGCTCCGGAATACCGGTAAGGCAGCTGAGTATCTTTCTAAAAGGATACCTACGTAGATTTTGATGAAAAGTAAGCCATAAAAATAAATTTTGTTATTCGTGAAGAAAAATATTTTGAAATTTTTACAAGTTTCCGAAAGAAAAAAAAGGATATTTTTGAAGTTCTACATAGGCGAGGCGCACGCGCAACCTGTCAAAATACGCGTCTCCGATTGAGCCAGTGATCCACAGTCTTTCTAAAATTTTCCCTGTTTTTGATGTTGAAATTTGGTCAAAAAACTAACTTTTCGACTGAAAAATAAAATGAGTGAAACCGTAATTACTGCTACCAAACGGTACTCGAGCTCACGCAACGCGCACCGGAATACCGGTAAGGCAGCTGAGTATCTTTCTAAATGGAGACCTACGTAGATTTTGATGAAAAGTAAGACATAAAAATAGATTTTGTTATTCGTGAAGAAAAATATTTTGAAATTTTTACAAGTTTCCGAAAGAAAAAAAAGGATATTTTTGAAGTTCTACATAGGCGAGGCGCACGCGCAACCCGTCAAAATACGCGTCGCCGAGCGAGCTAGTGATCCACAGTGTTTCTGAAATTTTCCCTGTTTTTGTTGTTGAAATTTGGTCAAAAAACTAACTTTTCGACTGAAAAATAAAATGAGTGAAACCGTAATTACTGCTACCAAACGGTACTCGAGCTCACGCAACGCGCACCAGAATACCGGTAAGGCAGCTGAGTATCTTTCTAAATGGAGACATACGTAGATTTTGATGAAAAGTAAGACATAAAAATAGATTTTGTTATTCGTGAAGAAAAATATTTTGAAATTTTTACAAGTTTCCGAAAGAAAAAAAAGGATATTTTTGAAGTTATACATAGGCGAGGCGCACGCGCAACCTGTCAAAATACGCGTCTCCGAGTGAGCCAGTGATCCACAGTCTTTCTAAAATTTTCCCTGTTTTTGTTGTTGAAATTTGGTCAAAAAACTAACTTTTCGACTGAAAAATAAAATGAGTGAAACCGTAATTACTGCTACCAAACGGTACTCGAGCTCACGCAACGCGCACCAGAATACCGGTAAGGCAGCTGAGTATCTTTCTAAATGGAGACCTACGTAGATTTTGATGAAAAGTAAGACATAAAAATAGATTTTGTTATTCGTGAAGAAAAATATTTTGAAATTTTTACAAGTTTCCGAAAGAAAAAAAAGGATATTTTTGAAGTTATACATAGGCGAGGCGCACGCGCAACCTGTCAAAATACTCGTCTCCGAGTGAGCCAGTGATCCACAGTCTTTCTAAAATTTTCCCTGTTTTTGTTGTTGAAATTTGGTCAAAAAACTAACTTTTCGACTGAAAAATAAAATGAGTGAAACCGTAATTACTGCTACCAAACGGTACTCGAGCTCACGCAACGCGCACCGGAATACCGGTAAGGCAGCTGAGTATCTTTCTAAATGGAGACCTACGTAGATTTTGATGAAAAGGAAGACATAAAAATAGATTTTGTTATTCGTGAAGAAAAATATTTTGAAATTTTTACAAGTTTCCGAAAGAAAAAAAAGGATATTTTTGAAGTTATACATAGGCGAGGCGCACGCGCAACCTGTCAAAATACGCGTCTCCGAGTGAGCCAGTGATCCACAGTCTTTCTAAAATTTTCCCTGTTTTTGTTGTTGAAATTTGGTCAAAAAACTAACTTTTCGACTGAAAAATAAAATGAGTGAAACCGTAATTACTGCTACCAAACGGTACTCGAGCTCACGCAACGCGCACCAGAATACCGGTAAGGCAGCTGAGTATCTTTCTAAATGGAGACCTACGTAGATTTTGATGAAAAGTAAGACATAAAAATAGATTTTGTTATTCGTGAAGAAAAATATTTTGAAATTTTTACAAGTTTCCGAAAGAAAAAAAAGGATATTTTTGAAGTTATACATAGGCGAGGCGCACGCGCAACCTGTCAAAATACGCGTCTCCGAGTGAGCCAGTGATCCACAGTCTTTCTAAAATTTTCCCTGTTTTTGTTGTTGAAATTTGGTCAAAAAACTAACTTTTCGACTGAAAAATAAAATGAGTGAAACCGTAATTACTGCTACCAAACGGTACTCGAGCTCACGCAACGCGCACCGGAATACCGGTAAGGCAGCTGAGTATCTTTCTAAATGGAGACCTACGTAGATTTTGATGAAAAGGAAGACATAAAAATAGATTTTGTTATTCGTGAAGAAAAATATTTTGAAATTTTTAAAAGTTTCCGAAAGAAAAAAAAGGATATTTTTGAAGTTATACATAGGCGAGGCGCACGCGCAACCTGTCAAAATACGCGTCTCCGAGTGAGCCAGTGATCCACAGTCTTTCTAAAATTTTCCCTGTTTTTGTTGTTGAAATTTGGTCAAAAAACTAACTTTTCGACTGAAAAATAAAATGAGTGAAACCGTAATTACTGCTACCAAACGGTACTCGAGCTCACGCAACGCGCACCAGAATACCGGTAAGGCAGCTGAGTATCTTTCTAAATGGAGACCTACGTAGATTTTGATGAAAAGTAAGACATAAAAATAGATTTTGTTATTCGTGAAGAAAAATATTTTGAAATTTTTACAAGTTTCCGAAAGAAAAAAAAGGATATTTTTGAAGTTATACATAGGCGAGGCGCACGCGCAACCTGTCAAAATACGCGTCTCCGAGTGAGCCAGTGATCCACAGTCTTTCTAAAATTTTCCCTGTTTTTGTTGTTGAAATTTGGTCAAAAAACTAACTTTTCGACTGAAAAATAAAATGAGTGAAACCGTAATTACTGCTACCAAACGGTACTCGAGCTCACGCAACGCGCACCGGAATACCGGTAAGGCAGCTGAGTATCTTTCTAAATGGAGACCTACGTAGATTTTGATGAAAAGGAAGAAATAAAAATAGATTTTGTTATTCGTGAAGAAAAATATTTTGAAATTTTTACAAGTTTCCGAAAGAAAAAAAAGGATATTTTTGAAGTTATACATAGGCGAGGCGCACGCGCAACCTGTCAAAATACGCGTCTCCGAGTGAGCCAGTGATCCACAGTGTTTCTAAAATTTTCCCTGTTTTTGTTGTTGAAATTTGGTCAAAAAACTAACTTTTCGACTGAAAAATAAAATGAGTGAAACCGTAATTACTGCTACCAAACGGTACTCGAGCTATCGCAACGCGCTCCGGAATACCGGTAAGGCAGCTGAGTATCTTTCTAAATGGATACCTACGTAGATTTTGATGAAAAGTAAGACATAAAAATAGATTTTGTTATTCGTGAAGAAAAATATTTTGAAATTTTTACAAGTTTCCGAAAGAAAAAAAAGGATATTTTTGAAGTTCTACATAGGCGAGGCGCACGCGCAACCTGTCAAAATACGCGTCTCCGAGTGAGCCAGTGATCCACAGTCTTTCTAAAATTTTACCTGTTTTTGTTGTTGAAATTTGGTCAAAAAACTAACTTTTCGACTGAAAAATAAAATGAGTGAAACCGTAATTACTGCTACCAAACGGTACTCGAGCTCACGCAACGCGCACCGGAATACCGGTAAGGCAGCTGAGTATCTTTCTAAATGGAGACCTACGTAGATTTTGATGAAAAGTAAGACATAAAAATACATTTTGTTATTCGTGAAGAAAAATATTTTGAAATTTTTACAAGTTTCTGAAAGAAAAAAAAGTAAATTTTTGAAGTTCTACATAGGCGAGGCGCACGCGCAACCCGTCAAAATACGCGTCGCCGAGCGAGCTAGTGATCCACAGTGTTTCTGAAATTTTCCCTGTTTTTGTTGTTGAAATTTGGTCAAAAAACTAACTTTTCGACTGAAAAATAAAATGAGTGAAACCGTAATTACTGCTACCAAACGGTACTCGAGCTCACGCAACGCGCACCGGAATACCGGTAAGGCAGCTGAGTATCTTTCTAAATGGAGACCTACGTAGATTTTGATGAAAAGGAAGACATAAAAATAGATTTTGTTATTCGTGAAGAAAAATATTTTGAAATTTTTACAAGTTTCCGAAAGAATAAAAAGGATATTTTTGAAGTTATACATAGGCGAGGCGCACGCGCAACCTGTCAAAATACGCGTCTCCGAGTGAGCCAGTGATCCACAGTGTTTCTAAAATTTTCCCTGTTTTTGTTGTTGAAATTTGGTCAAAAAACTAACTTTTCGACTGAAAAATAAAATGAGTGAAACCGTAATTACTGCTACCAAACGGTACTCGAGCTCACGCAACGCGCTCCGGAATACCGGTAAGGCAGCTGAGTATCTTTCTAAATGGATACCTACGTAGATTTTGATGAAAAGTAAGACATAAAAATAGATTTTGTTATTCGTGAAGAAAAATATTTTGAAATTTTTACAAGTTTCCGAAAGAAAAAAAAGGATATTTTTGAAGTTCTACATAGGCGAGGCGCACGCGCAACCTGTCAAAATACGCGTCTCCGATTGAGCCAGTGATCCACAGTCTTTCTAAAATTTTCCCTGTTTTTGATGTTGAAATTTGGTCAAAAAACTAACTTTTCGACTGAAAAATAAAATGAGTGAAACCGTAATTACTGCTACCAAACGGTACTCGAGCTCACGCAACGCGCACCGGAATACCGGTAAGGCAGCTGAGTATCTTTCTAAATGGAGACCTACGTAGATTTTGATGAAAAGTAAGACATAAAAATAGATTTTGTTATTCGTGAAGAAAAATATTTTGAAATTTTTACAAGTTTCCGAAAGAAAAAAAAGGATATTTTTGAAGTTCTACATAGGCGAGGCGCACGCGCAACCCGTCAAAATACGCGTCGCCGAGCGAGCTAGTGATCCACAGCGTTTCTGAATTTTCCCTGTTTTTGTTGTTGAAATTTGGTCAAAAAACTAACTTTTCGACTGAAAAATAAAATGAGTGAAACCGTAATTACTGCTACCAAACGGTACTCGAGCTCACGCAACGCGCACCGGAATACCGGTAAGGCAGCTGAGTATCTTACTAAATGGAGACCTACGTAGATTTTGATGAAAAGTAAGACATAAAAATAGATTTTGTTATTCGTGAAGAAAAATATTTTGAAATTTTTACAAGTTTCTGAAAGAAAAAAAAGTTAATTTTTGAAGTTCTACATAGGCGAGGCGCACGCGCAACCCGTCAAAATACGCGTCTCCGAGCGAGCTAGTGATCCACAGTGTTTCTGAAATTTTCCCAATTTTTGTTGTTGAAATTTGGTCAAAAAACTAACTTTTCGACTGAAAAATAAAATGAGTGAAACCGTAATTACTGCTACCAAACGGTACTCGAGCTCACGCAACGCGCACCAGAATACCGGTAAGGCAGCTGAGTATCTTTCTAAATGGAGACCTACGTAGATTTTGATGAAAAGTAAGACATAAAAATAGATTTTGTTATTCGTGAAGAAAAATATTTTGAAATTTTTACAAGTTTCTGAAAGGAAAAAAAAGGAAATTTTTGAAGTTCTACATAGGCGAGGCGCACGCGCAACCCGTCAAAATACGCGTCTCCGAGCGAGCTAGTGATCCACAGTGTTTCTGAAATTTTCCCAATTTTTGTTGTTGAAATTTGGTCAAAAAACTAACTTTTCGACTGAAAAATAAAATGAGTGAAACCGTAATTACTGCTACCAAACGGTACTCGAGCTCACGCAACGCGCTCCGGAATACCGGTAAGGCAGCTGAGTATCTTTCTAAATGGATACCTACGTAGATTTTGATGAAAAGTAAGACATAAAAATAGATTTTGTTATTCGTGAAGAAAAATATTTTGAAATTTTTACAAGTTTCCGAAAGAAAAAAAAGGATATTTTTGAAGTTCTACATAGGCGAGGCGCACGCGCAACCTGTCAAAATACGCGTCTCCGATTGAGCCAGTGATCCACAGTCTTTCTAAAATTTTCCCTGTTTTTGATGTTGAAATTTGGTCAAAAAACTAACTTTTCGACTGAAAAATAAAATGAGTGAAACCGTAATTACTGCTACCAAACGGTACTCGAGCTCACGCAACGCGCACCGGAATACCGGTAAGGCAGCTGAGTATCTTTCTAAATGGAGACCTACGTAGATTTTGATGAAAAGTAAGACATAAAAATAGATTTTGTTATTCGTGAAGAAAAATATTTTGAAATTTTTACAAGTTTCCGAAAGAAAAAAAAGGATATTTTTGAAGTTCTACATAGGCGAGGCGCACGCGCAACCCGTCAAAATACGCGTCGCCGAGCGAGCTAGTGATCCACAGCGTTTCTGAATTTTCCCTGTTTTTGTTGTTGAAATTTGGTCAAAAAACTAACTTTTCGACTGAAAAATAAAATGAGTGAAACCGTAATTACTGCTACCAAACGGTACTCGAGCTCACGCAACGCGCACCGGAATACCGGTAAGGCAGCTGAGTATCTTACTAAATGGAGACCTACGTAGATTTTGATGAAAAGTAAGACATAAAAATAGATTTTGTTATTCGTGAAGAAAAATATTTTGAAATTTTTACAAGTTTCTGAAAGAAAAAAAAGTTAATTTTTGAAGTTCTACATAGGCGAGGCGCACGCGCAACCCGTCAAAATACGCGTCTCCGAGCGAGCTAGTGATCCACAGTGTTTCTGAAATTTTCCCAATTTTTGTTGTTGAAATTTGGTCAAAAAACTAACTTTTCGACTGAAAAATAAAATGAGTGAAACCGTAATTACTGCTACCAAACGGTACTCGAGCTCACGCAACGCGCACCAGAATACCGGTAAGGCAGCTGAGTATCTTTCTAAATGGAGACCTACGTAGATTTTGATGAAAAGTAAGACATAAAAATAGATTTTGTTATTCGTGAAGAAAAATATTTTGAAATTTTTACAAGTTTCTGAAAGGAAAAAAAAGTAAATTTTTGAAGTTCTACATAGGCGAGGCGCACGCGCAACCCGTCAAAATACGCGTCTCCGAGCGAGCTAGTGATCCACAGTGTTTCTGAAATTTTCCCAATTTTTGTTGTTGAAATTTGGTCAAAAAACTAACTTTTCGACTGAAAAAAAAATGTTTGAAACCGTAATTACTGCTACCAAACGGTACTCGAGCTCACGCAACGCGCACCAGAATACCGGTAAGGCAGCTGAGTATCTTTCTAAATGGATACCTACGTAGATTTTGATGAAAAGTAAGACATAAAAATTCATTTTGTTATTCGTGAAGAAAAATATTTTGAAATTTTTACAAGTTTCTGAAAGAAAAAAAGTAAATTTTTGAAGTTCTACATAGGCGAGGCGCACGCGCAACCTGTCAAAATACGCGTCTCCGAGCGAGCTAGCGATCCACAGTGTTTCTAAAATTTTCCCTGTTTTTGTTGTTTAAATTTGGTCAAAAAACTAACTTTTCGCCTGAAAAATAAAATGAGTGAAACCGTAATTACTGCTACCAAACGGTACTCGAGCTCACGCAACGCGCACCAGAATACCGGTAAGGCAGCTGAGTATCTTTCTAAATGGAGACCTACGTAGATTTTGATGAAAAGTAAGACATAAAAATAGATTTTGTTATTCGTGAAGAAAAATATTTTGAAATTTTTACAAGTTTCCGAAAGAAAAAAAAGGATATTTTTGAAGTTCTACATAGGCGAGGCGCATGCGCAACCTGTCAAAATACGCGTCTCCAAGTGAGCCAGTGATCCACAGTCTTTCTAAAATTTTCCCTGTTTTTGTTGTTAAATTTGGTCAAAAAACTAACTTTTCGACTGAAAAATAAAATGAGTGAAACCGTAATTACTGCTACCAAACGGTACTCGAGCTCACGCAACGCGCACCGGAATACCGGTAAGGCAGCTGAGTATCTTTCTAAATGGAGACCTACGTAGATTTTGATGAAAAGTAAGACATAAAAATAGATTTTGTTATTCGTGAAGAAAAATATTTTGAAATTTTTACAAGTTTCCGAAAGAAAAAAAAGGATATTTTTGAAGTTCTACATAGGCGAGGCGCACGCGCAACCCGTCAAAATACGCGTCGCCGAGCGAGCTAGTGATCCACAGCGTTTCTGAATTTTCCCTGTTTTTGTTGTTGAAATTTGGTCAAAAAACTAACTTTTCGACTGAAAAATAAAATGAGTGAAACCGTAATTACTGCTACCAAACGGTACTCGAGCTCACGCAACGCGCACCGGAATACCGGTAAGGCAGCTGAGTATCTTACTAAATGGAGACCTACGTAGATTTTGATGAAAAGTAAGACATAAAAATACATTTTGTTATTCGTGAAGAAAAATATTTTGAATTTTTTACAAGTTTCTGAAAGAAAAAAAAGTAAATTTTTGAAGTTCTACATAGGCGAGGCGCACGCGCAACCCGTCAAAATACGCGTCGCCGAGCGAGCTAGTGATCCACAGTGTTTCTGAAATTTTCCCTGTTTTTGTTGTTGAAATTTGGTCAAAAAACTAACTTTTCGACTGAAAAATAAAATGAGTGAAACCGTAATTACTGCTACCAAACGGTACTCGAGCTCACGCAACGCGCTCCGGAATACCGGTAAGGCAGCTGAGTATCTTTCTAAATGGATACCTACGTAGATTTTGATGAAAAGTCAGACATAAAAATAGATTTTGTTATTCGTGAAGAAAAATATTTTGAAATTTTTACAAGTTTCTGAAAGAAAAAAAAGTTAATTTTTGAAGTTCTACATAGGCGAGGCGCACGCGCAACCCGTCAAAATACGCGTCTCCGAGCGAGCTAGTGATCCACAGTCTTTCTGAAATTTTCCCAATTTTTGTTGTTGAAATTTGGTCAAAAAACTAACTTTTCGACTGAAAAATAAAATGAGTGAAACCGTAATTACTGCTACCAAACGGTACTCGAGCTCACGCAACGCGCACCAGAATACCGGTAAGGCAGCTGAGTATCTTTCTAAATGGAGACCTACGTAGATTTTGATGAAAAGTAAGACATAAAAATAGATTTTGTTATTCGTGAAGAAAAATATTTTGAAATTTTTACAAGTTTCCGAAAGAAAAAAAAGGATATTTTTGAAGTTATACATAGGCGAGGCGCACGCGCAACCTGTCAAAATACGCGTCTCCGAGTGAGCCAGTGATCCACAGTCTTTCTAAAATTTTCCCTGTTTTTGTTGTTGAAATTTGGTCAAAAAACTAACTTTTCGACTGAAAAATAAAATGAGTGAAACCGTAATTACTGCTACCAAACGGTACTCGAGCTCACGCAACGCGCACCGGAATACCGGTAAGGCAGCTGAGTATCTTTCTAAATGGAGACCTACGTAGATTTTGATGAAAAGGAAGACATAAAAATAGATTTTGTTATTCGTGAAGAAAAATATTTTGAAATTTTTACAAGTTTCCGAAAGAAAAAAAAGGATATTTTTGAAGTTATACATAGGCGAGGCGCACGCGCAACCTGTCAAAATACGCGTCTCCGAGTGAGCCAGTGATCCACAGTCTTTCTAAAATTTTCCCTGTTTTTGTTGTTGAAATTTGGTCAAAAAACTAACTTTTCGACTGAAAAATAAAATGAGTGAAACCGTAATTACTGCTACCAAACGGTACTCGAGCTCACGCAACGCGCACCAGAATACCGGTAAGGCAGCTGAGTATCTTTCTAAATGGAGACCTACGTAGATTTTGATGAAAAGTAAGACATAAAAATAGATTTTGTTATTCGTGAAGAAAAATATTTTGAAATTTTTACAAGTTTCCGAAAGAAAAAAAAGGATATTTTTGAAGTTATACATAGGCGAGGCGCACGCGCAACCTGTCAAAATACGCGTCTCCGAGTGAGCCAGTGATCCACAGTCTTTCTAAAATTTTCCCTGTTTTTGTTGTTGAAATTTGGTCAAAAAACTAACTTTTCGACTGAAAAATAAAATGAGTGAAACCGTAATTACTGCTACCAAACGGTACTCGAGCTCACGCAACGCGCACCGGAATACCGGTAAGGCAGCTGAGTATCTTTCTAAATGGAGACCTACGTAGATTTTGATGAAAAGGAAGACATAAAAATAGATTTTGTTATTCGTGAAGAAAAATATTTTGAAATTTTTAAAAGTTTCCGAAAGAAAAAAAAGGATATTTTTGAAGTTATACATAGGCGAGGCGCACGCGCAACCTGTCAAAATACGCGTCTCCGAGTGAGCCAGTGATCCACAGTCTTTCTAAAATTTTCCCTGTTTTTGTTGTTGAAATTTGGTCAAAAAACTAACTTTTCGACTGAAAAATAAAATGAGTGAAACCGTAATTACTGCTACCAAACGGTACTCGAGCTCACGCAACGCGCACCAGAATACCGGTAAGGCAGCTGAGTATCTTTCTAAATGGAGACCTACGTAGATTTTGATGAAAAGTAAGACATAAAAATAGATTTTGTTATTCGTGAAGAAAAATATTTTGAAATTTTTACAAGTTTCCGAAAGAAAAAAAAGGATATTTTTGAAGTTATACATAGGCGAGGCGCACGCGCAACCTGTCAAAATACGCGTCTCCGAGTGAGCCAGTGATCCACAGTCTTTCTAAAATTTTCCCTGTTTTTGTTGTTGAAATTTGGTCAAAAAACTAACTTTTCGACTGAAAAATAAAATGAGTGAAACCGTAATTACTGCTACCAAACGGTACTCGAGCTCACGCAACGCGCACCGGAATACCGGTAAGGCAGCTGAGTATCTTTCTAAATGGAGACCTACGTAGATTTTGATGAAAAGGAAGAAATAAAAATAGATTTTGTTATTCGTGAAGAAAAATATTTTGAAATTTTTACAAGTTTCCGAAAGAAAAAAAAGGATATTTTTGAAGTTATACATAGGCGAGGCGCACGCGCAACCTGTCAAAATACGCGTCTCCGAGTGAGCCAGTGATCCACAGTGTTTCTAAAATTTTCCCTGTTTTTGTTGTTGAAATTTGGTCAAAAAACTAACTTTTCGACTGAAAAATAAAATGAGTGAAACCGTAATTACTGCTACCAAACGGTACTCGAGCTATCGCAACGCGCTCCGGAATACCGGTAAGGCAGCTGAGTATCTTTCTAAATGGATACCTACGTAGATTTTGATGAAAAGTAAGACATAAAAATAGATTTTGTTATTCGTGAAGAAAAATATTTTGAAATTTTTACAAGTTTCCGAAAGAAAAAAAAGGATATTTTTGAAGTTCTACATAGGCGAGGCGCACGCGCAACCTGTCAAAATACGCGTCTCCGAGTGAGCCAGTGATCCACAGTCTTTCTAAAATTTTACCTGTTTTTGTTGTTGAAATTTGGTCAAAAAACTAACTTTTCGACTGAAAAATAAAATGAGTGAAACCGTAATTACTGCTACCAAACGGTACTCGAGCTCACGCAACGCGCACCGGAATACCGGTAAGGCAGCTGAGTATCTTTCTAAATGGAGACCTACGTAGATTTTGATGAAAAGTAAGACATAAAAATACATTTTGTTATTCGTGAAGAAAAATATTTTGAAATTTTTACAAGTTTCTGAAAGAAAAAAAAGTAAATTTTTGAAGTTCTACATAGGCGAGGCGCACGCGCAACCCGTCAAAATACGCGTCGCCGAGCGAGCTAGTGATCCACAGTGTTTCTGAAATTTTCCCTGTTTTTGTTGTTGAAATTTGGTCAAAAAACTAACTTTTCGACTGAAAAATAAAATGAGTGAAACCGTAATTACTGCTACCAAACGGTACTCGAGCTCACGCAACGCGCACCGGAATACCGGTAAGGCAGCTGAGTATCTTTCTAAATGGAGACCTACGTAGATTTTGATGAAAAGGAAGACATAAAAATAGATTTTGTTATTCGTGAAGAAAAATATTTTGAAATTTTTACAAGTTTCCGAAAGAATAAAAAGGATATTTTTGAAGTTATACATAGGCGAGGCGCACGCGCAACCTGTCAAAATACGCGTCTCCGAGTGAGCCAGTGATCCACAGTGTTTCTAAAATTTTCCCTGTTTTTGTTGTTGAAATTTGGTCAAAAAACTAACTTTTCGACTGAAAAATAAAATGAGTGAAACCGTAATTACTGCTACCAAACGGTACTCGAGCTCACGCAACGCGCTCCGGAATACCGGTAAGGCAGCTGAGTATCTTTCTAAATGGATACCTACGTAGATTTTGATGAAAAGTAAGACATAAAAATAGATTTTGTTATTCGTGAAGAAAAATATTTTGAAATTTTTACAAGTTTCCGAAAGAAAAAAAAGGATATTTTTGAAGTTCTACATAGGCGAGGCGCACGCGCAACCTGTCAAAATACGCGTCTCCGATTGAGCCAGTGATCCACAGTCTTTCTAAAATTTTCCCTGTTTTTGATGTTGAAATTTGGTCAAAAAACTAACTTTTCGACTGAAAAATAAAATGAGTGAAACCGTAATTACTGCTACCAAACGGTACTCGAGCTCACGCAACGCGCACCGGAATACCGGTAAGGCAGCTGAGTATCTTTCTAAATGGAGACCTACGTAGATTTTGATGAAAAGTAAGACATAAAAATAGATTTTGTTATTCGTGAAGAAAAATATTTTGAAATTTTTACAAGTTTCCGAAAGAAAAAAAAGGATATTTTTGAAGTTCTACATAGGCGAGGCGCACGCGCAACCCGTCAAAATACGCGTCGCCGAGCGAGCTAGTGATCCACAGCGTTTCTGAATTTTCCCTGTTTTTGTTGTTGAAATTTGGTCAAAAAACTAACTTTTCGACTGAAAAATAAAATGAGTGAAACCGTAATTACTGCTACCAAACGGTACTCGAGCTCACGCAACGCGCACCGGAATACCGGTAAGGCAGCTGAGTATCTTACTAAATGGAGACCTACGTAGATTTTGATGAAAAGTAAGACATAAAAATAGATTTTGTTATTCGTGAAGAAAAATATTTTGAAATTTTTACAAGTTTCTGAAAGAAAAAAAAGTTAATTTTTGAAGTTCTACATAGGCGAGGCGCACGCGCAACCCGTCAAAATACGCGTCTCCGAGCGAGCTAGTGATCCACAGTGTTTCTGAAATTTTCCCAATTTTTGTTGTTGAAATTTGGTCAAAAAACTAACTTTTCGACTGAAAAATAAAATGAGTGAAACCGTAATTACTGCTACCAAACGGTACTCGAGCTCACGCAACGCGCACCAGAATACCGGTAAGGCAGCTGAGTATCTTTCTAAATGGAGACCTACGTAGATTTTGATGAAAAGTAAGACATAAAAATAGATTTTGTTATTCGTGAAGAAAAATATTTTGAAATTTTTACAAGTTTCTGAAAGGAAAAAAAAGGAAATTTTTGAAGTTCTACATAGGCGAGGCGCACGCGCAACCCGTCAAAATACGCGTCTCCGAGCGAGCTAGTGATCCACAGTGTTTCTGAAATTTTCCCAATTTTTGTTGTTGAAATTTGGTCAAAAAACTAACTTTTCGACTGAAAAATAAAATGAGTGAAACCGTAATTACTGCTACCAAACGGTACTCGAGCTCACGCAACGCGCTCCGGAATACCGGTAAGGCAGCTGAGTATCTTTCTAAATGGATACCTACGTAGATTTTGATGAAAAGTAAGACATAAAAATAGATTTTGTTATTCGTGAAGAAAAATATTTTGAAATTTTTACAAGTTTCCGAAAGAAAAAAAAGGATATTTTTGAAGTTCTACATAGGCGAGGCGCACGCGCAACCTGTCAAAATACGCGTCTCCGATTGAGCCAGTGATCCACAGTCTTTCTAAAATTTTCCCTGTTTTTGATGTTGAAATTTGGTCAAAAAACTAACTTTTCGACTGAAAAATAAAATGAGTGAAACCGTAATTACTGCTACCAAACGGTACTCGAGCTCACGCAACGCGCACCGGAATACCGGTAAGGCAGCTGAGTATCTTTCTAAATGGAGACCTACGTAGATTTTGATGAAAAGTAAGACATAAAAATAGATTTTGTTATTCGTGAAGAAAAATATTTTGAAATTTTTACAAGTTTCCGAAAGAAAAAAAAGGATATTTTTGAAGTTCTACATAGGCGAGGCGCACGCGCAACCCGTCAAAATACGCGTCGCCGAGCGAGCTAGTGATCCACAGCGTTTCTGAATTTTCCCTGTTTTTGTTGTTGAAATTTGGTCAAAAAACTAACTTTTCGACTGAAAAATAAAATGAGTGAAACCGTAATTACTGCTACCAAACGGTACTCGAGCTCACGCAACGCGCACCGGAATACCGGTAAGGCAGCTGAGTATCTTACTAAATGGAGACCTACGTAGATTTTGATGAAAAGTAAGACATAAAAATAGATTTTGTTATTCGTGAAGAAAAATATTTTGAAATTTTTACAAGTTTCTGAAAGAAAAAAAAGTTAATTTTTGAAGTTCTACATAGGCGAGGCGCACGCGCAACCCGTCAAAATACGCGTCTCCGAGCGAGCTAGTGATCCACAGTGTTTCTGAAATTTTCCCAATTTTTGTTGTTGAAATTTGGTCAAAAAACTAACTTTTCGACTGAAAAATAAAATGAGTGAAACCGTAATTACTGCTACCAAACGGTACTCGAGCTCACGCAACGCGCACCAGAATACCGGTAAGGCAGCTGAGTATCTTTCTAAATGGAGACCTACGTAGATTTTGATGAAAAGTAAGACATAAAAATAGATTTTGTTATTCGTGAAGAAAAATATTTTGAAATTTTTACAAGTTTCTGAAAGGAAAAAAAAGTAAATTTTTGAAGTTCTACATAGGCGAGGCGCACGCGCAACCCGTCAAAATACGCGTCTCCGAGCGAGCTAGTGATCCACAGTGTTTCTGAAATTTTCCCAATTTTTGTTGTTGAAATTTGGTCAAAAAACTAACTTTTCGACTGAAAAAAAAATGTTTGAAACCGTAATTACTGCTACCAAACGGTACTCGAGCTCACGCAACGCGCACCAGAATACCGGTAAGGCAGCTGAGTATCTTTCTAAATGGATACCTACGTAGATTTTGATGAAAAGTAAGACATAAAAATTCATTTTGTTATTCGTGAAGAAAAATATTTTGAAATTTTTACAAGTTTCTGAAAGAAAAAAAGTAAATTTTTGAAGTTCTACATAGGCGAGGCGCACGCGCAACCTGTCAAAATACGCGTCTCCGAGCGAGCTAGCGATCCACAGTGTTTCTAAAATTTTCCCTGTTTTTGTTGTTTAAATTTGGTCAAAAAACTAACTTTTCGCCTGAAAAATAAAATGAGTGAAACCGTAATTACTGCTACCAAACGGTACTCGAGCTCACGCAACGCGCACCAGAATACCGGTAAGGCAGCTGAGTATCTTTCTAAATGGAGACCTACGTAGATTTTGATGAAAAGTAAGACATAAAAATAGATTTTGTTATTCGTGAAGAAAAATATTTTGAAATTTTTACAAGTTTCCGAAAGAAAAAAAAGGATATTTTTGAAGTTCTACATAGGCGAGGCGCATGCGCAACCTGTCAAAATACGCGTCTCCAAGTGAGCCAGTGATCCACAGTCTTTCTAAAATTTTCCCTGTTTTTGTTGTTAAATTTGGTCAAAAAACTAACTTTTCGACTGAAAAATAAAATGAGTGAAACCGTAATTACTGCTACCAAACGGTACTCGAGCTCACGCAACGCGCACCGGAATACCGGTAAGGCAGCTGAGTATCTTTCTAAATGGAGACCTACGTAGATTTTGATGAAAAGTAAGACATAAAAATAGATTTTGTTATTCGTGAAGAAAAATATTTTGAAATTTTTACAAGTTTCCGAAAGAAAAAAAAGGATATTTTTGAAGTTCTACATAGGCGAGGCGCACGCGCAACCCGTCAAAATACGCGTCGCCGAGCGAGCTAGTGATCCACAGCGTTTCTGAATTTTCCCTGTTTTTGTTGTTGAAATTTGGTCAAAAAACTAACTTTTCGACTGAAAAATAAAATGAGTGAAACCGTAATTACTGCTACCAAACGGTACTCGAGCTCACGCAACGCGCACCGGAATACCGGTAAGGCAGCTGAGTATCTTACTAAATGGAGACCTACGTAGATTTTGATGAAAAGTAAGACATAAAAATACATTTTGTTATTCGTGAAGAAAAATATTTTGAATTTTTTACAAGTTTCTGAAAGAAAAAAAAGTAAATTTTTGAAGTTCTACATAGGCGAGGCGCACGCGCAACCCGTCAAAATACGCGTCGCCGAGCGAGCTAGTGATCCACAGTGTTTCTGAAATTTTCCCTGTTTTTGTTGTTGAAATTTGGTCAAAAAACTAACTTTTCGACTGAAAAATAAAATGAGTGAAACCGTAATTACTGCTACCAAACGGTACTCGAGCTCACGCAACGCGCTCCGGAATACCGGTAAGGCAGCTGAGTATCTTTCTAAATGGATACCTACGTAGATTTTGATGAAAAGTCAGACATAAAAATAGATTTTGTTATTCGTGAAGAAAAATATTTTGAAATTTTTACAAGTTTCTGAAAGAAAAAAAAGTTAATTTTTGAAGTTCTACATAGGCGAGGCGCACGCGCAACCCGTCAAAATACGCGTCTCCGAGCGAGCTAGTGATCCACAGTGTTTCTGAAATTTTCCCAATTTTTGTTGTTGAAATTTGGTCAAAAAACTAACTTTTCGACTGAAAAATAAAATGAGTGAAACCGTAATTACTGCTACCAAACGGTACTCGAGCTCACGCAACGCGCACCAGAATACCGGTAAGGCAGCTGAGTATCTTTCTAAATGGAGACCTACGTAGATTTTGATGAAAAGTAAGACATAAAAATAGATTTTGTTATTCGTGAAGAAAAATATTTTGAAATTTTTACAAGTTTCCGAAAGAAAAAAAAGGATATTTTTGAAGTTATACATAGGCGAGGCGCACGCGCAACCTGTCAAAATACGCGTCTCCGAGTGAGCCAGTGTTAGGTTAGGTTAGGTTAGGTTAGGTTAGGTTAGGTTAGGTTAGGTTTTTTTTTTTTTTTTTTTTTTTTTTTTTTTTTTTTTTTTTTTTTTTTTTTTTTCTGCCTTTCCCCAGCCATAGGCACGCCGGGACCTTAGTATTCTTAATAACACATTCATTCCAGTTCTATCATTTATGCCTCTCGCACTTCTATGCCTCATACTGTGTCTTTCTTTCATTCGTCGTCTTTTTTACTTAGCCGGGTGGGACTCCCGTTGCTTTAACTATTTTATCTAACAGCTTTATTTATTTTCTACAAAGGGAATAATTTTACTGTGTAGGGTTCTTTATTTTGACTGTGGTGTCACTGATATTTATTAATAACAATGTTGTTAAACAATAAATTTTATCTTATAATATAAGGCAGCTTACTATTTCTTAATTCTATTTACGTTACTACAGTTTTATTTTGTTCTATCTAAGCTTATTCTATTTATGCTATTAACAATTTTTCTTTCTTACTTAAACTAATTTTGAAATCCGGTTCTTTTTTAACAATTTTCTTATATACTATCCTATATTGTTAACACTTTTTATTCTTACTTTCTAAAAACAATTTTTTCTTATACTATTTTACAACATTTCTTATTAAAATAAACTTAGTTTTACAGTTCCTTCCGATATACTTTTATCTGAGATTCTTTTAGATTATTAATTTACTCTAGAGATAGTGACAATTAAGACTCATCGTGTATGTTTCTAATTTTCCGTTTTTTTTTTTCAATAGTTTCTTTGTCAATAATATATATATATATATATGTTTTAATATATATGCTTATTGCCATTTTTCTGTTGCGGGATTTTTCTTAAGCTGTTTTTTATTTGTTTTGTTTGTGTTTTGAGTACTTGTTTAGTCTGTGATTAATGCATTTATTTTCTCATTATTTCAAATTTTTCTTTGTTAATAGTACATATATTCTCTAATATACATACATATTGCCATTTCTTATTGCGAGGTAATTTCTTAGGCCGTTATTTTATTTATTTATACGTGTCTAGTGTTTGCGTGCATGTTTGATGTATCCATATATATTTACTATATACTTCTAAATCGTGTTTATGTGTGTGTGTATGTGTGATCTGTGTCATGTGTGCGTGTTTTACTGTGTGTGAGTCATGTATAGGCTGTGTTGGCTCGCGCCAGGTAGTCCCACTTTTTTCTGATTGGGCACTCAACACTGAAGGCGTTGTGTTCTACTTTCTGCAACCTAGAGTGCAGACAATTGCAGCACTGCGGCTCAAGTCCCGCGGTAAAGTCGGCGCACTTCTCGCGCAGGTGCGGGCCTCCACAGTGACTACACTTGTCCACACTCTCGGTGCAGAATTTGCGGCCGTGACCAAAAGCTAGGCACTTCGTGCATTGGATGAGCGGAGACTGGTCCTCTACCCTTACCCTTTGCAGGTCCAGATAGAGAGCTCCAGCCTCCGTCATCCTCTGCCATATCTTTGGCCCTACTTGTAAGACGACGTGGGAGGTCTTCGGGTTTCTGGTCCTCTTCTTATATTTGATCGTAAAGTCAGTCTCCTCTTGTGGTAGGCCCATGAATATATCGGTGTTTTGTGCCTGAAGGGCCTTTATTATTCCTTCGTCGTCGCTGTCCATGAAGACATCCTTCAGGACGACGAGTGGGTCTTTGTTTCTCATGGGCGCTACAGTTAACCCGACACCGCGGCTTTCCAATCTCTCCTTCACCCTCTGCAGTTCCTCTTCCGTGTCGCAGCCCAAGATAACAGTCTGATTCTTCGCTTTCCTCACCTTGTTTACTTTAAGGCCAGTAACCCTGGCGTCGACCGCCTTCTTCACTCTCGCGAGTACCTCGTCGGCAGTCTCAAGACTGCCTTCGTAGGTAACCGCCATCGAGTGAAGAGCCGGACGACGCCCGGGCTTGGCTGCTGCGGCGCTGGCGTAAGTTTTGGGAACCAGGCTGCTATCTGACACCATCTCTTTTGACATCCCGCTTATCAGCGTTTTTACTTGGTCGACATTTCCGGCGACCGTACCGACCAGCTCTACGAGGTGGGTTTGCATACGTCCCGCAACCCCCTCGGTCGCTTTTTCGATTTCTGCCTTGGTAATGTCAATTTTGTCGTGGAGGGTATCGGTGATATTAGCGCCTCGATCGTCGTTCATCGCTCCGAGCTTAGCTATGTCCTCTTTGATTTCCGCTTCCATTTGGCTTAGCCGCATGGTGAGTGTGTTCTCCACCTCTCCCAGTCTTTCCAGCATCTTTCCTCCTTCACCAGAGGTGACAGAAGACACAGCCGCTGTGTGTGTGGTCTTGGACGCTGCTGTTTCTAGATTTTTAAAACGCTTGCTCAGTTCAAAAAGCGTGCGCATATTTCTGTCCGATATAGTCTCCAGGTAGATCTTTATATCACGCCTCATCTGAGGGTATACCTTTGAGGGTATTTCTTCGAAGGTCGTCATCACCTCCTGGAGTAACTTCTCGGTCGATGGCTCAGTGTAATTTTGCGGCGCCTTTTTATACGCGTTCATATTGTCTAGCGACCTCCGTGTTGCTTCTGGTCTTTTAATAAAAGTTCTAGCAGCGTCCAGCACTGTCGAGGGTGAGGTGGCGGAGCTGGGAGTGATGGGTTTTCTGGCAGCGCCAGATGTTGCTGGTGTGTGGAACATGGTGTGTGAGAGGGTGTGATGTAATGTGTGGTGCGATTAAGGCGGGGAAAGTTGTCTATTGTATAAAGTCTGTCTGGCCCTGTATAGGGGGGTCAGTGTCAAGGTGTATATTATTAAAATAAAAGCTAAAGAAAAAGTAAATATCTGTAGAGCACTGCTCTACCTGGTTCAACTTAACCTAAAAAATTCCCTAATTAACGGACGCGTATAACAAAACACTACCCAATGATGTATTAAAATAAATATGAAATAAAAAATAATGTAAAATAAAATTCTTTAATTTTGTTGATTCCAACGTAAAGGCCCACTCCTCCCGATTCTAACGAGCCCAAACTTGGTGGGTCTACGACCTCTAGGTCCAAAGTTAGGGCACGGGGTAGGGGTGGGGTCGCGTTGGGGGGCTGAGGATAAGTGGGGGAATTATAAAGGATATGGATATATAGGATATATATAAATAATTTATATAAAATAAATTTATTATAAATTTTGGGGTCAAGCGAAGGGGGTCAAAAAACGGGGGTCTAGGGGTCCTATCGCAATCTAGGTACAGACTGGGAGGGGGGATACTAAGGGGGGTGGAAAATTCAGTCAAAATTTTGATAATCCCCACCGTTCCCGAGATAATTGGACTTTAAGAGTTTTTTTTTTGGGGGGCGTATAAGAATAGACTATATAAATTTTTGGTTTTCAAGTATTAATTAAATTTAAATGTATTTAAAATAAGACAAGTTATGTTAAAATTTAATTGGTTTTGTAGTTTAAATAACTTTTGTAGGGGGGCAATAATTTAAGATTTTATTTAAGTAAATAAATTAAAAAGGGGGTCTAAGGGGCAAGTAAAAGCTTATAATAGAAAGGGGGCAATTAATCTAAAATTTTGTTTACATAAATATATTAAAGGGGGGTCTAGGCAAGTTAATTATTAACAAAGGGGGACAATAGACTAAGATTAAGATTAAGATTTTATTAATTAATTAATTAACTGGGGGGGTCTAAATTTTGATAATAATGAAAAGGGGGCACTTAAATAAGTTTTAATTCAGTAGATAAATTAAAGGGGGTCCAAGTTAAATAATATATGGGCAATTTAAGCTAAAATTTATTTAAGTAATAAATTAAAAGGGGGGGGGGGTAAATTTAATTAATATTAAGAGATGCAATAATCTAGAATTTAATAAATAGGTAAATTTTGGGGTGTCTGGGGGGCTAATAAAATAAAATTTTGAGAGGGGGCAATATTATAAAAAAAAAAATTAAATAATAAAGTTAAAAGGGGGGTTCTAGGGGGGCAAAAAATAGATATCCGTTAAATATTTTAATTCAATAGGGGGCCTTTAGAACTTATGCGATGTTTGTTAGGCTGAGGGCCACAGAGGGTGATTGTGTGGAGGGGGAGTCAATAAAATATTGAATTATTTATGTAAGGGGGGGGAATCGATTGAGGGTGGCACTGGGAGTGTTTCAAATATTCTTGTACCCTGTACAAGAATATTAGGGAATCGTCAAAAATGGGCTACGACGCACCGTTCCCGAGTTATGCCCGTTTTAAAGATATCAAAAGTCCCGGGTTCGGTTCCGAGTTGGCGAAAGATATATGCTGCGACAAAGTAAACTTTGCAGTTTTTATTATTCAGTTTTTGCCTTCCAGGGGTTTAAAACTCTTCTTCCTTTTGAGACGCGTGGGTTTTTGAGATCTTAATTTAAAGAAGGAGAGTTGGCCTTTCCCTCCACCCAAATTTTGAATTCCCTAAATAAGGGTTGTGCGTTGGGGGTGACCGCCAAGATATAGGATGCGGTTTCACAACCGCAAATGGTGTGGTATAGGGTGTGCCCCTGCACCGTAAATTCTAAAATTTTTGCTGTCGGGTTGGCCTAGTGTGACTGGTAATTCCTTAATTGAAAAATTTTGAAAAATCTTCTGTACAACCCTTATAATACAGTTTTTAATTTAGAAATAAAAATTTTCCCACTGTTTGTTGCAATTTATTAAGTAGGGTTTAATAAAAATTTAGCTTTCTTAAGGTATTTGGTCGAGTGCAACCAGCTCTAGTCTATTACAATTTTTTAATTTAATTTAATTTACTGGATTTCACCCTGGAGGGGATTTTAACTAATCAGAGATAGGTACCTCGAGTTTTATTTTCTTAATATCTAAGTATTTATTAATTACGCGTGGGTTTTGGTTTTTCTACTGGTTAGAGAAAGAGCTCCTCCTTCCAGTGGTACTAATTTAGGATTTTTTAAACACCCAGAAGGGGTTTACTTTGAATAATAAAAAATAAAAAAAACACTATAATTTTGGTAAATAAACCACGGTATCTCAGTCTTAATTGTCTTATATCTAGGTATTTTCAAACTTCGCGTGGATTCCAATTTACACACGAGAAAGAGGACAACTTCCCCTTTCCAGTGGTGTTAAATTTAGATTTTAGTATTACCCGGAAGGGGTTAATTTTGAGAGTATAAAATAAGAAACGTCACTTCAAAATCTTAATTTGACTATTTTAGGGACAAAGTCGAGTATTCAAAATTATGAATTTTATATACTCTCTAAGATAGGAACACTGTACTTATTTTAAGATTAAAATTAGAATTTTTAGGGTTGAAATAAACAACCCTTGAATTTTTTAAAATTTACAAACACAATATCTTAAAAACTACTCACCAGATCAAGACCAAATTAAAAATGGGTATAAAGCTATTGAGGAACTAATTTTAAAAACAATAAAAACACTATGTTTTCGATCTGGTTTTGCCAATAAAAAATCCTAAAGAATATATAAACTTCCAACCTGTATATCTTGATGATTTCTGAATATATTTTAATTTTGAAAAAGGCTCCCGGCTCCTTTAATGCGCTTCTTTTAGGATCTGCTTCAAGATGTGATGTAAACCCTCGGGAACTCCAACCACGTTCCACGCGGTCTTGGGTTTTTCGCTGATAACTCGGTGACCCCCCTTCGGAAAAATCCGAAGTTGGTGTCAAAATGTTGGGTTCGTCAGGCCGCACCAGGCTGCATACGCCGATTTCCAAGCTCCCACTCAAAAACGAGCAGCGTTGAGCTCGGAAGTTTTTGAAGGTTGGTTTTTCACCAATAAAGTGCACAAATTTCCACTTTTTTCACTTTTGTTTTCACAATCACATGCGTCTTTGCAGCGCGGTTCTAACGACGTATCACACTAGTATTTTCGCAAGAAAAAACCGTTTTTTCGTATTTTTCGACTGCGGAGCGTTTTAAAAATGATCTGCTCGCGGCGGGGGGTGCCGGCTGACTCGGGTTAGGTTAGGTTAGGTTAGGTTAGGTTAGGTTAGGTTAGGTTAGGTTAGGTTAGGTTAGGTTAGGTTAGGTTAGGTTAGGTTAGGTTAGGTTAGGTTAGGTTAGGTTAGGTTAGGTTAGGTTAGGTTAGGTTAGGTTAGGTTAGGTTAGGTTAGGTTAGGTTAGGTTAGGTTAGGTTAGGTTAGGTTAGGTTAGGTTAGGTTAGGTTAGGTTAGGTTAGGTTAGGTTAGGTTAGGTTAGGTTAGGTTAGGTTAGGTTAGGTTAGGTTAGGTTAGGTTAGGTTAGGTTAGGTTAGGTTAGGTTAGGTTAGGTTAGGTTAGGTTAGGTTAGGTTAGGTTAGGTTAGGTTAGGTTAGGTTAGGTTAGGTTAGGTTAGGTTAGGTTAGGTTAGGTTAGGTTAGGTTAGGTTAGGTTAGGTTAGGTTAGGTTAGGTTAGGTTAGGTTAGGTTAGGTTAGGTTAGGTTAGGTTAGGTTAGGTTAGGTTAGGTTAGGTTAGGTTAGGTTAGGTTAGGTTAGGTTAGGTTAGGTTAGGTTAGGTTAGGTTAGGTTAGGTTAGGTTAGGTTAGGTTAGGTTAGGTTAGGTTAGGTTAGGTTAGGTTAGGTTAGGTTAGGTTAGGTTAGGTTAGGTTAGGTTAGGTTAGGTTAGGTTAGGTTAGGTTAGGTTAGGTTAGGTTAGGTTAGGTTAGGTTAGGTTAGGTTAGGTTAGGTTAGGTTAGGTTAGGTTAGGTTAGGTTAGGTTAGGTTAGGTTAGGTTAGGTTAGGTTAGGTTAGGTTAGGTTAGGTTAGGTTAGGTTAGGTTAGGTTAGGTTAGGTTAGGTTAGGTTAGGTTAGGTTAGGTTAGGTTAGGTTAGGTTAGGTTAGGTTAGGTTAGGTTAGGTTAGGTTAGGTTAGGTTAGGTTAGGTTAGGTTAGGTTAGGTTAGGTTAGGTTAGGTTAGGTTAGGTTAGGTTAGGTTAGGTTAGGTTAGGTTAGGTTAGGTTAGGTTAGGTTAGGTTAGGTTAGGTTAGGTTAGGTTAGGTTAGGTTAGGTTAGGTTAGGTTAGGTTAGGTTAGGTTAGGTTAGGTTAGGTTAGGTTAGGTTAGGTTAGGTTAGGTTAGGTTAGGTTAGGTTAGGTTAGGTTAGGTTAGGTTAGGTTAGGTTAGGTTAGGTTAGGTTAGGTTAGGTTAGGTTAGGTTAGGTTAGGTTAGGTTAGGTTAGGTTAGGTTAGGTTAGGTTAGGTTAGGTTAGGTTAGGTTAGGTTAGGTTAGGTTAGGTTAGGTTAGGTTAGGTTAGGTTAGGTTAGGTTAGGTTAGGTTAGGTTAGGTTAGGTTAGGTTAGGTTAGGTTAGGTTAGGTTAGGTTAGGTTAGGTTAGGTTAGGTTAGGTTAGGTTAGGTTAGGTTAGGTTAGGTTAGGTTAGGTTAGGTTAGGTTAGGTTAGGTTAGGTTAGGTTAGGTTAGGTTAGGTTAGGTTAGGTTAGGTTAGGTTAGGTTAGGTTAGGTTAGGTTAGGTTAGGTTAGGTTAGGTTAGGTTAGGTTAGGTTAGGTTAGGTTAGGTTAGGTTAGGTTAGGTTAGGTTAGGTTAGGTTAGGTTAGGTTAGGTTAGGTTAGGTTAGGTTAGGTTAGGTTAGGTTAGGTTAGGTTAGGTTAGGTTAGGTTAGGTTAGGTTAGGTTAGGTTAGGTTAGGTTAGGTTAGGTTAGGTTAGGTTAGGTTAGGTTAGGTTAGGTTAGGTTAGGTTAGGTTAGGTTAGGTTAGGTTAGGTTAGGTTAGGTTAGGTTAGGTTAGGTTAGGTTAGGTTAGGTTAGGTTAGGTTAGGTTAGGTTAGGTTAGGTTAGGTTAGGTTAGGTTAGGTTAGGTTAGGTTAGGTTAGGTTAGGTTAGGTTAGGTTAGGTTAGGTTAGGTTAGGTTAGGTTAGGTTAGGTTAGGTTAGGTTAGGTTAGGTTAGGTTAGGTTAGGTTAGGTTAGGTTAGGTTAGGTTAGGTTAGGTTAGGTTAGGTTAGGTTAGGTTAGGTTAGGTTAGGTTAGGTTAGGTTAGGTTAGGTTAGGTTAGGTTAGGTTAGGTTAGGTTAGGTTAGGTTAGGTTAGGTTAGGTTAGGTTAGGTTAGGTTTTTTTTTTTTTTTTTTTTTTTTTTATTTTTTTTTAAATACTTCTACCTCCAACATAATCGGAGCCTATGCCTGTCTTTGCCTATTCTGTACGTTCATTCAAGTTCTCGCAAGTATGCCTCTCGTACTTACATTCTTCATTCTGGGTCTTTCTTACATTCATCCTCATTTGCGTCTTTTGGGTGGGATTCCCAAATATTCTATTTTCTATCTTTCTACTTTCTCTTTATTTCTTTATTGCGGGTATGACAGTAAACAGGGAGACAGTTTTTATTTTGCGGTTTTCTTTAAAAAAAAAAATACACATCATGTAGCTTATGTCTATTTACAGTACTTACTTATTTACTAGTCTTACATATTAACAGTTTCAGTTTCTTATGTCTATTCTTATGCTTAATTTACAAAAAGGGGAGCAGTTTTCATGTTACTCTTTTTTGACATTTTAGGTGTTCTTAGCTTACTCTATTTTACACCTTATTATTATTTTCATTTTCTATTATACATTTAATTATTTGACAACTTTTATTTTATGCTAGACTCTAATATAATATACTATATTATGACAGCATACTTTCTTATACGGTTTTATTGCGTTGTATAACTATTTTTACTACATATTTGCAGTATTCAAGGAAAATATTTGCGTTTTTGCTATTTAATAAGTCCTTTGCATTGTTTGATGTTATTTTTAGTCCTAATACATTCTCGGCGTTGAAGCGTTGGGTGACGAATTGTGGGCAGTCAAATAATATATGCGGGATAGTTTCGCTTGCGTCTGGGTCACAGATGCACGATGGACTCTCCTTGCACTTGAAGCGGTTCAAGTACTCGGAGAATCCACCGTGCCCCGTCATAACTTGCGTGTGTATGCCGTTTACTCCAATCCTGCGAATTACTCTGTAGGCAATTCGGACGTCCGGGAGAAACAGTTTGGTGATTGATGCAGTGTTGCTGACTTCATATCTATGATTCCATTCGTCAAGCGTAGCCATACGTATGCTACGCTTGACAAATGAAATCGGACATTGGTCGTAATCTGGTTTTCTCTTGGAGTTCCCAGCGGCCTCCTTTGCTAACTGGTCGGCTCTCTCGTTCCCAGGTAACCCCACATGAGCTTTAATCCAAAACAGGTGTACTAGCTTGTTTTGGCGGGATGCCGATGTTAAATTATCCCTAGCTTCTACTGCTAGTGGGTGGTGTGAACCAGGATTCGTAATTGTTTGGAGAGCCGCCATTGAGTCACTGAAAACTCCAAAAGAAGATCCCTTGGTCTTAACAATCTCCCTTGTAGCCCTGGTTAGGTTAGGTTAGGTTAGGTTAGGTTAGGTTAGGTTAGGTTAGGTTAGGTTAGGTTAGGTTAGGTTAGGTTAGGTTAGGTTAGGTTAGGTTAGGTTAGGTTAGGTTAGGTTAGGTTAGGTTAGGTTAGGTTAGGTTAGGTTAGGTTAGGTTAGGTTAGGTTAGGTTAGGTTAGGTTTTTTTTTTTTTTTTTTTTTTTTTTTTTTTTTTTTTTTTTTTTTTTTTTGCTGCCTTTCCCCAGCCATAGGCACGCCGGGACCTTATTATTCTAATTACCTCATTCATTCCAATTCCTTCTTTTATTCCTCTCGCACTTACATGCCGCATACTTTATCTTTCTTACATTCATCACTTTTATTCCTTATCCGGGTGGGACTCCCGCTACTTTGACTACTCTAATAAAAGGCTTTATTTTTATAAACTACGGGAAATAAATTATCTAACTATTTGAGCATTTAATGTAACAACATGGTTAAGTTACAGCATTACAAATTAAATCGTCATAATACAATAAGCTTTAATTTTTATCTTATTTTCTATTTTATAATCATAACATGTTATATTGTTATATCTAAGGAACTTACTTTCTATTTCTTATACTATTACAATTTTATCTTTGCTCTAACAATTCCAAAAAGAACAGGTTATATTTTTAACAATATTTCTTATCCTATTTACAATTTCACCTCAGCTTAGTTTATGCTCCTTCCGGTAATTATCGTGTCTATGGTACCTTTTAAATACTTTTATTTTAACTTTAGGGTGGTGACGTTCATGACTCAGTATAGTGTCTATTTTTAAAAATTTGTATCTGTGTTTTCATCAATAATATATATATATATTCGAATAATATATATACTTATTAATTTTCTTAGGATTATTATTAGCTCGTGTTAGTTATGTGTGTACGTGTCAGTGTTTGTATGCATGTTTTAATATATCCATATATATTTAATATATACTTCTATATTAGTATGTATGTATGTGTGTTTTGCTGTGTGTGTGTGTGAGTCATGTATAAGATGTATTTGCTCGTGCCAGGTAGTCCCACTTTTTCCGTGTAGCGCAATCGGTACTGAACGCGTTGTGATCCGTTTTCTGCAACCTAGAGTGCAGACAATTGCAGCACTGCGGCTCATGTCCCGCGGTATAGTCGGCGCATTTTTCGCGCAGGTGCGGGCCTCCACAGTGACTACACTTGTCCACACTCTCGGTGCAGAATTTGCGGCCGTGTCCAAATGCGAGGCACTTCGTGCATTGGATGAGCGGAGACTGGTCCTCTACCCTTACCCTTTGCAGGTCCAGATACAGGGCTCCAGCCTCCGTCATCCTCTGCCATACCCTCGGCTTCACCTGGATCACAACGTGTGAGGTCTTGGGGTTTCTCGTCCTTTTCTTATATTTAATGGTCAGGTCAATCTCCTCCTTTGGTAGGCCCATGAAGATGTCCGCGTTTTGGGCATAAATTGCCTCGGTCATGTCTTCGTCGTCACCGTCCGTAAAGACATCCTTAAGGACGACGAGTGGGTCTTTGTTCTTCATGGGCGCTACTATCAGTCCCTTGCCACGGCTCTCAATCCTCTCTTTCACCCTGGTCATCTCCACTTCGGTGTCACAGCCCAGGATGATGGTCTGGTTTTTAGCCTTCCGTACTTTATTAATCTTCAGGCCAGTAACCCTGGCGTCGACCGCCGTCTTCACCCTCGCGAGTACCTCGTCGGCAGTCTCAAGACTACCTTCGAAGGTAACCGCCATTGAGTGAAGCGCCGGTCGACGCCCGGGCCTGGCTGCTGCGGCGCTGGCGTACGATTTAGGAACCGGGTTGCCTTCGGATGACTGCCTTCCCATCTCGCTCAGTCGCGTATTGGTTTCAGCGACGCCTATGGCGACGGTGCCCACCTGGTCTTTTATTTCCGCCTGCATACATCCCACGATCTCTTTGGTTGTTTCGTCAATAGCGACCCTGGCCTCATCGAGCTTGTCGATCAATTTGTCGATGACGTCGGCGCCTCGTTCGTTGTTTTCATTGTCCAGCTTATTTATTCGGTTCTTTAGGTCGATTTCCATCTCAAGTAGGCGCGTCATGAGTGTCTCTTCCACCTCTCCCAGTCTCCCCAGCAACTTTTCCTCTTTTTCGGAAGGTACAGGTACAGAAGGTACGACTGTGTGTGTAATAGATTTAGATGCTGTTTTTTCCAAAGTTTTTACCCGCTTACTTAACTCGAACAATGTGCGCATACTTTTGTCAGCTGTTGTTTCGAAATAGGTCTTGGTATCGCGTTTCATTTGAGGGTATACCTTGGAGGGAATATCCTCAAAGACCCTCATCAAATCGTGGAGTAGCTCATCGTTCGTTTTTTCGCCATAGTCCTGCAGTCTGTAGATCTCTAGGTTGTCAAAAGATCTTTTTGGTGTGCCAGGCCTTTTTAAGAAAGTCCTGGCAGCATCCAGGACTACCGAGGGTGAGGTAGCGGAACTGGGAGTGGTGGATTTTTTAGCACCAGATGTTGTGGGTGTGTGAAACATGGTGCGTGCGTGAGGGAGTGTTATGTAAG
Organism: Dasypolia templi; assembly: GCA_963555695.1. Taxonomy (NCBI): domain Eukaryota; kingdom Metazoa; phylum Arthropoda; class Insecta; order Lepidoptera; family Noctuidae; genus Dasypolia; species Dasypolia templi. Next base: position 28,779,862 of record OY743150.1, read on the forward strand.
TGTAGTGCAAGTGAGTGGGGAAAGTTGTCAGATGTAAAACAATGTTTGGCCCTGTATAGGGGGGTCCGTGTCAGTGTCAGTGTATAAATAAAATATCTAAAAATATTCAATATTTATTGATGTCTTAACCCTAAGTTCTGCTCAATAAAGCTAGTCTGTCTATTAATAACCAACGCCACCCAACCAAAATTTGAATAAAATATAAATAAATAAAATAAATTATTAAATAAAATTATATTAGATAAATAAAAGGGGCGTAATCCCTGTTTTAATTGGGGCAGGTGTAACGGCCTTCTCCTCCCGATTTCAGCGAGCCCAAACTCGGTATCTCTGCGACCCTTGTGTCACAAGTTAGGGCACGGGGGGGTGGGGTAACGCTTAGGGGGCAGGGGGGAGGGGGTATAAGGGTTTGGGGTTTCAAATAGATATATTAAAATAAATATACTACCGATTTAATTATTTTTTGAGGTCAAAATGGAAGGGTGAAAAGGGGGAAAAAGGGGGGTTTAGGGGTCTTATCGGAATCTAGGTTCGGGCTGAGAGGGGGGTTATAGGGGGGTGAAAAATTTCGTCAAAACTTTGAAATTCCCAGCCGTTTAAAAGATATGGGGGTGTAAAGATTTTAAGGGGATGGGGGTGGACTTTTTGGTTAGACCAGGGATATAAATTTGACCAGGGGGGGTTAATATAATAAATAAATTGGATTGGGTTTATAAAATAATAAAATTAATTAAAGAAATAAATAATTAATAAAATAATAATAAATTAATTTAATATATATATGCAACCGTTTACGTCGTCTGCTTATGTACGTAACCAGTTACACTTGCCACTATGGTGTATTTGGTGGGAAGTTAAATAAATATAAATAAATAAAACAGAAAAGGGGGGGGGGGTTCGAAGGGGGTTGGTAAGGGAAGCGTTTCAAATATTCTGTACCTCTGGTACAGAATATTAGGGTTTGGTTAAAAACGGGCTACGACGCACCGTTTTTGAGATATCCGCTTTTTAGTATTAAAATTTTCAAAAAATTAAATGTAAAATGTAACGTGTGTAATGTATACGTGAGTTTGTGTGTATGTGTGTTTTCCAAATTTAATTTAAGCAAAATTGTGGGGTAATTTTTGGGGGGTTAGGTTAGGTTAGGTTAGGTTAGGTTAGGTTAGGTTAGGTTAGGTTAGGTTAGGTTAGGTTAGGTTAGGTTAGGTTAGGTTAGGTTAGGTTAGGTTAGGTTAGGTTAGGTTAGGTTAGGTTAGGTTAGGTTAGGTTAGGTTAGGTTAGGTTAGGTTAGGTTAGGTTAGGTTAGGTTAGGTTAGGTTAGGTTAGGTTAGGTTAGGTTAGGTTAGGTTAGGTTAGGTTAGGTTAGGTTAGGTTAGGTTAGGTTAGGTTAGGTTAGGTTAGGTTAGGTTAGGTTAGGTTAGGTTAGGTTAGGTTAGGTTAGGTTAGGTTAGGTTAGGTTAGGTTAGGTTAGGTTAGGTTAGGTTAGGTTAGGTTAGGTTAGGTTAGGTTAGGTTAGGTTAGGTTAGGTTAGGTTAGGTTAGGTTAGGTTAGGTTAGGTTAGGTTAGGTTAGGTTAGGTTAGGTTAGGTTAGGTTAGGTTAGGTTAGGTTAGGTTAGGTTAGGTTAGGTTAGGTTAGGTTAGGTTAGGTTAGGTTAGGTTAGGTTAGGTTAGGTTAGGTTAGGTTAGGTTAGGTTAGGTTAGGTTAGGTTAGGTTAGGTTAGGTTAGGTTAGGTTAGGTTAGGTTAGGTTAGGTTAGGTTAGGTTAGGTTAGGTTAGGTTAGGTTAGGTTAGGTTAGGTTAGGTTAGGTTAGGTTAGGTTAGGTTAGGTTAGGTTAGGTTAGGTTAGGTTAGGTTAGGTTAGGTTAGGTTAGGTTAGGTTAGGTTAGGTTAGGTTAGGTTAGGTTAGGTTAGGTTAGGTTAGGTTAGGTTAGGTTAGGTTAGGTTAGGTTAGGTTAGGTTAGGTTAGGTTAGGTTAGGTTAGGTTAGGTTAGGTTAGGTTAGGTTAGGTTAGGTTAGGTTAGGTTAGGTTAGGTTAGGTTAGGTTAGGTTAGGTTAGGTTAGGTTAGGTTAGGTTAGGTTAGGTTAGGTTAGGTTAGGTTAGGTTAGGTTAGGTTAGGTTAGGTTAGGTTAGGTTAGGTTAGGTTAGGTTAGGTTAGGTTAGGTTAGGTTAGGTTAGGTTAGGTTAGGTTAGGTTAGGTTAGGTTAGGTTAGGTTAGGTTAGGTTAGGTTAGGTTAGGTTAGGTTAGGTTAGGTTAGGTTAGGTTAGGTTAGGTTAGGTTAGGTTAGGTTAGGTTAGGTTAGGTTAGGTTAGGTTAGGTTAGGTTAGGTTAGGTTAGGTTAGGTTAGGTTAGGTTAGGTTAGGTTAGGTTAGGTTAGGTTAGGTTAGGTTAGGTTAGGTTAGGTTAGGTTAGGTTAGGTTAGGTTAGGTTAGGTTAGGTTAGGTTAGGTTAGGTTAGGTTAGGTTAGGTTAGGTTAGGTTAGGTTAGGTTAGGTTAGGTTAGGTTAGGTTAGGTTAGGTTAGGTTAGGTTAGGTTAGGTTAGGTTAGGTTAGGTTAGGTTAGGTTAGGTTAGGTTAGGTTAGGTTAGGTTAGGTTAGGTTAGGTTAGGTTAGGTTAGGTTAGGTTAGGTTAGGTTAGGTTAGGTTAGGTTAGGTTAGGTTAGGTTAGGTTAGGTTAGGTTAGGTTAGGTTAGGTTAGGTTAGGTTAGGTTAGGTTAGGTTAGGTTAGGTTAGGTTAGGTTAGGTTAGGTTAGGTTAGGTTAGGTTAGGTTAGGTTAGGTTAGGTTAGGTTAGGTTAGGTTAGGTTAGGTTAGGTTAGGTTAGGTTAGGTTAGGTTAGGTTAGGTTAGGTTAGGTTAGGTTAGGTTAGGTTAGGTTAGGTTAGGTTAGGTTAGGTTAGGTTAGGTTAGGTTAGGTTAGGTTAGGTTAGGTTAGGTTAGGTTAGGTTAGGTTAGGTTAGGTTAGGTTAGGTTAGGTTAGGTTAGGTTAGGTTAGGTTAGGTTAGGTTAGGTTAGGTTAGGTTAGGTTAGGTTAGGTTAGGTTAGGTTAGGTTAGGTTAGGTTAGGTTAGGTTAGGTTAGGTTAGGTTAGGTTAGGTTAGGTTAGGTTAGGTTAGGTTAGGTTAGGTTAGGTTAGGTTAGGTTAGGTTAGGTTAGGTTAGGTTAGGTTAGGTTAGGTTAGGTTAGGTTAGGTTAGGTTAGGTTAGGTTAGGTTAGGTTAGGTTAGGTTAGGTTAGGTTAGGTTAGGTTAGGTTAGGTTAGGTTAGGTTAGGTTAGGTTAGGTTAGGTTAGGTTAGGTTAGGTTAGGTTAGGTTAGGTTAGGTTAGGTTAGGTTAGGTTAGGTTAGGTTAGGTTAGGTTAGGTTAGGTTAGGTTAGGTTAGGTTAGGTTAGGTTAGGTTAGGTTAGGTTAGGTTAGGTTAGGTTAGGTTAGGTTAGGTTAGGTTAGGTTAGGTTAGGTTAGGTTAGGTTAGGTTAGGTTAGGTTAGGTTAGGTTAGGTTAGGTTAGGTTAGGTTAGGTTAGGTTAGGTTAGGTTAGGTTAGGTTAGGTTAGGTTAGGTTAGGTTAGGTTAGGTTAGGTTAGGTTAGGTTAGGTTAGGTTAGGTTAGGTTAGGTTAGGTTAGGTTAGGTTAGGTTAGGTTAGGTTAGGTTAGGTTAGGTTAGGTTAGGTTAGGTTAGGTTAGGTTAGGTTAGGTTAGGTTAGGTTAGGTTAGGTTAGGTTAGGTTAGGTTAGGTTAGGTTAGGTTAGGTTAGGTTAGGTTAGGTTAGGTTAGGTTAGGTTAGGTTAGGTTAGGTTAGGTTAGGTTAGGTTAGGTTAGGTTAGGTTAGGTTAGGTTAGGTTAGGTTAGGTTAGGTTAGGTTAGGTTAGGTTAGGTTAGGTTAGGTTAGGTTAGGTTAGGTTAGGTTAGGTTAGGTTAGGTTAGGTTAGGTTAGGTTAGGTTAGGTTAGGTTAGGTTAGGTTAGGTTAGGTTAGGTTAGGTTAGGTTAGGTTAGGTTAGGTTAGGTTAGGTTAGGTTAGGTTAGGTTAGGTTAGGTTAGGTTAGGTTAGGTTAGGTTAGGTTAGGTTAGGTTAGGTTAGGTTAGGTTAGGTTAGGTTAGGTTAGGTTAGGTTAGGTTAGGTTAGGTTAGGTTAGGTTAGGTTAGGTTAGGTTAGGTTAGGTTAGGTTAGGTTAGGTTAGGTTAGGTTAGGTTAGGTTAGGTTAGGTTAGGTTAGGTTAGGTTAGGTTAGGTTAGGTTAGGTTAGGTTAGGTTAGGTTAGGTTAGGTTAGGTTAGGTTAGGTTAGGTTAGGTTAGGTTAGGTTAGGTTAGGTTAGGTTAGGTTAGGTTAGGTTAGGTTAGGTTAGGTTAGGTTAGGTTAGGTTAGGTTAGGTTAGGTTAGGTTAGGTTAGGTTAGGTTAGGTTAGGTTAGGTTAGGTTAGGTTAGGTTAGGTTAGGTTAGGTTAGGTTAGGTTAGGTTAGGTTAGGTTAGGTTAGGTTAGGTTAGGTTAGGTTAGGTTAGGTTAGGTTAGGTTAGGTTAGGTTAGGTTAGGTTAGGTTAGGTTAGGTTAGGTTAGGTTAGGTTCGGTTAGGTTAGGTTAGGTTAGGTTAGGTTAGGTTAGGTTAGGTTAGGTTAGGTTAGGTTAGGTTAGGTTAGGTTAGGTTAGGTTAGGTTAGGTTAGGTTAGGTTAGGTTAGGTTAGGTTAGGTTAGGTTAGGTTAGGTTAGGTTAGGTTAGGTTAGGTTAGGTTAGGTTAGGTTAGGTTAGGTTAGGTTAGGTTAGGTTAGGTTAGGTTAGGTTAGGTTAGGTTAGGTTAGGTTAGGTTAGGTTAGGTTAGGTTAGGTTAGGTTAGGTTAGGTTAGGTTAGGTTAGGTTAGGTTAGGTTAGGTTAGGTTAGGTTAGGTTAGGTTAGGTTAGGTTAGGTTAGGTTAGGTTAGGTTAGGTTAGGTTAGGTTAGGTTAGGTTAGGTTAGGTTAGGTTAGGTTAGGTTAGGTTAGGTTAGGTTAGGTTAGGTTAGGTTAGGTTAGGTTAGGTTAGGTTAGGTTAGGTTAGGTTAGGTTAGGTTAGGTTAGGTTAGGTTAGGTTAGGTTAGGTTAGGTTAGGTTAGGTTAGGTTAGGTTAGGTTAGGTTAGGTTAGGTTAGGTTAGGTTAGGTTAGGTTAGGTTAGGTTAGGTTAGGTTAGGTTAGGTTAGGTTAGGTTAGGTTAGGTTAGGTTAGGTTAGGTTAGGTTAGGTTAGGTTAGGTTAGGTTAGGTTAGGTTAGGTTAGGTTAGGTTAGGTTAGGTTAGGTTAGGTTAGGTTAGGTTAGGTTAGGTTAGGTTAGGTTAGGTTAGGTTAGGTTAGGTTAGGTTAGGTTAGGTTAGGTTAGGTTAGGTTAGGTTAGGTTAGGTTAGGTTAGGTTAGGTTAGGTTAGGTTAGGTTAGGTTAGGTTAGGTTAGGTTAGGTTAGGTTAGGTTAGGTTAGGTTAGGTTAGGTTAGGTTAGGTTAGGTTAGGTTAGGTTAGGTTAGGTTAGGTTAGGTTAGGTTAGGTTAGGTTAGGTTAGGTTAGGTTAGGTTAGGTTAGGTTAGGTTAGGTTAGGTTAGGTTAGGTTAGGTTAGGTTAGGTTAGGTTAGGTTAGGTTAGGTTAGGTTAGGTTAGGTTAGGTTAGGTTAGGTTAGGTTAGGTTAGGTTAGGTTAGGTTAGGTTAGGTTAGGTTAGGTTAGGTTAGGTTAGGTTAGGTTAGGTTAGGTTAGGTTAGGTTAGGTTAGGTTAGGTTAGGTTAGGTTAGGTTAGGTTAGGTTAGGTTAGGTTAGGTTAGGTTAGGTTAGGTTAGGTTAGGTTAGGTTAGGTTAGGTTAGGTTAGGTTAGGTTAGGTTAGGTTAGGTTAGGTTAGGTT